>WEKX01028402.1:277196-340455 GCA_013390025.1 Pitta sordida | reverse complement strand
CTTCCCTTCCCTTCCCTTCCCTTCCCTTCCCTTCGGCCCTTCCCGGCTCTGGGCGGCCGGGCCCGGCTGTGTCCGCGGCTCCTGCCCCCGTCCGCCCCGTTAAACATTGAAATGGTTTCCTACTTGTTTTTCCTGGAACAGGTTAAATAATAGGAGGCTCAGGGTGACTTTATCGCTCTCTACAACTGCCTGACAGGAGGGTGTAGCCAGGCAAGGGTCGGTCTCTTCTCCCAGGCAGCCAGTGGCAGAACAAGAGGGCACAGTCTCAAGCTGCACCAGGGAAAGCTGAAGTTGTGTAACTGGCCATTGGAATGGGCTGCCCAGGGAGGTGGTGGAGTCACTGTCCCTGGAAGTGTTTAAAAAGAGACTGGATGTAGCACTTGGTTCCATGGTTTAGTTGGTGAGATGGTGTTGGGTCACGGGTTGGCCTTGATGATCCCAAAGGCTTTTTCCAACCTTGTTCATTCTGACTCTGTGACAGACTTTGTTTAGGAATGCCGGGGGCGGAACGTGGTCAGCAGTAGGGACAGCAGTTCTGGCCGTGTGCGGGTCACCCGCGGCTCAGTGTGTCCCACCCCTGAACACACACTGCACTGGAAGAGACGAACCAGCACCTGGTGTTGCTGGTGGTGTTTTTCCACTAAAGAAATTCCCTGTTTGGCCCCNCCCGCGGCTCAGTGTGTCCCACCCCTGAGCACACACTGCAGTGTTGCTGGTAGTGTTTTCCCACTAAAGAAATTCCCTGTTTGGCCCTGGCAGACTCCAGGAGCACAGATGGACTTCCCTTGTGTCCAAAGGCTAAAACGTAAAACAAGAAGGTTGGATCGAAGATAACCGATTCCAAGCAGTAACCCAGCGCTGCAGTGTTCACTGAATCATTTCACCAGGTGCCACAGCAAATGCTTCCAAGAATGGTGATTCCACCACTTCTAGGCAGGCCCATCCAATGCCTGATCAGTCTTTCAGTGAAGAAATGTTTCCTAACATCCAACCCAAACTTGCCCTGGTGCTGCTTGAGGCCGTTTCTTACTGTCCTGTCACTTTTTATCTGGGAGAAGAGGTTGACTCCCACCTCCTTCCAGGTATTTGATCTCACCTCTGAGTGTCTTCCTAGTGTTGCTTCTGTTTAGCAAGGAGAGGCTGCTTTTCTGTCATCGACATTGAGCCTCAGTTTTACAAATGAGATTTTAGCTATAAACATGGAAACACAACTAAAAACGGGGCCTTAAGTGCAATATTTGGTGTTCTCGGTTTTTTGCATTTAGAACTTTGGAGACTCAAGTGTCGATGGAAGCCTTGGAGTTTTAAGAGGTTGGCCAATATATTGGAAGGTAACTAGGAGAAGTAGCAACTGGTAATGACGACAAGGGATGCACAGACTAAAGGATTCCACTGCAGACAATTGCTGTGCTTAAAAAATATTTTTGTTGTCCTATGGATTCCCTATGAAAAAAATTCACTCCACTGCCTGGCCAAGTGAGAGTTCCAAACCTTCTGCAAAAGCTGAAAAAACTTGATTCTGCTGTAAAGTTGACAGACAATTTGTAGGGATCAAAGTCACAGTCTGAGGTTTTGGGGAATATTGTGAGATTGCAGGACAGCCTTTGGATCTCTTGCCTCTGCACTCTAGGTTTTCTACATTTATATCCACATGAATACAGAGAGCATGAGTCTATCCATAGCCTGTCTATGTTTTGGATCATCAGACATTTGGGGAAATGTTTCTAATATTGTTTTTTTATAAAATACATAGAAAATACTGAAAGCACTAGCAGTTTCAACCTTTTATCAGTAATAATAAGGTGATATTAAGGTCATATCACCTTAATATCATGATACCCACTATGGTTTGCAGAGACAAAAGTGTCTTTTAAAAACTTCCTAAATTGCCTAATTTAGTAAGACTGCTGTGCATGAGCCTCCTTTTTTAATGAACATGACCAAATAATGACTAAACTTAGCTATTGAATCTAATAACCAGAGCAGGGGTAACACCTGCTTCTGACTTTCCACTGCACTGAACACGATGAACCTGATAAAGGCCCCCCCTGCCTTTATTGAATACCATGACTCAGATTAGTTTTCATCTTCTATGTGCTTGTGTTACTGTGGAATAATGGTTCAAGTTTTAATTTTTCTATCATTCAAATCCTGCTTAATTAATTTATTGTACTCTGGGCAGTATTTTTACTGTAACTGATTAATTATTAAGGGTGTTTTAAACAATATTTTAATACTGTCTGAATAATAGTCTTACAAGTATTTTGTATTTTGTAGGTCAGCATTCTGGATGTAACAGATAATACAGAGATATGTCTCATCTTTGTGTGTCTAACCTGGAAAGGGATCTGATTTTTAAAGTGCAGGTGACCTTCATCTACTACTGCTTAACACAGACCTATGAGAACAGAGGTAATTTGGGATCCTGCATCCCAGGGGGATAGGGAAACACACAGATTTGATTTGCACAGATCTTTAGGAGGCATTTCAGGTGCTGAAGTAAATGCCTGATGCCAATTTACATTCTGGAATATTGGGCATCCCTGCAAGCTGCCATGAGTCACACAGGGAGCCCCACACATCTATGAAGTCACACAGGGAGCCCCCAACCTCTGTGTCTACTTTTTGTTTAGGTAGTGCACCCAGACACTCGTTTGTCCTGTGTTATTCTGAATATACAAAAATAACCATTGATCACGCTGTGCAGACAGGACATGACTCTAAAGAGCTCTGCTGAAATATCCACATATGGTCTGTTGCATGATGCTTTATTTGTCCCAGAAGAATTAAGATGATAGATGATGGCTGGGGTTTGAACTTGTGCATCAGGAAGGCCACTTTGAATATAAGGGGGGCAGTATGTGTTTTGTGAAACTACCGATGGAAAGAGGATGTAGTGGAGGAATGGGCTTCAGTTTTGTTGGAATTATGACATTTCTGTGGAAATGAGGCAGTTGTTTATGGTCCTGCATGCAGTTTGTGAGGCCAGTTCAGAACGGGGTGTGGATGGGGTTAAAGAGCCAGAGGTCCCTGTGGAGGCTGCAGGACTCCCAATGCTCCCAGTGCTCCCGGGATGGGGAGCCTCAGCCCCCGGGTGGGATGGGCGGTCTGCAGGGAGAGGCGGGAGCAGCAGCTCAGGGACACCCCAGAGCTGGAACCCAAAGGAGATGACTACAACTGGCTGGTGTGTGTGTGTCTGTACATTGTATACACACTGAGAAAGGCTTACAACCCGAGTAGGACTGAACTGCTGAGGACAAAGGATGAGTTTTGGCTGGCATCCACTGTAAATTGCTTTGTTTTGTTTCTGTAGGCAAACTACAGAGAGAGATGGAGGGGAAAGAAAGTGGTATCCTGCCCTGTGTGCTATGGACGTGGTGACTGCAGAAAACAAAGTCTTTCAGGTGACACATCTTGAAAAGCTCTTTGAAATCAGCAGACAGCTTTTGAAAATAAAGGGGTTGAGGCTGACTCAAGAAACTGTGCCTCCTTTGTTAAAAACTTTGATGAAACAGATCTCCAATACAGAAAGGAAATGCAGACATAAGTTTTCTTCAGAATTTCTCTCTTCCACCCCCCATCCTTCTCTCTTTTCTTACAGTCCTGTCTCCATAGGGAGAGATGAAAGCAGAGTTGTCTCTGTGGAAAGCTGTGTAAGGAAAAGCGGCCGATGGGAATTGCATCCCCATTCCCTCCGCTCAGTCCTTTTTGTGCTGAGTGCCCTCTGGAGGTCCGGGACTCGCAGCGACCCGGGCGACTCCCGGGTACCGCCGCTGCACCCGGGCTGTTCATAACTCCTGCCCTTAAAGGTTTTCCCTCTCTTTTTTTTCTCCTTTGGGAGAGATGTCCTAGCCAACCTAGAAGGGGGGGGGTGCACAATTAAGTCAGCTGTTAAAGTCGGAATTACGGTGTATGAGTTACTCAGAAAAGGGAAAAATTAATCCAGAACTCCGAATTCCCAGTCAGCCAAACTAAATCTCTTTCATACCTCGGAGCCTTGATTAGCTTTATCAATGTATGGAAATGTGCTTCCTACTTGTGTTTTTCCCTGGTTCTCGCTGGGGCTGAAGGGAAACTGCTAAAATACCCTTTGATCCTCTTCTTGCAGGACATATCAGAGATCTCAGGGAAAGCCTGTTGTCCTTATTATTCCAGCCAACTTCTGTACTCACTTCAACTCTGGATAACTTTGGTGAGTATAGTAACTTTTTTTTTTTTTAGGTGCTTATCTGGTTTTCTTTTAATCTGTAAAAATCTCCACTTTTGTCCACTTATTCCAATTCCACTTCCTGTATCAGTTTAAAAAAATTCTTCAGTTGTCCTGACCGGCATATTTTCATTCAAAATATGCATTAAAATTTCTGAGTTGAAGAAGCAAAATTGAGTATTGCGTTATTATTAATAATATTGAGTTCTGACATGGAATTTTGCCTTTGAAAAAGACTTAGCAATATATATTTTTTTTACTCTTGATACTTACTTTGCTGCTGGTGTAGCAGGTGTTTTTCTTAACCATTTTTAAGGAGAAATCCTAAGTTTAGAGGAAATGAGCACTCAATTATTTAAATTTCCTGAGATTAGAGGAAGAACACTTTGCCAAACAATGCCTCTTCACTTCAAAACCTCTCCCCATAAATTATGTTAGGGGATCTTATTAAAAGTCTGTAAAAATTTCCTATTAAAAATGGTTGATTGCAGTCCAGAGCATCACAGCTTTTGTGCTTTCAGTGAAATACCACAGCTGTCGCAAAGAAATATATTGTGAGACAAAAGGTTTTGTTTCCTTAGTCATAAATTATTTTTGTGATATCTGAAGCAAGATAAAACTTTCACTTATGTTTGAGTGAAGGAAGATTCCAGTGATAACTTGTTCAAAAATCTATAAAAAGAATATAAGAATGTAGATCTAGATAGCAAATTAGAATCAGACTTCCTTTTTGTTTAAGGAAAGCAATTATTTCTGAAGTCAGGGAAGATTTTAACCAGGGATAATAGCATAACTTTGCAAAGCACAGTGCCTTTATCTCAGTAGAACCTGAAGTTTAAGCTTTCAAGTCTGACCTTTGAGAACTATACAATAGAAACCTTTGTGTTGGACAGTTTTTAAACCAAAGTTAAACCATAGTAAGTAGTCTGTTTGCTGATTATATTGCATTATATTGTGCTATAATACATTATAGTCCATTATACTAAAACAAAAATTAGACCTTTTTATATTTTAAAGAAGTAACTAACAAATTGGTTTTGACCATATTTGTTTTTGTACCAGCAAATGAGTTTTCTGCTAAGGGGTTCTTAGAGGAGGAAGGGCTCTCTGTGCACTGAATAGACTGTGAAGTGTTTGCTGTCAGGACTGGATTCTGACTATGTTCATGCAGTAGAAGCATATTCCAGGTATGACCCATGTATATACTGAAAATACGAAATTACAGCTTACATGCTAAAAATTATTTGTCAAAATATAATTCGCCAAATCATTTTGAATGAAAGATAAATTAGGAAATTCACCACTTGCTCATCCATCATGGCTTTATGTTATAAAGGTCAAATTTCTCAGCCTCCTCCTCTGCTCTTTAGAGAGATTACTGAATAAAGAAATACAGTGCAGGGGCTAGAACTCAATTGAGAGACACTTTAGGTTACATCTGGGAAAAACCCATATGCTTTTTCTGTCAATAGCCTTTATAACTAAGCCAGTTCTTTTTAGCTGGTGCCATCACAAGAGTTTACTGGGATTTGTTTATTTGTGTATTTAAACCAGGAATGTCCAAAACAAAGCCTTAAGATGGCCTTCTCTTCTGCTGTGTGATTCAGACAAATGGAGCAGGCAGTCTTGGTCCTTTAATAAGATCCATTACTGTAGCCCAGCATGTTTTTCCTTCTGAGTGATTTTTCTTATAAATCGCAACTCATCTTCATGGTGCTTTTGTATGGCAATATGTGCTATGCATTCTTCAGGTCAGACTTAGACTGGAAGAAGTATGAAGATCAGTGTCTTCAGCATAAGGTCTAAAGCATTTGGGAATTATTTCCCTTGTGAGGATGAGGGTGCACATATATTTCACCTCCCATATACCTGGGGCAGGGACAAGGTGAGTCAGGTACTTGGGAGATCAGGAGTTGATATTCCCCGGTGCAGATGAGATGCCTCAGGCATGCATTTCCACACTGCTCCAGTCTTTGCTGAAGGATGTGTGGGGCCCTGGGGGGTCAGGGAGGAGCACCTAAAACCTCTGCAGTGCTCTGTGCCCCGTTAGGGTCTGACTCTGTGTCCTCACTCATTCCCGACGGTCTTTTGCAAGTAATCCCGCTGATGTCAGTGAGACTGGTCTGTAATAAAATGCTGTCTGACAAGAATATGGGTATCAGAATCTGGCCCTGCTTGTACTAATTCCATTTTAATGAATACTTAAATGGAATTGTTATTAAAAAAGTCTATTTCCTAATATTCAATAAATCAAAACTATAAAATCAGTTTACCAGTTGTTGCCACTCTAGTCAAAGCCAGTTTCTCTCGTATTGAAAATAATGGTACGTACTGTCTCCATTCAGGAGGGATTAATTGTAATACTTTTATCTGTTTCATAAGATTTATTTCTAATAATGAAGAGCAGAGAGAAGTAGGGGAGCTTTAAACATTTATTGTTTTTATTAAAGCACCATATATTCGTGAGATGTTTCATGAAGAGAGAATTTGCTTGTTTCATGAACGAGCAACTTCAAACCAGAATTTTAAAAAAGGCTTTATTCATTTCTCTGATCATATCTATTTAATTTTATAAGATGGAGTCTTGGTCACTATGTAATAGTGATAATGCAGAGATACACATTAAAGGCTGCTAAGCTTTTGTAGGGCTGTCATCTAACGAAGATTATTAGGGCAGTATTGTGGTGTGCTGCTGGGAAAACTACCTGGCATCAGTCCCCACTGTTGTGAAACACAGTTGGACTATATGGAAAAATATTTCAGATTTCCAATGGTTTCTCCCTACACTAGTAGTGCTTCCATGGACACATTCACACCAAGGAGTAGGAAATAATGCTTCTGGTGCTGTTTGATTTTGTTGTTGCACAGTAACAAAATACAAATAAAAAGCAGTGAAGGGGGGGAAAAAGGGAAACCAAATTCACTTAAATCAAAGATAAAGCTGCCATTGTATTGAGAGCCTGGCAGAAAAATTCCAGAAGAGTATTATTTCCTTGGAATTCACTACGTCTTTGAAATCCAAATGTTTCACAAGGGTGGGGAGTCTCCAGTTCCCTCAAGATGTTCTTCTAGACAACAAGTAAGTTTTCTGATTTTCTGCCTTTACACATGCCAGGTTTCCAGAGTTTCTAGCTTTGATGCAATCCACTAGACACCCTAATGGGCCAAGGATGCCAACTCCTCCATTGCTCTGCAATAGAGTTGTTTTTCATAAGTCATTGCATTTTCTCCCACCATAAATACTGCTCCTAAAAGGGATACTGAAATGAAGATAATACAACTTTTCTGTAATAAGACTTCTAATGTCAGCCATTCTGTTTAAACTGTTCAATTTTCAACAGAATTAAAGATCTACACAGTGTGTTCTACCTCCTGCAGAATGGAGTTGTTAAAAGAAAATAAATCACTTAAACAGGGTCATGAGCAACAAAGGCCAATGTGGGTTCAAAGTTTACAGGTCTCTGCATTTATCAGGTAGAAATATGCTACATTTCACTATTTCATAAAATATCCTTTTATGAAAAAGCCATCAATCTTTGTATGGCCTACTAAAAGTGATTTCTCAAATGAAAGAAATGAATGATGACACCAAATCAAAAAATCGTTTATGACTTTATATTTTTGCAGGACCACCGTGACTTTCACATACGTTTTCAATTTCGGTAAGGATGTGATTATCATGTGGATATGTTTTACTCCCACCATTTGTACTAAAGGATCTGTCAGAACAGCGTACCCTTCCTTGGGCAGTTCAGGATTTGTTCAGATTTTTTCATGAATCTGTTTTATCCAGTGATCATTATCGTTTCTGTACATTATCTACAGATTTACTGGGTTATATATAGATATGTATAAAATGACATAAACGATATGCAAGTTCACATTTAAACTAAAACTGTGTCTAAATCACAGAATCAGAGAATATTCTGAGTTGGAAGGGACCCACAAGGATCATCGAGTCCAACTCTTAAACAGCACCACTGCCTCCCTGGCGGGAATCGAATGATGCAGTTCAAAGATTCTCAAAGTTTTTTAACATTGCTGCATAATGATTTTTGTGTGATTTCTGTCACACACTCTGCAAAACATCATCTTAACTACAAATTTTTATTTATCTTTCGGATCTTTCCTTACCATTGCCGTGCTTCCTCCAGGAGCCCCAAACTCTTTGACCAACTGGACGATTTAGATACACTGTACTTAGAAACTGTATTGTACATCCATACTTCAGATACTGTAGAACCACAATATAGTAGTTTTGGGCAGGAAAAATATAAGAAACTACTTTATTTCTCATCTGATAATGACAACCAGTACAACAACCATTGTGCTGCACTGGAAGAGGGAAAAGTGACTTCTGTTCTGGTAAATGGTGTGGACTCCCTTTGGGTTTGCACAGAACAAATAAGCTTGGCCTGTCTAGGTCTCCACTGAAAATGGACACAGACAAATTAATAGAACTCATAAGTATCAGTCCCATAAGAAGAATGTATGAGCAAGTTAATCTGAACTTCTGAGATATAACTCGATGCTTTGACTTTTAAGAGGGGCATTTTTCTCCTTTTGCTATGGAGTTCATTTTGGGAAAAAAATTATCTTTCTTGCACTGTTTTTTGGAAATGTTGCATTTTCAGTTGATTCAGGAATTATTTTTTTAAACTATCTTTAATTCAGTGATGAAAATGTGAAGTTAAAGAACATTCTGTGCTTTCTTTGTAGCTGAGAAGTCAGACTTTTAGTCAAATAATTCATGCTATCAACACATGTATTTATTCCTATGGGGAAAAAAACCCAACAAAACCATGGAAAGAGTGGAGTTTAGTTGTAATTTTTTGGAAGAACCTTTTGCCACATGACACACAGAGTGTTTGATGTGGAGTTGGCACTGCTGGGACACAGACCTTGCTGCACTGGCCCTGCTCTCTGCAGCCTTGTTGTGGTGACAGGATCTCAGAGAATCATTTCACAGCCTGCTCTTGGGTGAGCACACCGTGAAATACAGCTGCTGCCACCAACAAAGCCTCTGGAAAGCCTTACATACACACAGAACATAAACATCTTTCAATGAGCACTTTACATTACAAACCAAACATCTTCCCAAAACAAAATCTATCTTGTCTGATTAGACTGAAAGGTAAACAAGGCATTCTATTCATCTGGTGATGACCTTAGAGAAAATGTTTCTGTTAGAGCAGGCGAGATAGGAAATTCTGTATTTTAATTTTTTTTTTAAATTAATCTCAGAAGAATGGTACTTACAAGAAATTTGAGAGTTTTGTTCCATATACTCCTCAAACCATCCTGAAAAAACTCACAGAATTCTGTGACAGCTCTCTCAGGTACCAGACTGAGTCATGGAGTTGGGTGTGCTTTGCCTTGCTCTCTCAGTACAGTTCTCTGTGGTTCTTGGAGTCGAGGGCCCATGGTTGATTCCTGCATTAAAAACATTCAAAGTACCTGGCAGAAGCTGAGTCCGTGTGCACAAAGTGGAAGGAGGTCAAAGCCCTGTTTGAGAACTTGTTCATCACTTAGTGGATTCTCTACCTGAGGAACAGCAAATCAAGAATCCAGCAGCTTTAGGAGACAAAAAAGTTTTCATTCTAAGGGGAATGGAGGCATTATCTTAAAAGTATCTTAGAAGCCCTTTCTCTCCCTTTGACCCGAATAAAATCTGTGGAAACCTTATTAAAAGCCCAAGTTATAGCAATATTTTTCAAATGGCTTAAGATAGTTAAATTCCATTCTGCTGACCATCCACACTGTAAAACAGCGTGTGTAATCTTAAATGTGAAGAAGTTTTCTCTGAAGAAAACTTTATTAATATGTTCTGTAAATGAGTGCAGTTTTGCAAGTGCCTTAGGACGGTCACACAGGAGTGTGTCATAATGTGTCATGTAGTTTGGTATGCTGCTTCTCATCGTGGCTTTGGGGGATGACTTGGAGGATGATAGATGGAGCTCCAAAGCAGCCTGTCAGAACAAGTTGTCCAGGGAAGGCAGGGGGAAAAGGAGTGGAAAGGTTCTTCCTTGTCTCTTCTCAGCCACCGTTTGACATGCCATGAAATGTAAACATAATTTCCTTCTCTAATAAAACATTGAATGTTTTTATAATCTGTCACTGATTACCAAATTGCAATGGTAAGAGATCTGTAGCTGATCCATTGAATCACACCATTTTTATAGTGTTTTCAATTATAATTTTATTAAAGAGTGAAAGATGTTCTGTGAGGAGTATTGAGAAATATCCATTTCAAAATTAGTGGGAAGCTTGTGTTTGCAATGTTTTACATTCTGCTTAGTAAAGCCAGGAGTTCCACTAGTTAGTTAAATGCTGTTACACTTTAGTTTCATTAGAAGTCAGTTGTAATACAGACTAAATACCCAGTGGCTGTTTTCTCTGGATCTTTCATTATTTAATGTGCCTTTGCTGAACATCCCCTTAGTCAACAATGGTCCTCTTCATGACTGTGCTCATGAAGAACTCTTTTCAGACTTCTAATCATTTATTTGTGGCTCTGACCCCCTTTGTGCAAAAGGCCCTTGTGCATAAGTTGTCATGAAGCAAAGGTTTTGAAGGATATACCCCTCTCTAAGGTACCAAAAGTACAGCTACTGTTGTCTAAAACTCTGACAAGACAGCAGAGGTATTTCTAAAACAGAGCAGTTTTGCATCGCTGAGGAATCCATGGCTCACTAGGAGTTGCACTGCCATTGTTTTTCTCCCTTGCTCTTTAATTCTAAAAGCACAGTGATACGTGATATGTATTGCTCTTGCTCTGTCCTCAAGGACATACTAATGTGCTGCTGGGGTAGAAATACTTTCTTTAAAAGTACTCAAGTGCTGGAAAGCAATTTTTTTCAGGAGAGCTGCAACCTGAGAATGTCTTTTCTTAAGGAAAAGAGCAATTCAGAAAGTTCTTAACCATTTAAATGCACTGTGAGTTTTTGGAATTTAACTTGTTTTTTCAAGTTACAGTATATACACTTATGTGAGTTATGTATTTCAGCTAAATAATGTATAACAATGGTTTTTCTTTATTTTCTGTAGAACCCATTTTTATGATAAATTTCTTTTTTTTTTTTTTTTTTAAAGAGCTGTATCTTGCTTCCATAACTCAGGCATAGGCACTACACTTCATGTTATTATTTATTTTTAAGTTTACTATATCCTGTTGTGCTTCTCGTATGAGAAACTTCTTCAGGGAACCATGTGACTCACCGAATC
Source organism: Pitta sordida (assembly GCA_013390025.1). NCBI lineage: Eukaryota > Metazoa > Chordata > Aves > Passeriformes > Pittidae > Pitta > Pitta sordida. The sequence goes on along the minus strand of WEKX01028402.1, from coordinate 329,024 downwards.
CGACAGTTACAGAATTATCTTCAAGGAAGATTTGCTTACTTGCTGCTGCTGTACTTGGTGTTGTTCTTAGCAAGGCTACTAATAGGAGCGCATGTGGATGGTTTCAGAAGTTTAGTTCCAGTTGCTGTTTTCCTTTTAAATCTCATATTCCTGATATTAACCTTGCATTCTGCATTGGTGAGTAGCTTTGAATGTAAACGACAGAGGAAGGGGTGTTCTTACCAACTCCGAATTCTGCGCTCAAGGAGACCTTTGCTAGAAAGAACTGTTTTTGTTGGGTTTACTCCTGTTAGCATTTGGCTGGGTTTCGTGTCAGTTGCCTGATGTGTATTGGTGGAGCTTTACATTTGGTCTCCCCCTTTCCCAATCACCAAGCAAACTATCTGCTTAAAGAGCAATTCTATGGCTGTGCATGTTCAGTCACCCGATGGGTTGAGCAGAGGTAATCAGTTATATCGCAGCGTGTGTTAGTTTTGTAAGTGTTGTGTGAAGGCTGACAGAGATCACATTTCTGTGTTTTGCTGCTCGGTCCAGCCCATGGCCTCTAGAGGTAATGGATCTCTGCAGAACCTCACTGGAGCAGGTCACCAAACAGTGCAGGATTTCAAGAGCTGATGCACTTTTATTGCTACAATATTCTTGTCATGAAGGTGATGGGGTTTGTTTTTTGGTTTCATGTATCAGTGTCGTTTTATGTCTAAAAGCTGAGCCCTGTTGGTAAGCTGGATATGTTATTTTAAAGAAATCTTTCTTTTGTTCTTTGAAATGAGTTGTTTCTAAGTACATAATAGGCTTCGGAGTAATCAGATTCGTATATGCTAAAGTGAAAAGATTAAATGCCTGTACATACAGAGCAGCTCAGCTTGAGCACTGGCAATGGGAGGGGAGCTCTGCTGTTCCTGAGGACTCCAGACCTGAGAAATTCCTGTAAGAAACATCATAAAATTTATGAGAGCACAGTTCAATTGCAAATGATATGATTTTGTCCAAGAGAGGGACACCTACAACCAGCCACAACCCTGGGCCATCTGCTGTTGGCAAAGTTACCTTTTGCTCTGAAGGTCCATTGTCAGGATTGTGTTTGCTGTGTTTTACTCTTGCAACTAAGCAAGCTGCAAGTACTTACTGGAGAGTCGGGGTCTCAGACCACTGAAGCCCCAATATAGCGTCATAAAACCCTGAATAATCCAGACAGCTGGGTGAAATCACCTAGGATGTATATTAACTTTAAAAATCACATATTTATTTTCCCCATTTTTAGAGAAGGAAAAGTGGGATTATATATCCCGTCTTTGTTGAAGGAGGTGTTTACAGGCAAGTTATAAAATCCTTGATGCTACTGTTATTCATGTATACATTTCTCTCTTCATTTTTTAGTGAAGCAGGGGGCATCTCTAACCACTCTTACAGTTATGTGTGGTAGTCCAGCAGTGATGATTCAGGTTTCCACACAACTGCCTTTTGACATCTGTGGGATTTACATTTGTGTGAGCGTTCCAGCATGATTTGGGAGTGACACCAGGGGTCACAGCATGACACTGCCCTAAGCAATCACAGCCCATAGCCAATTTACAGGAAGAGCCAGCTATTTTGGAATGCCAGTGTTGCCCTAGAAAATCATTCCCCTGGAAGGTTGGGCCACAAGTGCCAGATTTGGAGTGGCACGCCGCAGGCAGGGAGTCATGGCAAAGTGAGAGAGGCAGCTCCTGTTTTACAATTCCTTGGTCCCTGTAGCTTAGATGCCATTGCCAGAACCTCTGGTCCTGTGTTCAGGCAAGGTACAGCTGGCAGCATCTTGTGGCCCCAGTGATATTCCTACCAGGAGAAAAACTGCACAGTTCTTTCACTGAGAGTAAACACTACTGGTGCCACTGAAATACCTACGTTTACAGTTTTAACTGAAATATGACAAAATTTGAAGGGGCAGAATTTGGACCCAAGTACTTGGAAATACATGAAGGCTATTTTCTCTCTTTTTTTTTTTTAATAACCTTTGTAGAATGATTTTTTTCCTGTACAATAATTGAGGCATATAAAACTTGCTTCCCTATTTTCTGTGTTAAGTATTTATGTTCATATTAGTTTTTAGAGGCACTCAGTCTATTTTGTGTGCTTTTTAGAAAATAAGCCATGAGCACTTTTAAAAGCTGTTGTTTTTCTTGACTTCACCTTCATTAATCTTATTTAGTTTCTGTAAGAGGCTATTTTGTGAGCTCCACCGATGGGTGATGTTTTCTTTTCCAAAGTTCATGATTCTTCTATTCAAATCACTAATTTTCACTGTTACACTCCAGTGGTTTAGTGCTTCCCAGGCCTCCAGGAATGAGTTTAATTAGCAATGCTGAATAAATTCTGAGACATGATTCATCTTTCTTGTCGCTCAGATCTAAGTAACAAAAATGCAATTTTAAGGTGTACTTAAAAGCCTTGTGAGAGTGGCTTCTTCTGTATAACTGGGAAAAGATTCAGCTGTAAATTTGGAAAAGAGGATTTTACCTGTCTGCCTGTTTTCAGCTTAGCTAAAAGGTCCAGGATTCATTCAAATGTCCTTGAAGTCATTGGTATGCTGTTTTCAAAATACTTGGCACATACATTCCAAATTAAAGCTCTGCAACAGAGAGTTTTTTACCCAGTAATTGATTTGGCAAATTTCAAAACTATCCTAGATTGGATGTGATTTAATTTATCTCTAAATTTTTGTATTTTGAGCTGAACGTACAGAAGGGAAAATGCTGTTTTCCAGTGATCAGTGGCCAGGGTAGATCACCCTCTGTGCAGAAGGATCAGAGCATTTTACACCATCAGTTCCTGACAACTCTTCTTCAAAGCAGCTGTGGGAAGAATTAAATCTATTTTTCCTGAATTTACGAAAATGGATCAAAATAGTAACTTGCCCAAGGAGGGCTGAAAGCCAAATGAAGCTGAACTGCTTAAATCCCAAGTTTAATTCTGAGAGCACTTTCTCTACTCCAACTCATGGAGCACTGTGAATAAAAAATATGGATTGTTTAGCACCTTTCTTTTGGAGGCACAAAGAATTTAAGGACAAACCACTCCCAAATCCCTGGATTTTGTCAGATTCAGACAGATCCCGAATGTTATTTTAATGTAACCTTGAAAGAACCCCCTCGCTATTAATTTTGTGTTTATTGCAGTTACACTGACCCTAATGAATTTTTTTAAATTAATTTGACAGATGTCACAAATATTTTCAGTGCAGTTTAACATCATTAAATATAACCTTTCCTAGAAAAAGAACTCTGTGAAATGAACGTGTGGTAAGTGCAAATGCTGGATTCTGGAAAGTCATGGGTGTTGCATATTACTTGGAACACAAAAGAGATGTTAGGAAATTATGGGACAAGAATTACAAGATTCTCCCTCTCATGTCTCATCAATGCATCTCACCTTGAAGAACAAGCTCCTTTAAAAAGGAATCTGTTTAGGAATTTAGTGTTCAAGTATTGTGTATAGATGATTATGCTTTCAGAACCACATTCAGTGACTTTAGGAACTTCTTTCCTAGGATTTTTATTATTTTTTTTTGTTACTTTGGTCTCACGTGAGAGCCAGGAGGGCTAAATGAAGGCTCTGAAAAGGAAGGGTTATTCCACTTCCTTGGAGACATTATCTTGTTTTATTTGATGCTTGCACAGTTTTTTTTCTACGTGGTAGACCTATTTCTGCTTGGAAGAAGGACAAAGAATAAATCATAGTTCTTTACCTTGTGTAGGAACTTGCAGAGCAGTGCAAATACATGGTTATAATCCAGGCCATCAGAAATATAAAATAAATTACTTGAGGACTGGATTCTCCTGGATTTCAATATTTTATAAACTTTAGAGCATTGATAGGGTCCCCGACTGGAATATAAATAAAGCAAACCCTTTCAAAGGTTTATAGGACTGTACTTAGTCCTCTTACTGCCCTAATTTATGATTGTTGGAAATTCACAAGCTGTGAAATGTGTTGGTCACAGAGCTGATGGCAATAACTTCAGAATATGAATGAGAGCATCTGGGATGCTATTTACCTTTGTTTCACAAAGTCAGCTTTTTATCTTTGCATCATTTAACCTCAGAAATATGGCTGGCCCAGACAGGCATGTGGAGCCCTCTATGGAACAGAACGTTTGCTTTCTGTAACTCCAGTAGTTTCTTCTGTGAAAAAACATGACTTTTGCTTTCCCATCACTGTGCTGTTCCTCTATCAGAATACAAATCAATGTAAATAAAAATAAGCATTAATTTTCCTGTGGAACGAATAAGGGTGCTGAGACTCAAAAATTCTTTGGTTTATGTTGATTCTTGGGTAAAGTGAAGGCCCAGGCCCATTTCCATTTTCCAGACATATAAATTCCGGTGCATATAAAGTTTGCTTGGGTTTAGCTACAGATTAATTCTTCTGTGCCTAACTTTGATGCCTTTGACTTTCAGTTTCCATATTTGTCAAAGGATAGAGAGATGACAAAGCTTTCTCTAATATTTGTCAATTGCCATTAGTTTTTCTTGGGCTGGAAATGATGGACTCAAGTCTTGCTATTGTTCACTAGAAATGTGAATCCACTGGAGATGCTTCCTGTGTGCTAACACTTCTTTTGTGTTAATTCAGGGATCATTTTGTCTATAATTCAGGGACAGTCTGGTGTAATATAATGGTCTGTGTAATGTGGGAGTTCAGACTAGGTGATGGCAATGGCTACTTTGAGTCTATGCCCCAGTAAATTTTTTTTTTTTTAAAGAAAACTTTAACTTCTGTAGTGATTGGTAAGCCTGAATGGCTGCCATGTTGTGATATCCGAATCAGGATCATTCTTTTATTGTGGTGTGACTGGATATAACATCCCAGCCTGCATTTTTTTGCAAAGCTTCTTGAGGCTCTTCTAAGTTGATGGGTTGGTGTAAACGAAACTCAGAGGTTGTTGTCACCATATCTCATTTTCCGTTCTTACTTGACTTGTGTCACCTCTGCTGAGTTTATACTAAGTATTATTTGTGATGGATCCCCTTCCTTGGCTTCAAGTGTATTTATGGAAACAATTTCAATTGCTTGAGTATGACTTTTACTGCTCACTGCCTCCAGGGCTCTTGGTATAACACATATATAATAGGCATCACATTAAGGACTGGCCAGTGCTAAGGGAATGGATTGAGGACAGGAAAGGTAGAAATAAGTGTTTCTTGAAAGAGTGAAGGAGTCTTGCATTCAATGAGACATGAAACTCTTTCCTTCCACTTCCAGAAGGCAGTGGGAACAGCTTCCTTCTTCCTCTCTGGCTGGCAAGAGGTTTAGAGCCAGGAAGTAGTTGTGAGCCAGGGACTGAAATCCTTAGACCAAAGGAGGTTAGTAGTGAGCTCAGTTCACCTCTAGTCCCTCAGACTAGGTTTGGGTCTAGGCTGTTTGTCAAGCTTAAGAGAGGTATCAGGCTAGATCACTCAAAGGATGTGGTGAGTGCAAATCCTGTGAACAAACTGGCAGATCAGATGTGGAACTTGAGAAAGGACAGCAACATTTATCCTTTAGTGTTTGAAAGGTTAAAGATGAGGCTAAACATTGCCTACTGCTTTGAGGAGCTACCTTTGAACATGGAGGCAGAGGGAACCAACCCACCAACTGCACTGTGCTGCAAGCTGCCACTGCTCAGTGCTGTCCATGGGAGTGGCTTTTCACTGGTGACCAGGCCAGGTCACTGGTTTGTGGATAAAATTTCCAGAAAGGCAGAGGAAGCAGGAGGCTGGTGCAGCCTGGAACTTCTCATTCTTTCACTTCAAGCATGCAGGTTTGTTAGTTGTTCTGGGTTGGCTTCAAACCAAACAAAAAAGAGTTGTTTGATCATTGCTCGTTTATGTGTCTCAAATGCTTTTTGGAGAGCTTGTTTGCAGAGGTGTCAGCTTAAAATTGATAATTTATCATCCATACTGGCACAGATTAAAGTGCCAGTGAGTTAAGTGAGAAAAACTAGTCTTCCTCTCATGCATACCTTCTCTCTGACTGGTCAAGTTTCATTTATTTAGCACTGTTCTTTTGAGGTTTTGGGCCAAGCCACAGGCTGGGGCTGCTTTTCTAGAGTTTAAATATTGAAAAACTCTTAGAAATTATGTGAAAGGAACTCTATGAATATTTTCAACTATCCTGAATGCCAGATGGCTTGGAAGAAAATTCAGTGTTACTGTTGAGTCCAGAGTTTGTTCTCCCCAGGCAGAGTGTATATAGCATGTGATATGTTCCTCAATGTCATTGTTTTATCATGCCTGATGTGATGTGGAGATAGTTGAAATACCTCTGTAACGTGCTACTGATAAGGATATGTATAGTAAATATGCATATACCTATATGTGTATATATATATTTATTTATTTGTCTTAACTTTTTTGGAAATATCAGTTGTGAGTATTCTCTATATTTTTTCCCCAGCCTGTAAATGGTTATAGTTCCACCTTTTCTTGGCTAAGAAATGTTTTTTCTGTTTTTCTTAGCCATCACAGGACATCATGCTCGGGTGGCCTATAATAAATATCTATTATTTATATATCATTAAAACTCCTTTTAGATGTTGAGAATTTAGCTTGATTCTAGACAGGCTTTGGAGTTTATATTCATGATCAGAGCATACCTTTAACGACCAGGGTACATTTCTTTTTTAGTGTTTCTATTTTCAAGAACTTTAAAAGTGAGTATTTTGCTCAGGCGGTGGGTGGGTGATTCTAACTTAGTGTTTCATTACTGTGTTATGTTTTTATTTCCTCTGCTGAATGCTAGAACTGGAGTTGCAGAGAAGTTCATCCAAGATTCTCTGTCTTTTACTGTACGATTAATCTTCTAATAAACTTGGGTAATGCATTTCTAATTTGGATCCCTGATCATTTATTTTACCATTGAAAGGAAGAATTCACCAGAGAGGCTCGGGTTCATGTCAGTGTTTTCTTCTTCTAAGGTTTCCACAGCCCACCTGGTGGTCCCTGACCACCAAATATGGCTCAAGAGTCACTAGTCTGCTCAATCCTAGTGACCTTAAGAGGTTCCAAAAAAATTCATTCTAGAGCTTGAAATCCCATTGGACCTTCGCTGGTGGAGGAGTGGTGGATACCACGCTGAGTCCCAGCCTTTTTCCTTAGTGCAATATCTGTAAAAACAAATGCAATCTAAGCAAAGATTAGATTAATGTTGATCCCGTTGCCAACTTAACTTCACCTGATTTGGCTGCTGATTGGTGTCTGCTTGCAAAAGTGAAGAAGGTTGGCTGATAGTCTTGCAAACGCTGTATTCTGGAAACTTTCTGTTTCTTTCCTTTTCCGATAATATGATACCAAATGGGCAAGGAAAAGTGATTAATTGTACACAACCACAATGCCTGGGTTTCCCCCAAGTCTGTGGAACAAATTCCTGATGTTGCTAGTCATGTAGTCAGCTTCCATTCTAAGAAGATACAATTTTTATTAATTAAATTAATGATGGCATTAACTTAGCAACGGGGAGTTTGGGATCAGGACTTTCAAGTTTCAAATTCTTTCCCAGTCAAATCCAAAATGCAGCTGTGGCTTTCTCACAGTGAGGACTGAACAAACAGTGAGGTCCCAGTGAAAACAATAACCATGGTGTGATGCAGTATATCTTGCTATTTTGCATAGTAGCTTTTGTAAATATCCAAGGATTTTGTCTACAGTTTATAAATAACTTTTGTTCAACAACAGCTGCAGCAGAGCAGCTCAGATTATGCAACTGCTTTAGAAGAGTCTGGGCTAAACTAACCCAGTTGTAATCAGGTTGAAAATTTGTTACCTGGGAGTTGAGAAATGAGCCTGGAAGAGGCAGGAAATTGCTTCATAAGGGTAACTGAGATCCAGACAGTCAGGAGGAGAGTTGGAGCAGGCGGGAGCCTTGCCTGGGAGAGGACTGTGGTATTGGACATTGCCCTGGCAGGGATGGGAGCTGCGCTCGGCGGCAGCAGGGCCTGCAGTCCATCAGGGCTGACAGCCAGTAGGTGCCATGGCAGCCAGCTGGGATGGTCAGCCACAGCAGGCAGGGATGGTTTGTCAGGGTGCAGGGTGGGAGAGAGGGAAGCCCAAGTCAAAGTACGTGATTTCAAAGCTGTAAATCTGTGAGCGCTTTCAGAAGAGGATGCCTCTACTTATACTTAGATTTCTGCAAATAAGAAAATCGGGATGGCTCAGCAGCAGCCTCATGTTTTTGGAGACATCTAAATTTAGTTTACTACAGATTAAAAAAAAAAGTATAAAAGCAGTAAAATTTGTAATCCTTCCTTATGATTTTTTTATATTAAAAGTGAGCAAGTTTTCATACAAAGCTTAGAGGAAAAGGGGCAAGCTACCTAAATTAGAGCTGTGATGAATTGATATCCAAAAGGTTATTTTAATCTATAGTGCTCGATCTACAAATGGCAAATGCTGCCTTGGAGAAAGTAGTTTATCATGGGCCATAAAGCTGGAATAGCAACGCTTCATTCAGAGTCATGGCTTCATCCTAAAGGGACTTTTTCTTGTGATTTGGCTTAATAAGAAACCAATAGGAATAGTCACAGATGTAAGAATAGTTCACATAAATTAGAACAGCAATGGTAAGCCAGTAAATCATATGTGATGCTGATGACAATGACATAAAACAATATTTAAAGACAAGTACTTGAGACTTCAGGTTGCAGTGATACATGACACAATTTTCTTTTATGCAATGCTTTTTTCTCTTGTGACATCTCCTGAGTTTCTAACACATTCTATTAACCACACAAGTAGTTATTACATTATGTGTAAGGATTCGCCCTATTATTTTAAAAACTTCCTCAAACACCTCAAGAAGTTGTGTTTTAATTAAAAGCTAGGAAGCAATTCGTACATATGACTTTGACATCTTTTAAAATCCAAACTATTCATAGATAAATTATCTTCAGCCATTCTGGAGTTACCTGGGTGAGCTTCACAGGAGCAACTTCTGTCTGTGTTATTCAAAGGGTTATATGATTACAGTTCAAATTAGATGTTTGGGAATGCAGTGTGTTGTGTAATCCCCTCGTCCCAAAGTGTATTTGGGCTAAGAATAAAGGGTGTGTGTTCTCTCAAAACACATTTTAAAGTGTTTTCCTCAACACTTGCCCAGTTCCAGACTATAAACTGTTTAGATGGCCTTTCAAGAGTTTATTTACAAAAGACAGAACAGCCGAAGCAGCCATACATGATCACTGCACATGAGTTATTGGTGTTAATATTTACTAAACAATACTACCTAAACCAGGAAGATTAAGGGCTTAATATAGAAAGACACTTGTCCTGCAGCACACTACGTCCAGCCCCCCAGCAGAGGCACAGAGACATGGCTTGGCAGATAACCGCTGCCTTTGGTCTCCCTGCGAAATCCTGGCACTGCACAGGCAGTGAAGTGCTATTTCTGTAGGGACAAAAGATACACCCTGCGAGAAAATTCCTGTGAACTACTAATAACAAAAATACCTTAAAATATACTTAGGAAATGTTGGGCCGGTTCCACAAAGACATAAGTAAACAGAGCTTTAAAAACAAGTGGAGCTGTTTATCAGTGGAGAGATGGTCAAAATGCCATAACTGCAGTGAGCCCTTCTGTGATGATACGAAATCCTTTCTCTGCAATGCTACACTCTTCCAGTGAGTTGGGTATATTTTAAATCAGACTGATTTAAAAATGCATCTCTTTAGTTAAGCGCACTGGTACTTCTTCTGGTTGCTGTCAATCTATTAATTGCAAACTTTCCATCAAAACCACTTTTCTTTAAGAAGGCACTAACAGAGCAAGAAGCCACACAGTTTCCACATGGTCTTCTCTGAATCCCAGGAGACCAGAATATTCCTCCTGCCAAGGTGAGAATTCTGTACAAAACGTTAAAAGGAAAAGCAGCCACAGGTCACTGATGCACTTTAACCACAGAGTGAATTTGTTAAACTGCTTGGTTTTCTTCTGACCACGAGGCACTAAAGCTTCTTTGCTAAAAAGTGTATGTTGGTGACACAAAAAGCCTGTGATTGCACCAAGGAGATGATAGACCCAGTCCCCAGAGCTTCTGAGACTCCCAAAAAGCAGCTCCTAACCTCAGAACAGGTGATTCTCTTAGTGAGAGACGCACAGTGTTGTAGGAGAGCTGTGAACAGCTTATTTCTGAATACTCACTGTGGGTGATTTATCACTGTGCCAGGTTTGTGCACCCGTCGCAGCTCAAGGATCCCACCCCTTCCCTGCATTTTGAAAACCTAAAATTGATCAGTATCCCTCGTTTACAAGTGTGAATTGGATGATATTGGTGAAAAAAGGGCATCAGATGGTTGCACATTCACAGACTGTTCTTGGCTGCAGGCAAAAAATTATGCTAAGCTTGAAGGGTGAAAGTATTTAACAGTCAAAACAGTAAGTATAGAACAAGCAAAACAGCAAAACATCCATATAAAAGAATTATAGACAGATATAAATGATTTATCATTTACAGATTACTTTTGACTTGGATCCAAGTGAAAATACCGTTCCCATCTGAATCTTTCTGTTTAGTTTTGTTTAAAATTCCCTTTTCCAAGACCTGAATCATATATTAGAGATATGTGGTTAGTTTGTTAATATTTTATCATGGGAGCTAAAGTAAATTCTGATCCCTTCCTGTAATGAGAAGAGAAAATTGTGCATTCTGAGAAATCAACATTTTGCACATAACTTTTGTATATTTTCCACTCAGTGGACAATGTGATTAAATGTTCAGAATAATGTCTTCTCTGAAGTAACACTTTGGTTTATTGTTGATTGGACTGGAAATCTTTCGTGTGGCGCTTACTCACATCAGCTTTATCTCTGTGTTGATCAATAGTCCATCTCTTAAAACTGAAATACTTGGACTGATAACCATAATCCTGCTTTTTAACTTTGATAACTCTTTCAGGCTCCGGAGCTAAAGGTGCTGGAGAATCTCTTCTGCACTGCAAAGATTATTTGCAAGATTAAGTTGCCCCTGCACACCTTGGTTTAAAAAGTTTTATATTCTCACGTAGAAAGGTTGAGGAGTTAGTAAAAGAGTTTTTCTAACATAGCTTTGTCAAATAATATATATTAAAAGACACAATTAGTCAATGAGAGACAGACTGCATAAACATACTAATTTTTTAATAGTTTTAAAAAAATAATATTAAGCCTTTAAGCAATGAGGATGTGTGCTCTGAATTTCAGAGATTTTTAAAGTAGCATGTTGGAGTAAGAAGTTGTTAAAATCTACAACTTTGAAAGCGTAACCAAGCTGGAAATTCCTTCAGATCTGTCTGCATTCGTTTTTGTTTGTTTGTTTCTCTCCTATGCTACAAGTGTGGAATCGTATTTGGTGGCAAACAACTAATCCAAATCCTGGTATAATCCAAAAGGAAAGTGTAACAGAGATCACTGGTAGAAATGAAAGCTCTGATGACATAGTTGACTGCTCGGTACTTCCAAAGAAATCAGCATAAAAACCATCTTTCCATAACTCTCGTGTGTCTGGGAGTGCTGAGATTAATTATTAAAAAAACAAACAAACAAAAAGCTGCAAAAAAAATCTCTCTTGCAATGTCAGCCTGAATTTAGGAAAATGATCAGTCCCACCTAACCAGCCCTAGATCAACCTGCTTGAGGCAGGTGGGCCATCTGACCTCCAGAAGTCCCGTCCAACCTCAGCTACCCTGTGATTCTGTGAAAAGCAGAGTATTATTGGGATTTGAGTTGAAATGTTCTGTATATAAGTACAGTCACTCAGTAGATTTTGTTGATCTGTGTTATTATTTTATTTACTTACCCAATAAACCTGTACTGTCATTTTATATTTGATCACGTAGTGCAAACTTACCCCAAACAAGACTGTTATTTCAGCTTCCCAAAATAAAGAGATGGGTTTGTTTGTTTTTAAAAATCCATTTATAAACGGCTGTAAAGCATAAAAGAGTCGTTGGCCCAGGGAGTCTTGTGAGTGCCACAGAATGCTGTGTCTGTGCCTCTCCTGCACTGAGCTGTAGACCAAACACTTGTGTGCTGAGCACTACGAGCTTTTAGCAAATACTGATCAAAAAACAAAGGGCCAAAACAGCAGAGAAAGACTTATGCATTTATATTCAGAAAATTGTCTGACCTTGGTTGTGCTAATTACTAGGTCCGGGAGGAAAACTTTTCTTTCTTTGATTCTGGTCCTTCACCTTGGACATTATTGTTATTTGCACACATCTGTCTTTGTTCACTTGTTAATACACAGATAAGGTAAAGTTCTCTTTTTTCTTTAGTGCTATTTCTAAATCCAAACCGTCTAACCTTCCGCATTCTTATTTAAAGGCTTGTGTGATTTTTTTCCATGGAAATTCCAATTTAGGCTGGATGGCTCTTCTGGGGCAGGGTTTTATTATGATTTTGGAGTGTAAAATTTAACAAACACAAAATAATTTAATTAGCTATTTCTAAAGATATTCAGGTTTCTGAATTGCAAGTGACTAAATTCCCGAGTTCCTGATACCAGGTGAAATCACTTAAGCCCTTAGAAAGGCCTCTGAATTCAGGAGCTGAGCAGGAGACCAGAATTTAGCTTTTTGACAGGGAAAGGGAGCATTTAAAACACGCTTGCCCTGGGATAGTAACGTGAACAGTGTAATAAGCGCAGCTTCCAAAGCAGCATCTGCTTCAGCTGTAAATCTGCTGGTGGAAGAGTCAGGAAAGGCTGTGAATTTGAACACTTCTCTGAATTAACTGAAGCAGGGGAGGAATCCAGTCGGTCATGAACCTGTCTCTGCTTCTCCTTTCCGCCTCTGAGTCTCCTGGAGTAAGTACTCTGGGACAAGCTCTCCCTTTGTCTCAGCTTTCATTTGTTGGGGAATAATGGTAAAATTCTATTTATCTCTCAGTCTTGTTTAGATAATATGTTCCTTTCCTTTTCCTTGTTTGAGGTTGTTTGTTTGTTACTGTTTTTCTTTAATTTAAGACAGGCCTCTGTTCATTTCCTAAAATTCCAAATGGTTTTCAGGGATGAAGGTGAAAATAAAAAAGTCGTCCCCGCTGCAATGAAGGGTTTTTTCCCCCTGAGTATCCCAAAGGCAGGAGGCAAAATACAGCAATTCTTTCTGCAAAAACAACTGCTGACTCTCAATTTAGTCTTCATCAATCAGGAGACAAGGAGCAACAACATGAGGCTTACACAAATAATCACACACGCTTGCACACACACACTCTGTGCTTACCTCCCTACACCTAAACTTTGCTCCAAAACTTTCAATTCAATTACCTGCTAGGTAGTTTTATTTAACATTTCTGAGAACATTTCTGTACAGCCTGCAGGACTTCTGTGAAAAAGATTCAGTTTTGTGCGACGGCGAGTGCTTGAACTCATGCAAAATGAAACAAGAAAATGTTTTTTTACAAGGATGTAGCTCTGGTATTGCTCAACAAAATGGAGTGAGGACTTAGCCTCTGTGATAATATATAGTATTTACTTAGTGTCATATGAAGGTGTGGCTATCAGGGAAACTGTTGGAACATGTTTTTTATTTTACAAAGTGCAATTAAAAATGATATTATTTGTAGGTTGTTTAGACCGAGATTTTTTTCCAAGGCTGCTGGTTATTAATTTTATATTTACACTGCAGTGGCTTTTCCTTCCCCTGACAAGTACAACCGAATGCAGTGCAGTGCTGTGGCACTATAAAGTGATTGGAAAATCCCTGCAGCTGGCAGAGAAGGAAGCAGACAGTCCCTAAAAATCTCCCTTCCGAGGTTTTTTTAATGGTCATGCTCAATAACTGACCTCATCGTATGGGGCACACTGGAAGTGAGAGGGTTTATTGGGACGTAGAGGTGCTCTTAGTGGCCTAGAGCTGGTTTGGGGACTAGGATTCCTAAAACTGTGTCGAGCACCAGTCTGCGTGACAGAAGAGCCCAAAAAAGTAAACTAAATCTGTCACTCGAATGGGCAAGGGAGTCCTGTGTTTTCAACAAGTGTTGCAGCAGCAGAGTCGTACTGGCACTAACTCCTGAGCACTGCCCGTGCCCCGTGCCTTGTCCCCTGGGGTGGCAGCCAGGCTGGTTCTGCACCAGTGTTGGCTTCTCCCAGATCAGCTCGTGGTGTCTGGGATACCCGAGTGGGAACGGCAGGGTGAGATCCAGTTGTAGATAAAACAATATTATTATTTGTGTTGTTAATGAGCTGTCTTACGATATCTCGTGGTAAATAAGATTAAGAAAGAAACCACGACAAAGGGCAGATATAGCCTGTTCCTTGTAGTTTTGGTTTTCAAAACACTTGTTTTGTTTCTTTGGCAAAAAATGGGGGAGTGGAAGCGGCATTGAATAAGAGGGAGAACTTAGCCTGAAGTATAGTTTTCTTTTGCCAAGAGCAAAGAAATTATAAAAACAAATTCTTGGCTGCAAACTTGAAAGGATAGGTTTGGAATGTTATCTTAAAGGACGTTACAATCTTGGAGCTTCCAGTCATACCCCAGATAAAGCACTTTGTTTATACATTACCCCATTTCACATACAATGGCTTCTATGGGAGATGAGCTATAAGGATTCATCCTGGGTTTGGGTGACACAGAATTTAATTAGAGCTTCGGGTTGGTTTGTTTTGGGGTTCTTTCTATAATCTACTATGTATTTCTATACCTGACATATATGATCTAAATGTTTTGTAGCAAGTACTAATTAAACTGCTCAGATTTCATATCTTTGCTTTAGGATTTATTCCCTTTTGGGTGAACTGAGGAAGCCAAGAGAAACTTTGGACATATAGAGTATTTACATCAGTGTGACCTGGAAAAGAATCCAGGAGACAGTTTTTAGTAACACCTTTAGACTTTGATTTTAGATTTTTATCTTTGTGTTTTGTTTTAAACAAAATGAGACTTTTAGAGTTGTTGGGATTAAATTAGTATTGCCTTTTCTATACTGATGAATTATCTAAAGTTTGACATTTCCAGCCATATGCATACTTTCATGACTTAGAGAGACCACAGTTTGAACAGTATTTAGAATACCCCGTAGCTAGTTGGAAAACTTACTGCCTTACAGTGACACAAAGTTGATTGTTGAAAACAAATCAAAAAGGGCTAAATTTTGGACTTGTGTATTTAGATTGTGAAACGAGGGTACAGTTCTGGCTTCCACTGAAGCTGATAGCAAAATTCCCATTGTCTACATCACTAGCAGGATTTCACTCTCTACAGCAAAGCTGGGAGAGTTGCAGAAGATTTGTAAATGTTTTTGAAAGTTGATTCTAACTTTGATTCTCCTCAGTGCTGAAGAAAAAAATTAGTTTTCTCCCTTGAATGCATGGAATTTTCATCCCTTTTAATTCTACTTGGTAATTTGCTCTTACTTGTGCCTAACAGCGTTAAGGGCCTACAGACCAGAAGGTGTGGTCTTTTAAAATAAACTTGTGTTGTTTTTGTGGGATCCACTTGATGCTTCACACTTAACTTTAGCAGTAAAAGTGACTTGTGCTGACAGCAGGAGTAATTGCTGTACATGGAATAAAACTGATTGTCTTTGTTTTCTTGCTCCAGTTCTAAAATGTGTGTTCTTGCAGATCTAAGCTGAAATACGCAGATAAATTTTCGGTGTATGCAATAAAAGTGGTTTATATGTTCTTCTGATGCTTGAATGTGCGGAAGACGTGTAACCATTATTGAAAGGTAAAAAAGAGAGTGGGGCAGATTTGGTGGCAATGAGTTTTGGTTGTATATCCTATTCTTTCTCCTTGCTTGTTATTTTTATAAGCTCTCTTAGTGCTTCTTCCAACTCCCCTTGAAATTAATGAGAGTCAGATCAAGTCCAAAGAGACTTTTGCAGATGTTTAAAAGATGAAACGCTCTTTCTGTCGAGAACTGACAGAAGTCTAATTTCAAAATGTGTCCTGCTAAGGGGAGTTAGGAGTCATCTGCTGGTGCAGCAGGTGGGCACTTCCTCTGAGGGAAGATAAGAGCTTTAAGAAAATATCTGTGTGTGTTGGTCCTGTCATGACATTCGTCACAATTTTTGCTTGTCCCCACATTTGAACATTGTTAGAAAATAGGGCAAAGATTTGTACAGAATTCCATTAGAGGTAGGTAATGGATTGAGCATATTCATAATGATGAACTCATTTTTGAATTCAGCAAACCACACATTTTGAAGGTCATGTTGTCTTGTGCATTTTCTTATCTCAGTGGTCGTTTTTGTCATGTCATTACGACATGGCTACAACAAAACCTCTTTTTTTTTTTTTTGGTTTTTGGCTTCTTTTTCTACAATGCTGTCTCAGAAGGTAAGGGGAGGATCTGTTTTTAGTGAAGCATTCTTGAGAAAGATAGTGATGCTATTTAAGCTTTGCGTTGCTTGGCAGTGAGAATGAGTTCCAAGGATCTCTTGCACTGGTTTAGTTGTTAGCCATAGGAACAGTTGTATCTCTAACAATCACCACTGGTAGCAGCTCAGGGGGAGTTTTCCTCAGTAGTTCCCTGGCATCCCTTTGTTCGTGCTGGCATCAGCACAAAGCAGGTTTCAGCCAAAAGTGGAGAGCACTAGAAAAGACAACACTTTATGACTCTTTGGAGAGACAGAAAAGCACACAGTAACACAAGGACTTGAGGAGGCTTTTTGGTCATTACTGATCGTACTAAATTGATCTAAAGAGCTACAAGAAACACAAGTGCATGTAATAAATTTGACAAATCTGCTGGATTCTGTTACACCTGGCTGTGGTAGGAGAGATCCTGAGACAACATCAGGTTGCATGTCAGATATGCCCAGTATAGTCAGGCTTGAACAGTCAGAAGAGAAATGTGTGTTCCTACCAGTGACTTAATTTTTCTGTCCTATGAAGCTTCTGTCATTAGAAGCTTTTTAAAGAATCTTTGTTTAATTTCCATTCTTTCATAAAGAGTCGTGTTATTTTGTGAAGCTGAGCCACATACATGGGGGGTGAATGCTTTTGCCTAGAATGTAGCAAAGCTTGTGATCAGCAGAAATGGAAAAAACCACATTCTTGCTGCCTGCTGGAATGCACAGCTGCATTCCCGGAAGAACCAGCCAGTCCAAAAAACCTTCCCCTGTCTTTTCTTCTCTTGTTCGGCCTTGAGTTAGGTGGCTACTTTTTGTAAGTTTGCTGGCTTCACGGGCAAGACTAAATATCTATTGTCGTGCATGTAAGCACTGGGTTTTGGTCAGAGGAAATGGTTCCATTCTGGCACTTACTGAGAAGAGGGAGAATAGCATTTACTCTTATGTTAGATCCCTAGGCAGATACAGCTCATTCCTAAATGCAATACCTGTGAAGTGTCCAGCATCTGCACAGTAGAGGCAAGTTGTATTCTGCAGTCTGGGATAAACACTTTTTTTCTTGGATCAGCACAATATCTTTGATTCAAGATGAAATCCTCAGGCTGTTTGTCAAGTTCACAACTACCAGAAGGATCTGGAAGGAGTGGGTAGCTGCTGGTCCCTGATTGATGGTAGTGTGGAGGCTCACTTGTAACAGGGACAGGGGGACAGCAAGGTACAGGAGACCAAAGGGGCTGAGAAAATTAATATTTATTAAAAAATAGACCTGCATAGATCTATATAATGTTTATTTTAAAATAGATTTTTTTTTAAAAAAAAAGGATCTGCATCCTTTCAGCATGACTGAAAGCCATGTAGTGACTAAAGGCTACATCCAGCTGCTGATGTTTGGTACAGCACAAAGATCCAAAATCCTGAGCCTCTTTCTACTAGAGAATTGCACCCAGTGGCTCTCTCAGCTCATGTTCGGGCAGTTGCTACTGTTTGCACAAGTCACTGCAATCAAAGGAGATGTAGAATTTTGCTCTGTATCTCCTAGCAGTACTTTTTTCAGAATGATGCATAAAACTAGAGTTAGGCTATGTTAAAACAGGTTATTGTAGCTGTCGTGTTTTCGCCTTTAAGTAGATAAAGTTACCATTCTTTTCAAATTAAAAGAACTGCTAAAGAAAAAAAATCTATATTCTAGTGCATTGCAGTTTCACCCCTAGGACTGTAGTTTCCAGTTACATTGTTTAAGTTGCAGGGAAACGCTGATGTGTCTAAACTAAGGTAATTTTAAAGATGTATAAAATCTGCATTTTCTCTCATGTTCCTCTCTCCCAAATTTTAGGCATCCATAAAAACCTTAAAACTGTAAAATATATCTCAAATGTTGCTGAAGGCTGAGCACAGCTTTTACTACATACCTTTGCATTTAGAACTAATTTACTGCCCTGTGAGATGGGGGAAATGTGCGAGGTACTGCTTGGATAAGTATAGCACAGTAAGGAAAGCGTGGCTGCTCTGTGAAAGTTATCTGCTTATATTCAACAATTATCAGAGTCATTCTTACAGCTACATACCACAGAACGTTAATTAATGGGGCTGCAGCTGGTGGTACCACTTTGGCTTCTTCAGCCCAGCCTCTTATTCCATATTTCTCAGGTTTGTATGACCAGTCTTGGACCACTTCCCATCATTTTTTTTATCCCCAAAGTACAAAAAGTACTTAAGTCTCTCCTGGAAAACTGCCAGGCTTTCATAAAAAGAACAGAGCTGTCGTTTCTTTGCTATTTTTATCTTCTCTGCCAAAAAAGACACCATGTTGCACTGGCAGTTGTATGTTTTAAATTGCCTTTTCTGTTGAGCTTCTCGGGTCAAACCCCAGGCTTTCTGCAGCCGGTGGATGTCCAGCATTGCTGACTGTAGCTCCGCTGTGAATCTTGGAGCACTGGATTCCCACACACAGCAGGGCTGCACTTCTCAGTTTCCTGATGTCAGGAGGCACACAAGTTTGAAAAAGAGCTGGTGAGGCAGGTGTATGGAGAAAAAACATGGGAGCCTGTGGTAAAAGGCTGTTTGCAGCCCTGATGGCTTTTGCAGAAGGAGGGCGTAGTCATGACTGGGTTTGGCACAGTGGTGAAGTTTCCTGACCTTACTGGAACAAGGTTCTCGAGTCTGAGGGGCTGCAGGGGGTACAGAAAGGTTCTGTCCTCCCCTGGTTTGTGAGAGGGAGCATCATGCCATGAAAGCCAAGTCACTTCATCCCCACCGTGTCAGGTTTTATTCCTGAGGAGTTCTTGAAACGGAAACAGAAAAGAGGTAAATCTGTTCTCAGTGCTTTATGTCCTTTCAGCATAGAAGGCAATTTCACATAAATTGCACATGATTTTAAAGATGAAGGAGTTAACTGCCGAAAGTGTTTGAAAATAAGATTGTATGCAAAGTCCAAAATACGTACTTACTTTGCCAGTGCTTTTTATTTTGATAAATTATCATTTAAGATACAACTTTGGACTGTGAGAGGTAAGATTTCTTTGCCAAGATTTCATTGCTGTTCCTACAAGAACTGACTCTTGTATTTAAATTTGAATTAATAATATGAGTGGCCTCTGCTGTAATTGCTACAACCTAATTTGGGATGTGCAGAAAGCTTGTGAGGTTAAAATTTTGGGGAGGTTATTATTAATGCAGACACAGTCTTCAGCTTCAAACTGCCTTGGAAATATTTGTATTTAACAGCAGAACACCTCAATGTATGTTTTTTCCGTAACTTAAAATTTTGTTCCTTAGTTTCTCTTAATTATGTGTATTTTGTAGATATTAATATATCTATCTACAGATACAGAAGTGGATAAATGTTTGAAAAAAAATTAACATAGAGAGAGAGATGGTGAAAGGCTTCACTAAAGCCTGTGCCCAGCTACAGAAAACACAGTTTGCTGTAAATGGCTCAGTGGTGAAAAATGTGACCACACTTATTCTCTACCGTTTGAAATAGTCCTTTCCCCCTCCTCCCACTAAGTTCTCCTGGCTCCTCAAAATCCTTCTAACAGTAAGTTTTTTTAAGGTCACTTTCATCATACAGTTCCTACTGAAAAATGCTTTGTGGGTGAACACCTGCTTTAGTTACATGAAGTTGAACTAGCTGGCATGCTTAAATCAGTGCTTCATCATCTGTGCTATTTATGCCAAATGGAACACAACAAGTGATTCCTCTACTTCAGAATGGAGAATGAACTTTCTGAGCATTTACAATAATATTTGATAAGCAACACGTGTCTTAGGCACTCTTTGCAAAGTGTAGTAACTGAGAGGTGGCTCACGATGCCCTGAAGAGGATTAGCAATTAAAGGATTAGAGAGTTACTAGCTTTAACTTCTTACATGCAGCTTTAAATCTGCTACTGGGACCACACTGTAAGGAAGCAGATCTTCTAGCTCTTAACCCACATACAAAGCACACACTCTAGCTTTTTTATTTTTTTTTATTGTTCATTATGCTCCATGCTAGTTTGTGTTAAAATCTGGTGCTCAGAGTTGAGAGCTCTTTTGCCTTCCCTCGTGTAACTCAGCTAACCCAAAATCCTGGACAGCCTGCCTTCTCCATGGACAAGTGCTGAGGGAAGTGATATTTGAGGGAGCCTACAGGCTTGGTTCTTTAACTGAGCAATGATTTATAGATTTTGACTGAGGTCATTGCTTGGCACATAGTGATGGCCAGTTTGATGGATTAAGGAACTCAAAGGCCCTTAACATTTGTAACCAATCATAATCTGGCTGGCAATGACCACAACAAAAATCTCCATGTATTCTTGTTTGGATCTATTTTAAACTGGTTTGGCTTTGTTTTCTTCTTAGAGACCTACTGCTGCCATTAGATGCTCTTTGATTTGGTTCCAAGGATGGGTCAGAGTTACATTTTTCTTTGATAAACCTATTTTAATTCCCTCATTGATGTGTGCTGCTGAGAGTTGCACGTTTCTTTTTTGGTCTGATATTGCATTACCACACCAAGGAGAGCTTGGGGGGCCAGGTCTGAAGAAGAGGGAAGAGGGGATTTCACTGGGTCAGCACTGTGCACTATTTTTCTTTCACGTGCTGAGTAAGAAGGTTTGATTAACCTTAGATATCAACTGTTCCTCTTCACCTGCGAGGAGTGTGTAGGGCAGAGGGCTTCAGAAAGACTTAGTAAGACTTGACTGCAGAAACTGCCAAGGGAGATTGACCTTCTGTCATGACAGGTACGTTGTGACCGCTGTACTGAGCAGTTGGTAGGTCAGGTTTGTGAAGTGTGGAACTTTCCTCCCTCTGGAGGGGCTGTGTAGACAGCTTCTCTTCATTTCCATCAACACTCTATCAACAGAGTTGATGTTTCCATCAACAGAGCCATTCTCTCTTTCAGTCTTGAAGATGCCATCAATCTCTGCCTCTCGATGATTTGGCTTTATTTTGTCTCATTCTTTTATTTGGATTGTGCAATGTCTTGTAATACTTGTATTATTACATACCCTAGTATGTGAACTGTAGAACATTCCCCCAGGAAGTGGTGCGAGAGAAGAGCTGAGCAAGGGAAACTCCATGGATGTACATTGTTAACATATTTAAAATTAGGCCGATTTCAGGAATAAAACTTTCATATCAACTGCAATGCTCTGCAAGGCTAATGCTGATGTCAGTGCCAGTGTAATGCTCTTTGACTTTGATATTGAGCCCCTTCCTGCAAAGTTAAACTTTGAAAGCTTGCCTTTTTTATCTCAAAAGTGTCTTGCTGTACTGCAGGGCTGGGAAGGAGATATTTCTCCCATATGTAGTGTAGGCAGCTCAAATAACAGCAGTAAGAATCAATACTAGTCAGTACTTACATAGCACTTCTTACCCACTGTAGGGAAATAGCATCTCTTGCACAGGAAAGTCCCATTTTATTCAGGCAGACTTGTTTTGAAGGTGGTGATTTATTTTTCCTCCCTGGTATTTCACAATCCCTAGAGTTTATTTAAAGAATATTGGTATGTCCATTGAGTTTTACTTTTCTCTGTTACAGCTTAAGTGACTAAAATATAGGTTGAAAATGAACTCCCTAAATAGTTATTATTTCTGTTATTGTTTTACTCCGTGCCAGTGAGTTGGAGCACCACTGCTGACTCCCGTCCCAGTGGTAGGGGCTGTATAAATGTAGGAGAAGGTGAGCTTCACCTAATTCAGACAGAATGTCTGTGTGCAAAGGAAAATAAAAACCAGAAAGGCTGTTCTTTTGTTCAGTGTAGCTGTTTCAAAGTGACTTGCATGGATGAACATGTTCTTTCCTGAGGAGATCATCTAGCTCAGAATTGTAAATGCAATGTTCCTGAGCTAAAATCTGTGCTGGAAACATCAACATGTGCCAGAAGCACTTTTGGGCTCCAACACATCTGTTTCATACAGCTAAGAACTCTCCTCCCAGACTGCCTCAGATCTTGATGTTCATCTTGGAAAGGGCATCTCCTCCTTTTTACAGACGGAGGTGGGAACCAAACACACTTTTACTATGGTCATATGACATGCCATGGCAAGAGCTGGGACCACAACCTACTGCCTTGTAACCTGGTCATCTCTGCCTTGTTCACAAAAGGGTGGGAATGAAATAAGATTTCTTCTGATGGCCAAAAATGTCATCAGACATCAGATCTCCAAACCTAAACTGTCTCCAACGCCTTCTCATGAGTCCAGGCCCTCACCTCTTCCCCTCTGTGCAGCTGCCAAAACCTCTGGCTTCCTTTCACTGACAGCTTCACCAGTGCAGCTGTGTATTTTCAATGAGTAGCACTAGGAAAATTTGGGGATGGAATATAATTAAATTTTAAAAACCCACAGGAAACTTTCTGGTTTGAACATATTAGTCACTCAATTTTGATTAAAGCTTGATTTCTAAGAAAGTTACCTGATGCTACCACAGATGATCTAGAGAGCTGGAGGATGATCTGTGCTCTGCTGTATGTTAGTCCCATCACTGTCACTCACATCCTGACTTGAACCAGTGGGAAAACCAAGGTACTGAAGATCAGTGACAGACTCACGGAAGGACTTGTGTCAGAACCAGTTTGAGTCTTGGGAATTTTTGGTTCTGATTGCTGTGCACATGGCAGCATTCACTTTGTGTAGCACAGGAAAATTTGGCCTCTCCTTGTCATCTAGTGAAGAGAAGGTAAACATTAAATGTACCTCAGTTCTGAGTTAGAGCTCATGCAAACCTTACTCAACAGAAATAAGGTAATGTTTCAAATGCCTTGTAATCCTCCTTTTATGCAGCCCTAAGTGCTGCTGAATAGAGGTAGGTCTCCTGCTGAAGCACATGCACTGGCTTCCTGAGCAAGGGAGTCTTTCACTTATATGGGACATTTTCCTAGCTGGTGTCTCTTTTTGGATCTGTTTTGAAAGTACGGGAAGTCAGTAGTGCACTACATGGGACACTGATATATTCTGGATTTATTTGCTGGCTGTGGAGTTGTTTAGCCCTGTCAAGAGTCCTTGTCTGGACAACAGGAAATCTACAAATACTGGATTAATGGAGCCAACGGAAAATGATCTGGGCTTTCTTGTACATACAGCTCTCACAGGTACAATTATTCTCAGCAATGGGAAAGAATTGCATACAGATTTAACTACCAAGAAAGCAGCTGTGGATTCTCTGGTGTGAGAGGTCACTCCTCACCACCATGATCACCTTATTTTTTTTATCTTTTCTCCTTACACAACCTGCTAGGTGGCACCCAGAGAGCAAGGAAAATATATGTCTGACATACTCTGAACAGGATGATGACAGGAGAGTGCCTACAGCTGTCTCCTGCAACAATCTTTAACTTCCTCCCAAACCTCTTTGCACTGTTCCACATTCCTGAAACAACTGCCCTTCTCTTCAGAGAAGACTTTGGCCTGCACAGGTCTGTTCCATGAGTGAATTTCTGTGGTCCTTTCTGGATCCTGCATCTTCTCTTTCCTCTTACCTCTGCAAAATGCTGCAACACAAGTGATGAAACCAACGCTGAAACTGCTCATGGGCAATTTCTGCTGCTTTTCTTTCTACGAAGGTACCACATGTTACATTTGAGCTGAATGATGAAGACCCTTTTCCTCTCTGCAATGTGCTTTGTCTACTTATTCTGAGCGAGACCTGGGCACATACTGATCTTTTTCATTCTCATCTGCTCAATTGCAATGAAGAGGAAACCTCCCAGAGGCTGAGTGGAAGACACATGGGTAACTCATGGCTGGGTCTTCAGGACAAGCTGTATCAGACACCTCCAGGTGTCTGACTAGGCAGACCTAGTCACTGGGATGGGAAAATTTATCTCGAAGGTCTAGCCCAGGTGCTTCTGGTCCCACCCTGTAGCTAGCAAAGAACTGTCCAAACTTCTCCCACCTGTGGGTATTGCACTTGCTTATTGGGAATCTCAGGTACTACTGGTATTGGGAGCAATGGAAGTTAAATCTCAGCATTTAAATAAAGCATAAAATTATAAGCAGAAAAAGCATTCAAGGGTACCACTCCTTTAAGGATGTTTTTGTTAGAAATAAGAACTGGATTTTGAAGTGACAGCTGCTGATCTGATAGACACTAGAACTCACTGGGAATAATTCTGCCTCTGTCTGTCAAGCCCTCTGTTAATGGCTGGGTCTTTGCCCTACCTAGAGCAAAACTGAAGCTGATTTTGAATGTCACTCATGCTTAGTGACATTCAGGAGTGAGGAGTACTGAAACAATGGAGATTGTGTCACAGATCTTGTCATTTGGGGAAAACTGAAGGCTGGGAATAGAAGACTGAATTTTTTCATGTTCATGTAAGACTGTATTTTAGAATGACCTGGGCACATCTATATCATCTAGTTGGGTTTTGACAGAGCAGGGAGTTGATATATAGTTCACAAATAGGGGTGTCTGGGGTCGTTTCTGACAACTGGGCTTTTTCTTTTGTGGTGTCCTTTTGTGTATGTCACAGGACAACTTTTTATGGGGTCCTTTATAGGAAATTAAGGAGAATCGGTTTACATCCCGCTTAGAAAAAAGGGCATCAAACAACATCTTCAAAGTTCAGCATGTTTCCCTAAGTAGAAGTACAAACCTAAATGGTTAAATCAATCCCAACTAGTTCAACATTTAGTAGACTCTGTCCTTACTTGCACGTTCTACTGTTCCCAAGAAGAGTGAAATGTTGATTTATAGGAGACAATGGTGCAAATGAAAAGAAACAGAAAATATCCCTTTATGGAGGGATACAAGCTCTTCTCTGGAAAATTTAAAGCCTTGTGTCTGCACCTTTAGATTGATGCTAATAGGCATCTTTTCCTCCCCCCATCATTGTAACTGTTCAGGTCAGCTTGCTGAGGATTGATCAAATCTACTACCTGCATGAGCCTCCATGGTTGGAGGACCTGAAACACCAGCAAATAAAGGTTTTGAAAACCCAGTGTCAGCTGAGCTGTGCAAATAGCTCCTTTTACTATTTTCTTGGCTGAACTGAAATGCTGAGAAACAAGTTGTTCTGTGACAGTGGAACTAATGAGTCCATTGCCTGGATTTGAATCCCTGCCTCTGAGCTCTTTGCCCACCCCTCCACCCCTGCTCCCTACATGTCCCCCGTGATTCCCTCCCACTATCTTTGCTTCCCTTACTTCTCCCCAGATAACGGCTGGGCAATGGTAGCACGTATTGTAGTTTGTTCTGATGAGTAAGTGGCTGAGGGAGAAGCCAAACTGTGCAAATAACTGCTGAGCTCACTCGGCAGAGCTTCCTTCGTGGGGGCACTCGTGTAGGTCCCTGTGTTTCTACTGAGCTGCCAGTTTCTTGAACTTTGTGCTCACTCAGCGTGGCTGGGAATATCATGTCTGTTAGAATCTGGCTGAAACTAGTCTGAAGTTGAGAAGTTATTTGAGAGACAGATGGACTGGCAGTGCAATCACATAAGCCTCGTTTCCTCAGGGAACCTGCCTTCAAATGCTTCGCTTGAACCAAGATAAAGTATTTTTGCTTTATTTTCCAAGACTTGTTAACTGCTTGGATTAAACTAAATATGTGTATTCAATGATACTGCAAGCCTGGTAGCAATTTTCTGGCAGTCTATGTGTATTTTCTTCTTTAAAACAAAAAGCAATGGATTGTTTTCTTTATACATTTTACAAGCAAAGCATGGCACAGCTAATTTAAGTTGGCTTCAGATAATTTTTGCTGTCATTCTACTGTTTCTTTTATATCCCTCTTCTTTCTCTCTGCATTTGATGTATCACACAAATGTTGCCATCATTGTGGGAGAAATACAAAATATCTTTGAGCATTTGCTGCTTCTTAAAAGGTTATGGTATTAGCGCAAAAGTATTTTCCTCCTCACTTTAGCATGGTTTCAGGTGTTTCAGCTGAACTTAATGCGAAGATCAAAATTTATAACGAAATGACTAAGTACACCTTAAATATTAAACTGTAGCTTTTTGAAAGCCCTAGTTGCCATTTCCTTGAAGAGGCATCAGATCCAATCATTTTGTTTGGACAGATGGAAATGAATACCAGTTTGGAGTCTTCAGGCAATCCATGTCATATTTAATGATAAAGGTATTTAGTTGTCCTCTTTGTGAGCAATTAATCCAATTAATGGATTGCTTATCTTCATGAAAAAGAAAAGATAACTCTTAAATCCATGAATACCTCATTCCCTGGACCTAGTTCATCTCAAATGTTCATAATCTTCATTTTCCTAACTCATTTTACAATTATGACCAGCATTTTGTACTGCAGGGCATGATGTGATCTTGGTGATTATAGAGTCACAACAAAATAGGGTTTCTTTTCTGACCAAGGAGATGAGTGCTACTGCTGTACTGTTATATAGAAAGAACAACAATAAAAAGATAACCTCAGGAGACCATCAGTGCTATCATCACCATCACCATCTATCCAACTTTATAACAAGAAGAGTTGTATGCACTGTAAAAAGGATGCAACTGGCAAAATCAGTCAGTAACCCAAAATTGTGTTGAAATCCAGGCCCTAGTTTCACAGTACTTGATGTTAAGATAAACTGTTAAGAATTAAGACTTTCAAATACATGTGATCTCTTTTCATCTGCTGCTTTCTTTATTTGTGCCATGAAGCACCTGGTTGTTCTGGCGGCAAAACCAGTGCCATACTGTTCTAAACACCCAATAAACACAGAACAGAGAGATGATTCCTGCAGTTAAGGTTTCTGAGTTTTCATAAAATAAATCAGTGCTTTGAAGAACATGAGTGATGGCATTATCAGCTATTAATCTGTTCAGTAAATCATCTGCTGTCTTTTCATGTCTTCATTTCCAGATCTCATTCAGAAACATTTTTTCTCCTGCATATATTTATTAATTTAGTTTTGTCCTGTGTTTCATTTAATGCATTGTATAAATGTACTAAGGGAAGTTACACTTTGAGAGAACTGTGTTATAACTCTATGCTGCAGGTGAGCTTTGGAACTTTAGTCTTTGCAATGGGAGAGCAAAGAGATGATTATTGAGGTGGGTAAGAATGAAATACATATGTAGATTGGTTGGCTATACTGTCTTATTATTACTGTGTTCAAATGCAGTCTTGACTGCATTAAATGCGTCATTATCACACTGCTGGCTGCGTGGTGTCTGGTAAATGGAGTTCACAGGATAATTCCTGCTCCCAGGAATAGCCAAACTTGATGCTAATTGCCAACTTTGTTGCCATGGTTATGCAGAACAAACATTTCCCTAACCCCCTGGGCAGGAATCAGGCATAGCACAAAGGTAGCTAATTTACTGCTCAAAATAGAAGTAGGTTGAGTAGAAAGCCTTGGTCAGCAAGGGTTTCTAATCCACTTCCAGTCATTAGGCATCCCTGGGTAGGGAAGTGATCTTACATCTGTCGTGGTTTGACCCTGGCTGGATGCCAGAGATTCTCCCACAACCTCTCCTGGAGGAAAAACTGGAAAATAAAGCTGGAAAATAAAACTGGTCACAGGCAAAAAAGCAAGGCAAACTACAAGTAAAGAATAGAAACGATTTATTTACTAACTAACAAGATCAGAACTGCGAAGGAAGCATCATTTAAAAGGCAAGCTTTTCCCCCCCACCCCTCCTTCTCTTACAATAGATCTAATATTCCCTTTTTCACCAGGAGACAAAGGGGGAACATAGGNGTCCCTATAACCTTGAATGCCATGGCAGCGCCTGAGCTGAGAGCTGAGCTGTTAACCCCCTCGCTGCCAGAGCAGCAAAAAAGCCTTAAACCATAACACATCTTACAAGCTGTTAAAGCAGATGCACAGGTTTGTCTGTACATTTTCTATTACAGACACCAAAACCATTTGTGCTTTCTGTTCAGATATTGGGCAAAGTAGAGACAAAGTTGTTTGACCATGGCAAGGGAGAAGATTTCTACACATCTGACTACACATATGCAAAAATGTGTTTCATTTTTATCCACCTGCTCAGCTCTACTGTGACTCCCAGTGGTGGTGAAGTTCCATAATGAAAACGTCAGTGTTTTACTGTGTCATGGTCTACCCAGCTAAGACGTGACTACACACTCATGTCTGCTTCATGCCCCTGTGTTGATAGTAGCAAGTGGAGTTCATGATACAAATTTGATGAGTGTGCCGCAGAGGTGGGAGGGAGCTAGGCTGCTTCTTCTAAAGGAGGGCAAAACAAAAGGAAAAATAAAGACTAGGGCACACAAGAAAAGCCAGAGCAGCTGGTGAGATGCATTATGAGCTTGTGGGAAAACATAGAGGACCATTGTACTTTAGAGACTGTCCCCTTCTCACCTACAGCCCGTACTTCTCCAGTTCTTCCACTGGCTGCAAGAGCAAGTTTGGTAGATGCAAAGGAGATGAAACTGTGGTAATTTGGACATTTTGCATGGCCCACTTGCTTTGGTGACATCCTTTTTGGTTTGCGATCCAGATGTGGAATGGGTTGCCCACAGAGGTAGTTGACTCGCCAACCTTGGAGGTGTTTAAGGGTAGGCTGGATGAGGTGTTGAGCGATATGATCTAGATGTAGATGCTAGGTTAGTTGGGCTATAGGCTGGACTAGATGATCTTCAAGGTCCTTTCCAGTCTTATCTATTCTGTGATACTCTCATACTGTGTGGTTAGAGGGAGTGCTGTGCACAGCCATGAAGCAATGAAGCAGATACCAAAAAGTTGCGTCACTGGTTCACAGGTGCAGAAATGATTCTATCAATTAGCAGCCATGTCATCTTCTGCCAGCAAACTGCATGAAAATATATTTTTAATTAACTTCTTCAGTTATAATGGCCATTTAAATGACATATGACTTTCAAAACAAGATATTCTGTGGGGCCTTTATATCTCTCCCCACTCCTATGTTTTCTTTTCCTGCTTTGGCATCTGACATTAATGTCTGTCACTGAACATCTCAAACTTTGTGCCTTTCTCATGGGAGACACAGATCAGAGTGTTTAAGCTTTGTAATTTGGCATTTCTGGCATTTTTGTTCACCACAGATGTTTCTGATGATCCTAATGACATTTCAGCAACTTTTGGAGGAAAATAATCATTAAGAATAAAATAAAAAAAAAAACCAACCAAACTCTTGATGATCTGAAGTGCTCTGTGAATGAGCTCTGGGAAGTTTAAATTCAGACACTACATCCAACCTTTCCATTTGTACTAGAAGTAAGACTATTTGCAGTTACTATTTGAGAGAAAACCAGTGTGGAAATCTTCAGACAAAAGGTTTTGGGTTTGTTCAGTGGAGGTATGACTATTGATCAAAAAAAACCTTCTATGTGTTTCCAGTTTATTAAGGCATACTCATTTCCAAGCCCAAAACTGCTGTCTTTTTATTTGTACAGTCTTTGTTTGAACTGAGATCCACATTCATTGTTACTGAGCTTTAATACTCTAAGGGTCACTTGAAGGGCTTTTGTTTGAGAGACCTTTCAAGCCAAGCCAAGGCAGCAGTTTAGAGAACGTTTCTTGTTTGTAGACAAAAATATATTAAAACAACCAAGGGAGCTATTACTCTTCCACATAATTATTTTTAATGTCTCATTGGACATGTATGAAATGCCTTTCAGTTCCTGTGGGAGAATTGCTTTTTTGCATTTTGCAGCGTAGCTTTTGTTCAATTTCTGTGCTGCTTTTCCATTGAGCAATGTTCACCCCAAAAGACTTTATAAACATGACCAGTATCTCCAGGAATATGCTTCCAACATAATCCACATAAGTACTTAGAGATTTTTCAGTGGTCATGAGTCTGATACCTTGCATACCTTGTGCCATCTATTTTTTTCCTTGCTGTAGTCAGGAAAGAACGTGACCCCAGTTCACAGCGGGAAACGTCAGAGAACAGCCAAGAGTCCTGCATGAGGTGGGGCAGGGGATTAAGCCTGAGAAGAGGGCTAAGACTCCCTTCACCTCCTTTCCCCTGGTAAAACCATGCCAGGTAATCAGAGGACCTATGTGTGTTTGGAATAAAAATGATCAGCAAGTGTTCTGTGCTGTGCAGCTGCTTTCAGGTACTTAGGAAAGGCTGTAATGGTGTGCATCCTTCCCTGGTGTAACAAGAATGCATTCAGGGGGAGGAGACCAAGGACACAAGTTGAGGGGAGAGGGAAAGTGTAGCTTTATAGAAAGACAGAAACCATACTGGAAAAAATTAATTCTAATAAAAATATTTGGGCTTGGCTTGGGAAACGCACACTGTGTGCCAGTTCTGCTCCACAGAGGTGCCTTCTCAGCAGGTAAATTCAGGTGCTTCACAGGAATATCTCCTTCCTGTTCTGTATTCATGATCCTTTAAATCTGCCAGTTGCCCACTCCAGTCTGAAAGACGCCCAGTTGTTTCTTGCTCAGGCATTGAAAGCTCTCAGGTCACACAGTAGCTGTCTTAATTCCGCAGCCATCACCCTTGTCCCAGGCATGGTGAAGCTTTCGGTGACCCCAAATGGACTGTGCTGTTAGAGTGATCCTGGCACATGCTTTGGGCAAGGGCCCAGAAATCTGCATCAGAGCTTACTCTAAACCTGAAACCTTCCATGGGTGTCGTGGTTTGACCCTGGCTGGATGCCAGAGACCCACCCCAACTTCTCCTGAAGGAGAAAACAAAAAAAAAACAAACTGGAAAATAAAACTGGAAAATAAAATAAAACTGGTCACAGGCAAAAGAAGCAAGGCAAAACTATAAATAAGGAACATAAAGGGTTTATTTTCTAACTAACAAGCTCAGAACTGCAAGGGAAGCATCATTTAGAAGGCAACCTTTCTCCCCCCACCCCTCTTTCTCTTACAATAGATGTAATATTCCCTTTTCCACCAGGAGAAAAAGGGGGAACATAGGGTAGGGGTAAACCAGGCAGGTTGGTATTTCTGAACAGATCCAGGGTAGGAACCATCTCTCTGCCCTTCCATANTGCATCAGAGCTTACTCTAAACCTGAAACCTTCCATGGGTTAAAAAGGAAGTTGTTGCTTCTGTGTGTGGAACATTTAACACGTGGCTTTGTTGGTCACAGCCCTGTTCCTCGGGGCTGATGTGTGCCCTGAAGCTCCAGTGAATTGATCTGTCTTTTCTGCTATAAAAGGAAAATCTAGCTCTGAGTTTTGGCACACAAATGCACACCATGACCAATGTCTCGTCATACAGCTGATAGTTTAAGAAAAATCTAGGTAACTGTATGTGCTGACTAGATGTAAACCAGATTTCAAATATACAGTGCTCCCAGGTTTCAAAGAGATGTATTACTGTGTTCAACATCTTCAGGTGGCTAAACTTGATGTCTTTCAAGCTAAGCTTATGAAACTGTAAGTTATGTAGATGAAGTAGGATTTGCTATTCACCCTAGTTTGTGGAATGACCTTTCCATGTTCATGGGCAAACCCCACGCATTTCTAGCAAGGCTGTAGAAGCAATGTCTTTCAGCAGGGCATGGTGATAGAAGCCAAT
Organism: Pitta sordida; assembly: GCA_013390025.1. Lineage (NCBI taxonomy): Eukaryota > Metazoa > Chordata > Aves > Passeriformes > Pittidae > Pitta > Pitta sordida. Next base: position 297,325 of record WEKX01028402.1, on the reverse strand, counting down.
TATTGTAACTGTGTAACACAGTAATTTTCTAATGTTTCAAGTGTAAGTTGCTTAACAATAAATGATTTAATTGGGTAAAAATTTGCCTTTACGTGAACTTCAGTATCTTGGAAGAATAATTATGTTGTGTCTCAAGAATATATTATAAGCCTGTAAAGTTAACATGCACTTACCAGAATCTGCCTGATGTCACAGTGGCAGAACCTTTATAAAATATTTTATACATAAAAGTCACTGCAAATATGTACCTAGTGACACATTCTTTGAGACAAGGACTGTAAAGCAAACCAAGGCATTTTTAACATACATCATTACTTGAGGGCTTCCTGTGAAGTTGATTTTGCAATGTCATCCAAAGTTCCCTGTCTTGATTTGACAATTTTATGGCTTTGAACTCTCACTCAGTTGTTCAAGGTGATTTAATCATTGGTTTGTGTGTCTTTACATTTAGAGACTGTCTTTACATGTAATTGTTTGCAGAATATTTGTTCAATTTGGAGTACTTCTCTTCAGGAGAGATGCTGTTAGAGGGAGCTCAGAAGAAGAGGTTGGGAAAATGAAAAGGTTGAAATATGTGCATCCTGAATAAGGGATAGGAAAAAACGAGATGAAAATGGTCTATATGCAACTGAAACATGTAAGCATGAGAGAGAGAGAATTATGTCGAGTTTGGCAGGAGGATGTAATGAGTAATAGATGGAATGATGAAGGGGAAATAAAATCGGCTGGATGAAGAAAAGCTTCCTGACCGCGAGATCTTGTTTGATTAGTGAGGTTTCCCGGGGGACTTCTGTGATTTGGGAAAAGCTGTACAAGGCTGTTTAGAGCCTCACAGAGGTCCACAATGCATAGCTCTGTAGTCACCTAATAACTTGGCATCCAGCAGCAGATACTGCTTCTTGGGATTCTTTGGATTTGCTGGGCAGCCCAGAGCATCCCTTGTGTGCTGGGCGGCCTCTGGCTTCTTGTTTACTTAGGATTATTAAGTGACATGACAGATCTTAAAGCAAGCCTACCTCCTCTGAGCTTGTTCATGCAAATGTGTTTACTGTGGTTGTGGGATTGATCCTGATTCTTTGATGCTAAGAGCAGGAGACTGCAAGGTTGGATTCAGCTGTCCAAAACTACATGATCTCTGAAGATGCATTAGGTGGCAAGTGCAAATGCCTTTGTGTACGTCCTCATGAATCTGGGCCCAACCCTTTACAATATGTGTATAGATATTACTGATAGATGGTGTTGGAGTGGAGCATGTTGCAAGTGTTAAATACTCTGAAATCCTTGTCTGGCCAGAGAACTTGTTCAAGAACTTTCATTCTATCAAAAAGCATATGTAGCTATTATGAGGTGTTCATGTTACCCAATCATAGAATTATTTCATTATAGATTTCATGTCTGGCTGAAGCTGACTCCAGTAGTTCCTCTGAGAGAAGTTTATCTGATGAAAAATTAAGTGTGTTTTTAGCTGATATACAACCAATTTGCTGAACTTATTTTGACTTCTGCCTAGAGGTTCCGAGAGTAAATTGATAACTGAGAGTCCATTTGCATTTGAACAATGAGGAGAGAAGCATGCAAAAATGCAGAGGTAGTGAAGACCAAAAGGCTTCTCTAAGTTGGGGAGCTCACATCATGGAATTAGAAAAATAGGTTGACAGCCTATTTTTCTGGTGGGTCTCTTCTGTTTGGCCTTTCAGTGTACTCCTTGTTTTCTAGCAGCTGCTCAAAGCAATAGAACCCATCTCCTCAAACTCACATAGAAATTGCAAAGTCTGCAAAGGGTGAGCAATGAGATAAATTGGGATGAGTGCTGTTTAACATCTTTGTCAGTGACTCCGTGGGATGGAGTGCACCTTCATCAGGTTTACTGACAACACCAAGCTGTGTGCTGCAGTTGACATGCTGGAGGGAAGGGATGCCATCCAGAGGGACACTGACAGTCTTGAGAGGCTCGTGCAAACCTCATGAAGTCTAACTAACAGGCCAAGAGCAAGGTCCTGCACGTAGGCTGGGGCAATGCCAAGAACAAACACAGACTGGGTAGGGAATGGATTGAGAAAGGCCCAGAGGGAAAGGACTTGGGGGGTGTTGGTTGACAAGAAGCTCAACATGAGCCAGCAATGTGCACTCACAGCCCAGAAAGCCAACTGTGTCCTGGGCAGAGAGGGAGGGGATTCTGCCCCTCTGCTCTGCTCTACTCCAGGTGAGACCCCACTTGGAATGCTACATCCAGTTCTAGAACCCTCAATACAAAAAGGACACAGACCTGCTGGTACAAGTCCAGAGGAGGCCACAAAGATGCTCAGAGGACTGGAGCGCTTCTCTTGTGAGGACAGGCTGAGAGAATTGGGTTCTTCAGCCTGGGGAAGACTCTGGGGAGACCTTCTAGCAGCCTTCCAGTGCCTAAAGGGAGTTACAAGAAAGCTGGGGAGGGACTTTTTATAGAGGCATAGAGTGATAGGACAAGGGGAATTGGCTTTAAACTGACACAGGACAGGTTTAGATTAGATATTAGGAAGCAATTCTTTACTGTGAGGGTGGTGAGGGGTTGGCACAGATTGCCCAGAGAAGCTCTGGCTGCCCTATCTCTGGAAGTGTCCAAGGCCAGGTTGGATCAGGCTTTGAGCAACCTGGTCTAGTGGAAGATGTCCCTGTCAATAGCAGGAGGGTTGGAACTATATGTTCTTTGTGGCCATTTCTAAGCCAAAGCATCCTGTCATTCTAAATATTGCTAAGAACTCTGCTCTCCTCCTAAGAATTAACTGTTTGGAACTGTGAAAGCCTTGAGTTTTGAAACAATTCACACAGAAATGTGAGATTTTTCATATAAGTTAATCTACTAATAAATAAATTTTTAAAAATCTTATAGAGGTACTCCTTCTTTGAAATATCTTATTTGGATTTAATATTTATTATCTCATGGGTGCATGATTAACTCCGTGTCCGTAGGTACATAACTTGTACATTCTGAGATGTATCTGATGTCTACCAAAGGAAAAAAATAAATCATTTAGATCTGGAACAGTGATCACAATGGAAGTTTCATTTGCAAAGGATTTATGGGGACTTGAAGTGAGTATTATGTTTTGAATAAATGCACCATTGACCAGTATCAGATTTCCATAGGCTTTATCTTGTTTTTCCTAAGCAACTGCTCATAAACTTTTTTAATATCTTGACTAGCATGATGGTGCTACTTGCAAATCTGTTCATAGAGCTATTAATCTATGATACTGCAATCTAGAGAAAGGAATCACACTTACTTACTTGTTCCTTTCACTATTTCATTTAAAAAGCATAAATAACGTGTTGACAGGGTTTCTTTGTGTTTCTTTCTTTCCAGCTAACGTTAAATATTTCAAGAAACGTTTGTCAAGACATCAGAAAAGTAGGTCTTAATTCTGATCTGAACTTTATTGAACTCTGCTTTCATGTAATAGGAAGGAAAAACAAGCAGTAGATTTGATCAGTCTGCGCCCATGACTCAACAGCTACAGCAAACTCTCAGTGCTTTTAATCCCTGTGCCATAGCAGTACTCAGATGAATTTAGTGGAATCAAATATACATAAAATCTGAAGGGAGAGGAATGTCCTGTGTCTCATGAAGAAGAAATTTGACTTTTAAGGCAAGTTGAGCATGTGGCCTCCCTCTCTCCTCTCCTTTCTTTCCCCACCTTTCCCTGCAAACTTCATCTCTAATTGTCCCTGCATAGCCCAGTCTCTGCATGAGCTTTGCCAGACCAGTCTATGGGTGGCAGCAGGGTCAGTGGAGGCTGCAGCTGGGACAGTCACAGATGTGAAAACAGCCCAGCCCTGCAGTGATGTGCTGAGGAGAGCTGTGCAGCCACCTCCACAGCCCAGCTGGATTGTACTTGATTCTGTGGAGGACACCAGGGCTTCTGTCCCTGCAGGTTTCTCTTGGGCTGATGCCCCGAACCCATGGGCTTTTCATATGGCCGTTCTGATCAGATATTCCATGTGATACCTACACAAGGGAGAGAGCGGCTGTAAAGCAAAACCCGTATTGAGTGGGAAGCCTCGGAATTAAGAACTGGGAAACCTCTTGTTTTGGTTGGAGCTACATTTTTTGCTGCCTGTTGAGTCCAGCCAACCAGATGAGAAAAATGAGCTTGTTTGCCTTTTGTGTATTGCTGCAATGCACACATACGAGTGCATGTAGTCCAGAGAGAGAAAAGGGACGTCCACCTTCATGTAGCTGCACTTAAATGAAGGACTGGGTTTGCTAGGCAAGCTAAAGGGCTGTGCTGGGGATTGGGGACAGTAGAATCTCTGCTCAGGCTGTGAAGGAGCCGTGGGTGTTGGTGTGTGCTGTGCTGTGCTGTGCTGATGGGGCTGGGAGGAGGGACTTGCTGTGTTGCAACAGCTCCAGCCCTGTCACCCCCTCACGGGTCACGTCACTGACACATCACACAGAGCTGTGCTGCACAACGCAACGATCCGTGTTTCTTTGCTTAGCCAAGGTCTCCAAGCACTCCACAAATACTGCTGGAGTTCCCTATTGTTCTGACAAAACTACTGTCACCTCTTCCATTTCTTTGGAGTGTGCAGGAGTTACTAAACAGAACCCAGGGGCTTTTGTTTCTCCTCTGCATTAATCATTAGGCACAACGTCCCCACTGCTTTTCTTCTGTGCTCACTGAACATCCATAGGCAGAGGATGTGCTTGCTTTGCCCCACTGGTACGAGTCCTGGTGCATTGACATCCTTAAACACTGATTTCAGTGGGGCCACTCGTAGGGCTTACATGGATGAATTCCTCTGAAGCGTGTAGGATAAGAACAAAACCCAGCGAAAGGGGGTTTATGTCCTTGGCTGAGGTAAGACAGAGCAGCCTGCTGGAGCTCCCTGGTTCCCACTGGGGAGGACTGGTCAAGACTGGTCAAGTATCTTTGCACAGGGGAGCAAAAGGACCGGGGATACTTCAATGTGTGTCTGTGGACAGCAAGTCCACTTCAGCTGGAGCCTTTCTAACTCTTCTGAATGTATAAACGTTTGGTTTGCATTTCCAATGTGTACCCATTTTCAAAGGTGGTGTCCCAAGTGTCTCAAAGAATTATTTTAATTGGTGTCCACGCCAAGTATTGTGACTGATTTGTTTCTATATTATTATGTTTAGAGTTCAGTTTGCCTTTGTGGTGGAGTCTGCATTCTACAACCAGAGAGAAATTAAATCCTTATATCTCTCTTACCCTGCCTCCATTTATAATGTACAAGTTTTAGAATATTTTGATTTCTGCCTTCCAAAACAATAATTTTATTACTTTCAAAGCCATTACATGAATCACCAAGAACTAAGCATATTACCTAAGACCTTTTTTCCCCAAATTTCTTTTGTATGTAAGTACCAAATACCTATAAAAATTCTGTGTAAGAGTTTTAGCTGCTCCATAAGGATACCCCATTGTATATCTAAGACTTTAAAAATGTCAAATACACCAGATCTGAAAGATGTTGCCGATACCCGGCTTGCCATGAACTCCTATTCACCAGGACCCCGGCGCGGGCAGGATACACAGGGATGCTTTATGGCCCTATACAGCTCCGTGATTTATACTGAGCCTCGTCTTAGGAGCACGCTAATAAATTTCTCCGAGCCCGCGCGGTACCTCGTTNGCTCTCCCCTTCCCTCGGGGAAGGGAGATGTTCAGAACCCCTCAGGGGCTGGGGCTCTCCGCTACGGTGCGGCTGTTTCCCGGCCCCGCACTGCGCCGGGATCCCGCCCCGGAGGCACCGCAGCGCCCGTGCCCCGCTCCCGTCAGCGGAGACACGGGGAGAGGTCACGGGTCTTTCCTTCTTCGTGCACCAAAAAAACCCTCTTTTCCCCTCCCAGAGGATAAACAAAATGTCCTCTACCCAGCTGGAAAGCGTTCCAGTGCCCCCGTCAGCCCGGACAGGGAAGACCGGTCCCGCTTTGCCGGCGGCTCCCGTGGTGCCCGCCGTGCTCGGCAGCGAGGAATGCGGGATCGGGCCCGCCCTGAGGAGTTCCTGCCCTTCTGCGCCCTGCGCTCCTGGAGATGCTTCGCAGCTTTGTTTCTGCTGCTCTTGGCACTTAAATAATCAAACTGTGATCAACTCCCTGAGCGAAAGCAGACAGATCCCCCTGCGTGCTGGGAGCGGTGTGAGCAGGAGCGGAGGGGCTGGGGTTTTATCTCTGTTTCAGTCACTCTCCCCCACCTCCGAGCCGCGAGGGGATCATGTATGAGTTGGTAAAAGTGTAGTAACAATGACCGCTCCTTTAACTGGTGAGTATGGCGGAGGGAAGCGGAACGGGAAAACGTCGGCTGGGGTGGTGCTTCAGTTCTGCTCAGCTTGGAGCAGGTTCCCGAGCTTGTTTTTCCCGAGGTCAGGTGGGACTTTCAGTAAAACACTCCTCGCCCCATAAATACCTGTTGTTTAATCTTACAGAGTATGGCTGGAGCACAATCGAAGATTGAGCATTATCAGAAATTACCCCAGCTGTGGAAACCTAATTCTGTGAAGCCTAATTGCTGCTGTCAGAGAGCTGGATCGGACCGTGTTTGGAGGGGACGGAACAAACCAAAACGTTCCAGACCGCCTGTGTTTGGACACCGACAGAGGAACTGCTGTCCCCCGAACAGAGGAAATGCTGTCCACCTTTCCGGCCACTGCTTTCAACTGGGCACCCAACCTGCTGTGCGAGACTTGGAGGGTGATTGGAATCGGGGTCGGGATCTCTGGGGTAGAGGCGGGCAAATGTCCTCTGCACCGGGGCAGCCGCTCCTCTCGGCATCTGGGGGCATCCCCGGAGGGACCTGCTGCGGGCGCTCCCGGCCTGGGCTGGCGGAGTGTCGCCGCTTTCCAGAGGGGCGGGAGATTTTTCCCTCTCCCTGGTGCTGGCTAGAAGGGAACGGCTGCGGAAAGCAGCGTTGGCCGTTTCCCAGAAGTCCCCAGCCCTCCCGGCATAGAAGGGACCGGGTTTTCCTCCCCCCGCCCAGGCTGCACCGCCGAGGGTTTCCCCCGGGACACCCCGGGACGCTCCCGCTCCGTTCGCGTTCTTTTCCCCGCACGGCTGAGGTGGCCCGGGCAGGTGCGGCTCCCGGGGCAGGGCTGAGCCGAGCTGGCAGTCCCGGAGTGCCCCGGCCGAGCGCTCCTTTCCCCGGCCTCGCTGGGGCTGCCGGCAGCCGCGGGGAGCCAGAATGCGCTGATGAAACGGGTCGTCTCCTTTCACCGCTGGGAAATGTGAAAGACACGAAGACTTGGAAGGACTTTGGCAGTTCTTCCACCCGGGTGGAATAACACAGACCTAAGTGACCAAGCAAACATTTTTCCCTTTCAAGAAGAGTTACTACTCGGTTATGGCAGGAAAAGAGAAAAACCCCACACTGGTCCGAAAAAGAGCCCTCCGTGGAAAAGGCTTTTTCTGGTTTTACCAAGACAGGTCTAGTTTTCGTGGGAAATCAAATATTTCGCTTAGGTCTGCCAAAGACTTCCATTTCTATATGTACGTTGCCCATCGCAGAGCCGAACATCAGAGAATCAGTCGTAGAATCTTTTGGGTTGTGAAAGATCTTTACGCTATCGAGTCCAGCCAGCCTCCTGTCTCGGTGTGTCACCGAAACGAGCAAACCCAGCACCGGCCCCGCTCCCCATCCCGCACCTCCCCGCGGGTCCCGGGCAGGGGGTGACCGCGGTGTGCGGGAGCCCCGGTGCGGCCAGAGCGGGAGGCGGAGCGGGAGCAAGTGCCGAGGCTGGCGGTGTCAGCGAGGGCACGGGCTGCCTTTGCAAGTGCCGTCCGGGAGTGCTTGACTTTGCTGTGGACTCTTAAGAAGCGGCAGATCCTGTAAATTTAGAGGATATTTAATATCTTCGAAAATAATCAACGAATCTTTCGCGCTTACGCTACACATAGATTTGTGTAATATGTAAATAGATTTATGCGTTAGAAGAGACATCTTTAAGGGGAATTGTCTGAAGATAGTTTACGGAAAATTAAAGTAATTTCACTAATAACAAAATCCGACTGTAATAGTTAATTAGTTTTAAGAGAAAATGAAATTATACTTGGCTACTCCGAAAACGACCTATTTCAATTTCTTTTGTTGTAGCATTTACCCTTTGAATCTTAAAACACCGCTTCAGGACCGGCGATGCTTGCGGTAACCTTTGATGCCGCAGGGGGAAGGAAACCTCGAAGCGCACATTGTCACAGGGGGGACAAGCGGCCCGGCTCGGTGTGTCCTGCGGCAGGTGAAGGCTCACGGGGTGTGTGTCACTATCTCCGCTGCACAGGCGGGTGAGGTGCGGGCAGGACGCGGTTCTGCTCTGCGAGGGGCAGGCGCCGAGTGTGGCCCCGGCGGCGTTTGCGGTGCCGCGGGTTTAAAATCCGCCGGTGGCGACGCGCAAGGGACAGAGCGGTGGGTCCCGTGCCTTGGGAGCATCCTGCAGCTCGGGGGCTGTCCCACGTGTGCTCGTGGAACCAACACCCGCCACCCTGAGTGATTATTAATTACGTAGTAGTTCTAAAAGGAAGGCGGTGGGATCCCTCTTCTTGCCTTTAGTGAGAGCGCGTCCTGCGGTCTCGCCTCTGCTCCGGGTCCCGGCGGGCGCCTGCCCGGGACAGGTACCGCCACGTCCCGCGGGGTTCTGCCGCCCGCCCCGGGGCTTCCTGCCCGCACGCTCGGTCTAGGTGGGCTCCCCTCGCTTCTAAGGCCGATCCTAGAAGGAAGGATCGTCCAGGGAAAACGCGTAAGGTGCCCTCGGGGGCCCTCCCGCCGCCCCCGGGATGCGCGCTGAGGAGCTGCTGTCCAGGAGACTGGGGAGGAAAGAGAGACTCCGGGGCTCCCCGGGAGCAGTGCCAGGTGAATCTCTCAAAAGCAGGTTACTCACAGCGCTTGCCATCCTCCCCCGCCTGCCCAGCCGCTTCCTTCCCCCTCGCATACAGACAGGTCGGAGGGACAGGGACAGGACCGGGCACATGTCAGCCCCGGGGCCCTCGCAAAGGAGCCCTCGATACCCTGCGCGACCCTGCGCCGGCAGGGACAGGGAGCGCCCGGTGTGCGGGGCGGGGCTCCGGGAAAGCTGCCCCGACCCTGCAGGAGCCCATGGAGACGCAGGTTCCTCCCGCAGCGGGAGAGGCACCTGGAAAGACTCTTTCCCCTCGCAGGAACGGGGTCCACCCGCCGCGGGCTGTGTCACTTCCCCTGGCCCCCGCAAGGGCGGAGGCTTCTCCAGGAACTCCCCAGGGCCTGCGACCCCTCTGCCCTCGGGAGTCCCCACGGACAGGAACGGAGCTGGCGGGGGAAGTCATCCAGCACGTACTTACTGGCCACCTGGATCCCTCTAACAGCCTTGCAAGTCTCTCATAAAGCGAAGGGACGTTAGGGTGAGATTTAGTGGCCCTTGCACCAGAAGAAGGGTGGGAGTGATGTGTAGGGGAGATATATTCTCCCACAGTCACCTCTCCCCCTCCATCCCCGGCTCTCCCCGTCTCCCCCCTCCCCCCCGCGTGTCTAGTCCGGCTGGGTTGATCAGAGCGGACTGTGGGCAGCCCCTCGGCTGAGGTTGTGTGAATGGAGGATCGGCGTGGCTGACTCCTCCTCCCCTGCAAGCGCCTCTATTTGAGCTTTGCAAAGTTAAGGGCGAGCAGGCATCCGAGGTGAGGCGTGCGAGGCGGCTGTGCCCCCCTAGCACGGACAGGCAGACACACAGACAGACAGACACTCGCAGACAGGCGGACACACTGACACAGGCACACGACACCCTGCCCTGCCCAGCGCTGCGAGCGGGTGCAAGCCCGGAGGCGATCCTGGAGAACAACCTTTCTCTGTCGCTGCTGCCGGCTCCCGCAGGGCTGGACCCGGGGAGCTGCGTCGCGGAGCAGACTTCCCCCAAAGGGCTGAGCTCGCCAGCCTGGTGCCTGCAGCCGGAGCCGGCCTCCGGCTTGGCGGGCAGGGGCCAGGTGTCCTGGAACAAGTGCGGCCCGGGGGGAGACTGGCTGCCCGGCGGCAGGCAGAAGGTCTGCGAGCAGATGGGCTCCGACGTCCGAGACCTCAACGCGCTGCTGCCCTCCGTGCCCTCCCTGCCAGGGAACAGCAACTGCACCATGCCCGTGAGCAGCGCGGCGCAGTGGGCGCCCGTCCTGGACTTCCCCCCGGGGGCCTCCTACGGCTCGCTGGGGCCGCACTCCTTCATCAAGCAGGAGCCGAGCTGGAACGGGTCGGACCCGCACGAGGAGCAGTACCTGAGCGCCTTCACCGTGCACTTCTCCGGCCAGTTCACGGGCACGGCCGGGGCTTGTCGCTACGGGCCCTTCGGCGCCCCGCCGCCCAGCCAGCCGCCCTCGGGCCAGGCTCGGATGTTCCCCAACGGGCCCTACCTGCCCAACTGCTTGGAGAGCCAGCAAGCGATCCGCAACCAGGGTAAGGGCCGCGCTGCCGGGAGCCCCGGCCTCGGGGGGCGGCCCCTGGAGGCGCCCGCTCAGCCGGGCCGGGCCTGATGTAAATAAACACCAAGCCCAGTCTTTCTCCGCGTCCGCCGAGCCGGGTTAGGCGAGCCAGCCGCCCCGTGCCTCCCCTCCTTCCCTTCGGGCAGCTTCGTGAGCCGCGGGTTGCTCCCCCCCAGCGCTCCGCTGGGGCAGCGGATGGCTCTGACAGCAGGGCTGGAGCCTCCAGGCCGCCTGCCCTGTCCGGAGCAGCCTTCGCTAAGGTTTGTTCGGGCCGGAGACAGCGCAAGTCCTGGAATGGAGGTGGAGCCGGTGGCCCGAGGCAATTCCTTCTGCACATCTTGGGGGTGATGAGGGTTGTGTGTGTGTGTGTGTGGTGGGGATGTACCTCCAAACCCCCTCCTGAATCTGAAAAGCACTTGTCCGTAAGTCAGTGTTTTCAAGCCGCTTGTCGAATTAACCTCAGGAGGACAGAATGCCCCCGGGCCCCAGTGCACAAACAGGGGCACCTCGTCGTTTCTCGTCAGAGTCTTCGTGGCCAGGACGGGTTGTGCTGTAGCTCAATGCGGCTCCCGGTGTTCGCACCGCCCCGGGAAACTCCCGTGGGCTGAATGTCCTGGACACAGGTCATCTGCCTGCGGCACCGGCATCAGCACCTAATCGCTCTTCTTCCAGTGGCTGCAGCATACACATCTGAGGGTACAAACGCGAGGAAGAAGGGAAAGGGGAGCTTGTCCGAGACCTTTCGGGTCTTGTTCCCCCTGCTTCAGCCGGCCCCGGAGTCGCGGGATGTCGCGGGTTGCCCCGCACTCCTGGGCCTCGGCCGAGGCTCCGGGGGCGTGTGACCGAGGGGAGCGGGGCCTTCGCGGCCCCGAGGCTCGGGGGGCAGGGGATGGGCAGAGGGTGCGCAGCACGGCCGGAGCGGGATGAGCCGCCGAGGTCTCGCTGCTTTTGCCGTGGAGTCCCTCGCCCCCAGCCCCCGGCTGGGGCTTGCTGTGCGCCGCGAGGGTCCCCGCATACCCACAGAGGGTGATTCGGGCCGTCCCCGCTCGCTGGCGGCAGGGCAAGGAGCGGAGCAGAGGCCGAGCCCGGGCGGACGCGCTCCGTGGTGGCCGCCGAGGGGTGGCCCGAGGCGATCCGGGGCGACGTTTGCGGGGAGGAGAGGCGGTGGCGGCGGAGGGGGAAGGGTTTGTTGTTCAGCAGCGCAGCCCCGCACGGGCCTCCCCCGGGTACTGCCGGGTCGCGGTCCCGCTGCCACCGCGCTGCTGCCTTCGACCCCCGGCCCCTGCTCCCGGGGTCCTGGCGCCGGGCTCCAACACTGGGGCACCGGGGCCCGGCTGCCGGTTCTGGCTGGGAAAAAGAGCAGCATCACTGATGCTGGGGAGAGTCTCGGCCTCGTCGAAACCCTGCAACCGCTGCGTTCCCCGTGGGGTTCCAGGCTCCTGTTGGGCGATGGGAGGGGAGATGCGCAGAGCCCTCCAGGATAGACTTCTGGGGACTTTTAGTTGGGGACTTTTAAAAGACATCTGGAAGGATTTTAGACATTGCTGGGCCGAAATAGGCACGACAAGGTGGAGAGAATGGTGAGAGAAATAAATTGGGCTCTGTGTTAGCGAGGGACAAAACAGCTGTGACCCCGCGCCATTCTGCAGTCCAGATTTAAGTACTCCAAAGTGAAACGAAGGCTTTGACGCTCCAACACACCGAGCCCACGCTGGGCTGGGTCCTGCCCCGGCCCGCGGCACCACGAGCCCCGCACACCCCGCACACCCCGCACCTGTGCGTGTGTGGAGAGCCGGGGCAGGCGGACTGACACCCCGCACACCTCCCCAGCCCCGACGCCTGGGTCGAGGGAAGGCACCGTGCGGGGAGCAGGGAGCATGTCCCGGCTCCTCCCGTGCTCTGCCAGGCCCAGCTGCCTCCCCACACGCGCAGCGCGGCGGCTTTGCCGCAACTGATTAAGCGACGTGCAGAGTTCCTTCGGCAAGGAGGAATTCGGTAAAGGGTGTTTGTTTTGGTTTTTTCCTTTCCTTTTTTTTGTGGATGGATAAAATATTTTTGCTTTGGCTCTCCTCAAGGTTGAACTCCTTTCTTTTTTTTTCAGACAGTTCCTCCGACCGTGGGAAAGACACTACCTTGGCTCTGCGATGACATTTCTGCCAAGTCTGGGATGGGGTGGGGGTTAGGAAACTAAGGCTTTGAAACCTCTGCCCAGTTTTCCTCTTCTCCTTTCGTCTTTCATCCAGCTGGGCTCCTCCAACAACTGGATGCCTCCAGCGGGCCTCGTTCTCCAGCAGATGTACAACTTTCAATTATTTTCAGCACATTTTAATCAGGACTGGTTCTGATAACGCCCTAATTAAAGAGACCTCACTATCGGCAGCTCGGTTCAGAACTCAACTTTCTTATCACATTCCTGAAGCTTTGGGTCAGGCAACACCGGAAAATGCGGCCAAAACCTCGTTCTGCTTCGAGCTGAGTTTTGAAGGTCACTGAAACCCTATGGCGGGCCAAAAGTAACGTAGAAAGTGTCAGTGTTTTCTGAAAGTTAAAAAAGCTGCAGAGGGAAATGGGGAAAAGGGAGTTGAAGGCTGAGCCTCCACCCTGAGGGCTGAGGGAGGAGATAACGAGCGAGAAGCAGCTGTGGGATGGGAGCCCGTAAGGTACCGGCCTGTCAACACTGCTCGCGTCGCCGCGAAAGGAGCTCTGCTCCTAAGGTCAGGGGGATGTGAGAGACATTTGGCCGGGAACGAGCCAGTTCCACTCCTATCCTAGCCCTGTAGTCTCAGAGACGATTTAAAATCATCACGAAGGTGAAGGTTTCAAAGTCTTGTGGTTTAATTCCACCCCCGGCCCCGTTGCTCCCTTCATTTCTACCGCTCAGCCGCGCAGGTTAATGAAGTCCCGTAATGTCGCTGCATCCAGGCTGTCTGGAGAGGGGATAAAATGGAGAAGGAGCATTCGGATCCTTTTGTTGCCTCTTCGTTTTATTCTCTCTGAAACCCGCTGTGATTACCGATCGGCGGGGAAGCAGAGACCTGCCCAGCGCCGAGCATCCGGCACCGAAGGGCAACTGAGAAAGGCGTCTGAAAACAGTCCCCAGTGTTCCCTCTCTAGCAACAAATTCACACTCCAGCCACACGCCCCATCCAGACGGGTGTGAGGAGGATGCCCATGCTGGAATAAGCGGGTTAAGGGAGAGGAGTGTGAGGGAGAAGCTCTCGTAGTCCCTTTGGTTTCTTTTCCCGGTTCGCGTCGGACTTTTTGTTTTGTTTTGTTGGTTTTTTGTTTTGGTTTGGGGTTTTTGTGTGGTTTTTTTTTTTTAAGAGTGCCTCTCGGAGGAACTTGGTTCTCGGGGTAAATGCTGATGAGCCGAGAAGCCTCTGAGATAATATTACTTTGTAATTACTTTTTTAGCTGAAGTTGTTTAGCCAGCTCCAAGTCATTAATGAAAGTTGGTGTCCAAGAACCTGATTTACGATTCCGTGTCGGCCCGGGGTCACCAGAGGTGGTCTCTTTCCATCTGAATCTGCTCGGTGTAGGAAACAAAATAGGCTGTTTATTATTTTGGAGAGCAATTTTCACTGAAAGGAGGAGTTTTATTTTTGCATGTAACATTCCGCCTCTTTATTGCAGACTCTTCAGAAAGCTGCTCTTAAAAAAATAATAATAAAAAAAGCAACAAGATTAAAGGGCAACTTCTAAATTGGAAACGCCAGATGACTGCACTGAGCAGATGGGAATCTTCCTCTTTAATATGAGAAACAATTAATGAAAACATCCTTTTTAGTACCGAAGCCGATCTCTTTAAACACAAACGAGACTTCCGACTCCCCTCCCCTCGGAGCGGTCCCGCGGGGTCCCCCCCCTGTGCCCGCAGCCCTGCGAGGTGCCTGTGCTGAGGGAAGAGGGGGGTGAGATGGAAGGGAGGGGCACAGTGTGTCCCTGTCCTTTCCCTCAGCCCGGTGCTATAATCGCGCAGTATTTCGGAGCCCGTGGTGCTCGGCCGGGCGTGTGCTCGTCTCGCTCGACGCCTGCTCGGAGGGGCTTGTCGGGGGTCGCCTGCTAATCCCCCTGTGGTCTCTTCGGCAGGTTACAGCACCGTGGCGTTTGACGGGACCCCCAGCTATGGCCACACGCCGTCTCACCCCGCCGCTCAGTTTACGAACCACTCCTTCAAACACGAGGACCCCATCAGCCAGCAGCCCTCCCTAGGTAATTGCAGCTTCCACAAGGGCACTGCCGGCCGGCCGGTCAGCAACCCGGAGTCGCGCAGCTGCCCCAACCCCCTGCAGGCCTTCCTAGATGCCCCAATGCTGAAGGAAGGGGGGCTGGAGCCCCCTCTGCAGCGCAGGGCAACTGGCGGGGGGCGACCGGCCGCCGCAGGGGTTAATTCTTTGCCATTTTCTCCGCAGGGGACCAGCAGTACTCAGTGCCTCCCCCGGTGTACGGCTGCCACACGCCCACCGACAGCTGCACGGGCAGTCAGGCCCTGCTCCTCCGGACCCCCTACAACAGGTACCGTCCGCCGGCAGGGAGCTGTGCCTTCCCTCCTTTCGCGCGGGTTGTTGCTGGCTTGTCTCTCCCCCGCATGCCGTTCAAACAGATTCTCCTTTATGTAAGGAAACAGATTTATTTTTTTCCTCTTCTCAACATTTATAACGGTTCACAGGTGAAAACCAAACCATAACAAACAACAACAAAAATCACCCCAAACAATCAAACAAAAAACCGTCAAAAAAAAAAAAAAAGAGAAACCAACCAAACCCCACGAACAAAACAAAATCCCAGAAGTCCACAAAACGAAAAAAAAGAGGCCGCGCCTTCCATCTCGGGCCCCGCCGTGTCTCGGAGCTTTCTCGGGCCGTCTCGCCCTCCCGGGCAGGGGTTCGCGGGGCTGGGCGCTGGCAGAGCATCCCGGAGGGGCTCGGGGGAACCCCTGTCCGGCGGCAGGTGCCGGCTGCCTCCGGGAGAAGGGAGCCGGGCTGCCCGACCTCCTTGGAGCACGCCTGTCCCGCAGCCCGACGGTGCGAATCGTTTGGGATTTGCCCTTTATCGCTCCGGGGCGAAGTGTCTGGGACAGCTCAGCTGAGCCCCGGGGCTGCAGGGCCCCGCTGCCGGCCCTGCCCCTGTGCCTTCTCCCCGCAGCCCTCGGAGCTCTGCCCCGGGGCCAGGAAGGTGTGGGAGCGCTGGCTGGAGAGCAGCAGCGATGGGCACAGCGTGGTACAGGCAATCAAAACGCTGCTCCATCCACGGGACCAAGAGCCCTTCCGATTGCTCCCAGGAGTGATGGGAACTGGCCTGTAGGGAGGTTATTTATTGAAATCGGGGCAATAAACCTATCGGATTTCCTTGCTGGGAGAAAGGTGCATCTGGAGCTTTGCTGCAAGCAACGAAATCTCTTTGCCAACAGACGGGTCCGTGGCAAGCGCGGTTTCCCGTTGTTTTTTTTCCCCCTATATGACATGGAGGCTGGGCGTTGGAGTTTTACAACGTGTTTAGTGAGTAAAAGAAGTTTCCCAAAATTTATTCTTCAACTTTTTGTGAACTTGGAGCCAGTACTGTATCTTGGAGTTGCTAAGTAACTCTCGCACACAAAACAATGTGCCTCTGCGAAGGAAGCCGAGAGTGGCTCCTCTTGTAGGCCGGTTATATCATCTCTGATTAATCAACACTGGACGTGAGACAACAAAATTCTGTCACTTCCAGAAGCCACTTCTTTAATGAACGTGAGTTGACGTCAAGGGAAGGAGGGAATGAGGTAATGAAGGAAGGAAAGAAGCCTATCCAGAGAGATTAGCTTGCAGAATAATTGGCGGGGCGAACTCCTGCTCTGAAGTGACAGAGATTGCTCGCCGCGCAGGGAAATCTATAAATACGGATTGTAAGGAGGCTTGGGGAGGGCAGCTCTGAGAGGCCGCCGCTCTCTCCAATCCCACCGGGTCCCCGGGCTCGCCCTCCCCCCACTCCTGGAGGCGGCAGCACCTGGGAGGTGTGATTCCGATAGGTGTGACCACTGAGAGTGCCGAGAGCTCTCTCATCCATAAACCTCCACAGAGGCAGCATCGGGCAGGGGGTGAGCACAGCGGTGTCACCGTCCGAACGCGGCCACTTCCCACTGAGAGAGTGGGGACACCCACACGACTCGAGTGGGCAGCGCTGTACGACCGGGGTCGATTTTCTCCCGACCTCAGCCTTGATTCTGCCCTATTCCCTGGGAGGTTTACAGCTTACTCCGTTAGGATAAGTATTTAAGCCCTTAAACCTCACAGGAGCCGACGCTGATGACGTGGGGGTGTAAGGCAGCCAGAACTTGTCCCAGGTCGAGGGCTGTACAAAGCCTGCTACGTCGGGGCCCGCACGGCTGGATGAACTCGGTCCGGCCTCTCCTTAATAAAGGGGATGAATAAGTGTTCCCCGACCGAAAAAACCCCGATCTTCCTAAACCACAGGTGTTTTTCCGTGGATGAGTAGTTGCGGTACAGAAACGGAGGGGACTCATTTGCCACTTCGCCAACGCCCCGAAACGACCGCACTGTCCTTATCTATATTTATATTGATTTGGCGAAATGGGGATTATTATTTTTTTTCCGAGACCGTGTTTATTCCGCACCTCCTTTGCGGAGATTTCTTCTGCTTTTCGCAGTTCAGGTCAAGTTTGACAGCTCAGCTTTGACAAGGAATTGCTTGGCCGCCGGTCCGAGCGCCGGGGCCGGCCGAGATGGGTGCTCGCCCCCGGGAGTAAGGGGAGTCATCGCTCCTCGAATTGGCTGGGAACAGCAATTCCCCCTCCTCCTGTTCGCCTTTAGCGGTGGAAGAGCGCAGGTCGGGGGCGGGAGGTGTTGCCTCTCTCTCCGGCGGGCCGGTGTTTGCTCTGCGGGGCTCTCGAGCAGCGCTCGGGCGTTGTTTGTGCTCCCTCGGCCACCCACACCAGCCGAGGCCTCGGGTCCGCTCCTCCTTGCAGCGTCCCGTCAGGGCCATCCCTCCGTCACCTCGGCGTCGAACAGCACCTGAGCGGTGGCACTTCAGCGGGCAGAGGTGCAGCGAGAGAACAGCGCGAGGAGATGCAGAGGGATTCGCCCTCACCCAACGCTCTCTCTTTCCCCTCCTTGCCTCTCCCCAGCTGGGTGCAAGGGATCGCTCTCGGCTTCCCCTCTCTCCGCGGGAGAGTTGAGTGAGTGCGGAGGCATTCGGGAGGGCCCGGGGCTGAAGAGCCTCACCATCTCTCCCGTACCGAGGCAAAGCAGTCGAGAAGGCGGCAGCTTGAAGGAAATGGTTGAAAGATCGTAATTCTTGTACTGGAAGCAAAATTATCTCTGAAATCTCTCGCCTCGGCAACTGCTTGCTCTCTGCTCACAGCGCGGCCCGCTCTGCTGCCAAGGAGCTCTGCGTCTGTGGCTGGTAGCAGGACGCAGATGATCGCAAGTGTGTGTTTGTGGGTCCATTAAAATGGTGATGTGAACTTTTCTACCTCGCGCTGCTTAATGTAGTAAACATGCTCGACGTTGAAAATTTACTGTGAGTCACACTTGCAAAGACTCTAAAACTGGAGGAGTCTCGGTTCAGATTATAGCTCTTTCTGTGCAGAGGTCAAGAACTCGGTAATACTGCAGTGCAGGCCAAAACAAACTCTATATGATCTACTACTGGTTTCCTTTTAAGTTCCCTTTTTGCTCAGTGTTGACTTCCTTTTATTCCACTCCAACTTACATTAATCCCCGTTGTAGAAATGTTCCCCCTTCTTCCTCTCGTTTCTCTTTAAAAGCATCTCTGTAATGAAAATAAGTTATTTTTAGTATCTTCTTTGTGGCCATTAGAAGGGCCAAGGATTCAGATTGGAATCAGCGCAGGCATATCCCTGGAGACCCCGCTTTCCTCCCCATCGCTCTAACCTCATCCAAAACCCAGATTTTGAGCGGAGCTGTTAATTCCATGAGATCATCTCACGGTACTGTCAATAATAAACCATGGCGAGAAGCGAATGGCGGTAGGGACGTCCTGTTCTTGCTCGTGTCAGATGCGAGATGTTTAATCCGGGTCGGTGCCCTCCGGGTTTAAGGAGTGCGAAGCCTGGCGGTGCCCACTTGCCCCCCGCCCAGGACCGATATCCACGATTTAGGCAAAGCTTGGGCAGTTCGGGTTTGTGCGGGATGGAAACCTCGGAGGGCCGTGGCTCAGCATAGAAAAATAATTTGTTCCCTTAACCACTGCCAGCAGCAGAGATCGCACAAACCGCTTCTGCAGCCCGTGTCAGGGGGGTGCAGGTGCCCCTTCGT
Organism: Pitta sordida; assembly: GCA_013390025.1. Classification (NCBI taxonomy): domain Eukaryota; kingdom Metazoa; phylum Chordata; class Aves; order Passeriformes; family Pittidae; genus Pitta; species Pitta sordida. The sequence continues at coordinate 278,626 of WEKX01028402.1, read as the reverse complement.
GTCATCCCTATCCTGGGGCTTCCCACACCTGGGGCGAGCCGAGAATCCGCAGGGCATCCCGCGGGAATCCGCTCCCGGGGCCTCAAGTCAAACTTCCCTTTCTGTTCAAGCTGCGCCGCTGAAACACGCCGGGCTGGGGTGGGCTCCGAGCCCGGGCACCTGCTCCCCCCGCTCTCATTCCCAAGGCTCCTGCCGCACCGCAGGAGGAGGGCGAGCGGCAGGGAGGGGAGGCGAGGGCTGCCCGTGTCTCCTGGGGCCGCCCCGACCCGCCGACACCGGCTGTGGCAGAGCGGGGTTTAGCAGGAGTAGGGGAGTTCCGCTCGCCCTCTCCCTCCCAGTGCTTCCCACGACGCCCAGCCCGCTCGAGAGCCGCTCCGGGCTCCCTCCGGAGCCTGAATCCAGCTCGGGCTCCGCCGTTCAGCACAGCCGGGGGTGTCCCCCGGGCGCGGGCACTGCGCTGGTCGCGGGGCGGTTTGTTTGGGATACTGTCACCCAAGGGCGGCATGGAATACAGTGGCTGCGAGCTGTGACAAGATGAATAAGTGTATCGCTTTATGAAAAAGCAAAGGAGGGGGAAAAGTGGATATTGTGGGGGAGGCTCTTATAAATGAACTGTCAAGCGAAAGAAAGTTAAAGGGAAATCTCCTGCTGTAAATGCATCGGGCGGGCACTTCTAATAAAAATCAGGGTCCTGGAGGAATTAATTACAGCAGCATTACAGGAAGAATTCGTGGAATTGCAAAACGTAGTTGGCACAGACCAGCACGGACTGCTATTGCGAATGGGGAAACTGCAGGAGAGTTTAACAATTCCTGAGCTGATATGCAGGACATTGTAGTAGCATAATAGCACTTCAGACACACTAATGAATAATAGTGTCCAGTGATACTGACAAATGATATTACGCATACTTCGGGATTGAAGTCATTTAATTTGTTTTTATATGCAAAAGCTTCCCACTGGAATCTGGCTTTTTTAGGTCGCTTCTACCTGCCATGAAGTTAGAAAAAAAAAAAAAAACAAAGAAAGAAAAAAATACCCTCTTCTAATAACAGAATGAGATAAATTCACCACCTAAGTCCAGTGAATTTAGGTGTGATTAATCAACGGGGAGACTGGCGTTTGTTGTGAGCGGCTGCTGCGCGGCATCAATCACACCGCCCGGCTGAAGGGCTGGGGGCTCCCGCCCCGTCCCCGCGCCGCTCCCCGGGGAGAGCCCGGAGCAGGGGAGCCCCGCAGCCGGCCCGGGGGAGCCTGTCCCGGGCGGGAACACCTCCTCGGCCCGGGGAGGACGTGACCGGCTGGGCGAGCGCTCCCGGGGCTCCCGGGCCGTGTCCGCCTCCCACCGCCCCGCAGCGCCCGGGTTTGCCGCCCCGAGCGGAGCCGCCGAGCTGCCTTCGGTGTGTACCGGCGGGGAAAGCGCCTGCTCC
>WEKX01028402.1:253369-276933 GCA_013390025.1 Pitta sordida | reverse complement strand
TGAGCTGTCGCCCTGTCCTACCATCCCTCTTCCCTTTCCCTGCCTTCGCCAGGCCCTGCGTCCTGTGTCCCGGCCCGGCCGCCTCCCGGCTTCCTTCCTCCCGGCCATTGTCGCCCTCCCACCTGCCGGGAAGAGGCTCCGTCCCGCCTCCCCCGCGGGGTTTCCTGCGGCCGGGGGCCAGGAAGGCTCCGAGGCGCCGCGGGGCCCCGCCGGGGTGGCGGCCGCTGCAGGGGGGGCACTGCCCGGTGTCCCCCGGGCCCCGCCAGCCTTTGGGACCCCCCAGCGCACCCCCGGCCGTGAGGCAGAACCGAGACCCGCCAGGCTGGTGCACGACAGCATCCTCGCCGTGCTTCATCCAGCACGAGCGAAAGAGCCACCTTCTGATCTTAGCCCAGAGAAAGCCACAAGTTGCCCGCTCTGCTCAGGGTAGATCGTTCACTGCTCTGCGTGGGTGATTGGCTCTGAAAACTCCCCATCGAAGGCGGGTATTGCCAACTTGGGGGTGTTCTCAGTGTCTAATCTCAAGGAGAGGCCGAGGAAAGCCTGCAAAGATCTGTGCTTTCATGTAATTGTCAATAAATGTGACATTTTTTCCGAGATGAATTTTGTGTAGGGTGCTGTAGCGCGATAAAAGAAAGTATTACGGGTCTGCTTTTAGCTCGTTCACAAATCGTGTTCGAAGGTTGGAGGGAGAAGATAGTGACATAGTAAACTATCTGTATTGAAGAGGAGAGAGTTGAGCCTGAAGAGATCTGTCAGGGAACTTTTGTGGTTAGAGAAGATCCAAAAATCCTACAGTTGTGTACAGTTCACTGTCTTTGCTGCTGATCCTCTAGTTTTAAAGGTTATTTCCTACTTTTTTTTCCCATAAGTGTTTTTGATTTCCTTTTTAAACTGTAGCCTTTAAAGATCATTCATTTCAATATTAGACACTGTTTTGTCTCTTCTGAAGAAAATATCCTGCAAAATGGAGAAACACATCAACCTTGACCGAGGTCCAAGTTACATTAAAGCAAGGAAGAGGTTATTCTTTGGGAAACTCGGTGAAAAAAAAGAGTCACAATAGAAATATTAAAGGAGTACTGAACAAAATAAATGGCTTCTTACTTGTCCAGGAGTCAGACTGTTAGCAGTGTAAAGTATGTGACCGAGGATGCATGAAAAGGGGGGAAAAAAATCAAGATGAATGATCTATGGTAAAAAAAAAAAAGTTGAAAGTTTTGGTATAGGCCAAGATTGTAGAATCTGTGGAAAATCAGTGCTAGACATAGCCTCATCACTGGTAATATGAGCCAAAATAGTTATCTGTCTTTTCTGGCTGAGAGTTACAATACACAGTACCTCCAATCTCAGTTGCCATGAACATAAGGTATTCTTCCCAAGATTTACATCTTTAAAATATATGAACTGTTCATAAGTGATTCCCAGGCGTTTAGTATTTCAGATGCTTTTCTCAATCTTGTAGTTGTAATTTAAGAATTTTGGAATCAATCTTTCTGTTGAAATATGGAGCTCCTAGATCCTGTCCAATGATGACAGTCCCTGTTTAGCTCCTTGCCTTCAGTTCTCCTCAGCACTTCATGGCTTCAGAAAGACATTTTCACATTATAGGAAAGGAGTAAACATTGCCAGTAAGTTCTGCTAATAGTTAGAGAACTCTAGAGTTATATAAAACTTATGGGTCATACACTTTATCTTGACAGCAGACCAGATCAGTAGCTTGCTTTCTGGGTTCATGTTCAGTACAAGTTTAACACACCTAAATGAAGCAGTTGTCCTGCATTTCAGGTAGAGTTAGGTTGCAATTTTTATGCTGAAGTTATTTAGTAGTTTAAGCTCAGAGCACACAGATTTTAGCTCTTTATGTTCTTGCCAGTATTTGAGTGCTCGGCTCCAGAGTCTCCTCACTCCAGATCAGAAGTTGGAAATTGGGCAAGGAATACCGTCAGGTAGCCAAATCTGTGTCCTTTTCAGTCATTGTGAAAATCATTCCTGTTGAGTTGCAAGCTTATGAACAGTCTTCTTTGTGTGTCCAAAAGGTTGAATGATTTGATCTGCTCAGAGCCTGCTTCAGCCTGTGGCTTTAAGGCCACAGAGGGCTGTTTTTCCTGAATGATTTTTTCTTCTGTGGATATTTTAATATTGGACATTGCAACTGAGGGCAATGTCTTGGTGGAGTCTTTGAGTGCTTTAGGTGGGTGTAAGCATTAGGAATCTGCAGAAGGCATGGTCTGAGAGACAAGCAGAGGTGGGCAGTAAAAGGATAGATTAGGGCCCCTGGCCAGCCATTGCTGGATGGTGAAGAGAGGTGCCTAATGTGAAGTGAGATGTTGTCTTCTAGCAGAATACAGCAACGTGATAGGCTGGCAGGGGAAGGAGGGAGGGGTGTAAATGGGTAAGCAGGTAGAAAAGGCCTCAGCTGTGAGTTGTTGATGTTTCTACTCGCTGGCAAAACAAAAGGATGTCTGATGGCCCAAGATGAGCTTCCCTCCACCAGGAGCTGACCCTGGAGACAAAGGCAACCTGCTACCTCTACCATACAGTCCAAGTGACTCGAATCCGTGTTTTAGATTTTCATGTAGGTTCTAAATGCCAACTTGATTAAGCTCTGATTGAGCACAAGATATGCTTATAACTCATGTGAGGGAAGAAAAGTGCCTTGTGAGCTAGTGTGTTGATTGTGTTGCTTGTTTGTCCAGGGACCTCTCTGTCACCTTCTGAACTTTGGGTAAACAAGAGTGAGGGTGGGCTCGTTGTCTGTGAGTTGTCACACGAGCTGGCAGCTTCAAGAATCTGAAAGGAAAGCTTCATTGTTAAGGCAGAGAACATCACTGTGGGACTGGATTTTATCTCCTCAGACTGTTTGCTGATAATTTGTTCCTCGTTTTGTGGTATTTTGTTTGGAGCAGCTGAGATCAGATTTATAGTGTTGCAGGGAAGCCAGTGGGTCATTTGCTTATTACCCTGAGAACTCAGGTCCCAGATGTCTCAAAAGGCACGTCCCACATTAGTGGACACCTTTCCTATCAGTTTCTATCTGTAATATTTTTATCTTTCTTTTTTATTTGTCCAAAATGAAAAACAGTGCTTCCTTTCATAGTGGTTGTAGAGGTAAACCTCATGACTATAAAACGTTCCTCGATGTTGTGATGAGTTATGTATAAAAGTGACATGGAAATAACTGATACAAAGCAGGAAATTATATGACATGGTAGACAAGAAGTGTAGGTACATTCCTGACAGCAAGAATTAACATAATTGTCTCTTCATCTGCTTGAATAAAAAGTTTTGATGCATATTTTCAAGTATATAGCCTGACAAAAAATTCATTTTCCCCTTTTGATTATAGTTGGGTGTTAAACATGCAGCATGTTCCATGGAAATTGGTATTTATTGCTGTTTTCTCAGGTCCTGCGAAGGAATATTAGGTCTGAGATCTGTAGAACACTATTAAAAGTGCATCTAAAAGAAGGCAGTGAAAAATTATTTTGCTTAGGATTGAATTGTAATGGTTTCTCTGTTTAGCTTTGGTGGTATTATTAGTAAAAGTTGGAGGTGCAGAACTCCTGCTTGGGTTCATTTCTGCAATCAAGATGAACTGGAGATGGGCAATAACCTACTGTACTTAATACTGAATTTATTCTTTCTCACTGATAGCTGAGGGTCTCCTTCTGAAAGGAACTGTTTGGTAAAATCCTGATACCTCTCAGTCAATGGTGTAAAAACCCAAAGCAAAGAAAGACTGTTGAAGTCAGAAATACCAGGGTCCCCTGAAAATCCAGACCCTTCCTTTCATCAGCCTGCTGGTTCTCCCATTGGAGATGGCAGAAGGGCTCTGATCTGTAAAATCGTGTTTTTTAGTATTCCTTTGCCTTGGAAAGTACAGCTAAAAATGCAGCTTTTTACTTCACCCTCCATAATAGTATTAGACAAAAACCAGGCAGAAACAAGGTCTTCTGTATAACTAATCAGAATCTCTTTGCTGTCTCCATACATATTTTTCCCAGGGTGCTAGGATGGTAAATATTTTAGCAGAGGGAATTAACTCTACTTCTCTTCCTTTATGTTCTGTTATCAACAAGGACTAGCCCACACCCTCGCTTTGCCTCATTTTTGGCTCTGTTTCTAAACCCTAAAATTCCTGTTCCTGCATTGAAACACAATTAAATTGAGGCTTAATGTGGTGCCTGTTTTATGTAATCTCGCTTTCTGGCTTTTTTTATTCTTCCAAGTCTGAATCTCATGAATCAATGTGTATTCGCATTTCATCTGAAATTTTCTAACTCTCCTCAGTGTGCCCTAAAGCTTCCCTTTTTTGGTTTATGAAGTAATAATGAAAAGCTTAACTCTTCAGATTAAGTTGTAACTGCTTTATACATTAGACACGCAATTTCAGTTTAACAAAGTAAAAATGGTGTGAGAGAGAAATTGCAGCCTGATTATTTTTTAAAATATTCAGATTAGAATGTCATCTTTTATGAGTTGGGTTTTTTTATAACCACTTAGATTGATACAACTCTCTAAAGCTGCTCTGTTTTTCATCACACATTCTCATCTGTAAAACCTTCATTTTTATTAATCTTTGTACAATCTGTACAACTGTGAGATTAATCATTTTAAAAGAGCTACTCTCCGAGTGTTAAGGATTTGCTGGGCTAATGGTAAATGCAAGCCCTTTAAATATTCTACAACACAGAGAGCTTCCTTTGCATTCCACGTTGCCTAAGTATCAGTCTTTGTTTCCCAGTTATTATCCAGAATTGCATTTTATGGCTGTGTTTCCAGGTCTGTTTCTGGCTGTCTAGTTCCAGAGAATAAAATATACTGAGTCCTTTTTTAACCAACTAACCTGAACTCTAAATATTTATAGCCCAATTCTGCCTTTGTGCAGCTCCCATTGAAGTTAAAGGGAGTCGTATATGTTTACAAATAAAGGCAGAATTGGCCTGTGAGGCCAAATCCTCCCGTCCCTGCTCGAGCAAAAATTTGTGCTGTATCCTGGCTGGCCAGTTTGATTGTGTCTGGTCTTCCTTAGTTTTGAGTCCTTTTAAGACCTGTGGAGGGATCAGCCTACTATTCTAACACTGACTTTGGTTAAATTCAGCTGGTTGCTCCCTGGTTATCCCTCTAGCTGTGGCTGGATTTCTCCTGGGTGCTGCTCAGCCCTTGGAGCAGGGGAAGGCACAGCGTAGGAGCTTCGGCCGTGCTTTCAGCCGGGCTCTGAGTGCACTTGCAGCAGAGCAGCGAGTGGCTCTGTTGGCAGTTCTCCAGGCTGCTGTGGTGTTGTCTGAGCAGCCTGTCCTGCTGAGAGAGAATGTGTGCTTTGGTGGAGATCTAGGCTGTCATCTGGTCCTGAGAGTCTATCAGGATAATTTTTCATTATTATATGTACAGATTTGGTGCCCTAAGTGTCTAAGGCATTGTCTCCTTGCCTAGTTAAACACAGGCTAGAACAGATGCAAGTAGCCCTCTGGCTAGAACAGATGCAAGTAGTGTCCTCCCCTCTGGAAATTCCATTTAGGTAGTGTTCTGCAGGTATAAATTCATTGGTTACTTGTGTTTCTCATGTATGTGGCTGTGGCATTGCATCTACTCATCATCTCTTGCATGCAATAAAGTGGATGTTTGAGTTTAATAATATATTTATTATAATATATAAATTGCAGCCATATGAAACAAGCTAACTGTGCCAACTGTGGCACACATTTTGTGACATACATCATGCATGGAGTAAAGAGGCTGGAAGAAAAAATTGTATTTCACAGTGAGGTTACTGTCGATGCAGAATGAAGGCTGAAGTTCAAGAGAGCAGCAATGTAGGGATGGTTTGTGAAAACTCCTCCTTCAGTGTTCCACTTTCCCACTGGCTGGAAAGATTATCCACCTGTTAATTTCTCTCTCCCTGAAGGTCAGATTATTCCATAGTGCTTCATAATGAATAAATAGTATTTTAACCAAGAAATCTCTCATGATCCATTTTCCTGTCAGCATCCATATGGCCACGCTGAGTACCAGCCAAAGCTGATGGAAATGTGCCCAATGTAAAATGGGAACTAGGGCTCCTGATTATTAAAATGTCTCTCCTAGGGAGCTGGTTAAGGACTTAGTATATTATGGGTCAAGGGGCCCAGAAAATGGGTTTTAATCTTTATGGCTTTGCAGCTGTATGTGTAGTTTTAGTGAGGTATAACTAGAAATAGTGGGAGAAAATAAGTGAAAGGCTGAATGTTGAGGAAGGCTTCCCAACTGTGCAATAAAAATTAAGATGGAGATCATCTGGAGGATACCTCTCATTCACAGAACCATTCCTTAGGGCACAGACGGGGTCTTTGCTCGGCTTCTTATTCCTGGCAGGAATTATTTCAGAACTACCTGGTCTTTACATANGGGCAGAGGGGAGACCCTATTTATTTGGACATGGTGCATATCTGTAGAAGAATTAATACATTTAAATCAGATAATAGTATCTTCTTTATCTCTTATTATGGAGAACACTACAGATCAGAGATACTTTCTTGCCGGCACTCTATAACCTATTTAGCTTGATGACCTGTTTGCTGCTTAAAATTGAAATAAGCAGAACATACCTTCCCAAAAAGTGTAGCTTTTGATTTTAATAGTTAGGTGGAGCCAGGATTTGAAGCTGGTACTGTAAAGCAGCAAAGGAATTGACCTCAGAGAACATCTCTGCCAGGTGGCAGCCTGCAGGTGTCTATGGGGATGAATGCAGAGGGGTGTAACCCCCCACTGCTCTGAGAGCTGCTCCCAAACAATGCTCCCCTCCTCTTCAGCAAGGCTCACAGGCCCTGGAGACGTGCTCCATATTCCAGTGCCGCTGCCTGTTCTGAAAATCACTTAGGAGGTTTAAAACTTCCTTATGGCTCTACTCTGCTCACGATCTTTGAGGGAAAAGAAAGGAAAGACCAGTGAAATGAGTCCTGGCCTCAGGGACCCCTTCAATAAGCTCTTGCAAGCATTTGGCAAAGACTGGGATAACATCCTATGTATCCATCTATGTCCCTAGCTGTGTGCCCTTGGGCTTTGTTCTGGACTTTCTAATTTCTAGTGTTGTGTCAAAATATATGCTCACAATTGCCAATGTATATTTCTACATGTGATAATGTTCACAGTAATGTAACATACTCAAAAATAAAACCTGAAATGTATTTACACAGCTCTGACATTAAGAAGGCTGCAAACAGGAAGAACAGCAGTGTTCCAACATTGCTGTGTAGGAGAACATAGAACATTGAAGAACAAATTTAGGCAAAACATATGATCATGGCACACCCAAAGCACAGCAAAAGTTAAAGATTTTTAAAATCAATGGTTTTCATGAGAAATCTTGAAAATTTATACCTAGTAGGGATGGTCTGGTTTTGTTTGTTTATTTTGTTTTTGTAAAGGGTTAATTTGTGGTGCATCCTGCAAGTTGATATGTGGGATAAATAGTTTAGACACTGATTTGTTATCTCTGTTTATGAGTACATGACTGCTATTCTTATAAATGTCATCACTTTCTTGGTAGTATCTGGTAATATCTGAGTCATGAGGTGCTGACAAAAATCCAGTCCACTTAATGTGAAACTTGAGGCATTTTGCTCATTCCAAAAGATATTAGGAATAGCCAACCCCACATTTAACTGATAAATAACGTGTACATGTGCACATGACACTGTTATGCTGCTATGTGAATTTTTCCCATTACCTAAAATCTTTGTGGAAATACATCAGAGATCAAATCATGACAATTTCTTTTTTTTTTTTTTTTTTTTAAACTGGGCTATCTTAATGGATACTCATAGATGGAGTCAGCACAGTGTGCCACAGAAGGCAGATCCATGTGAAGGCAAAGCAGGTTTCCTTTGGTGAATTTCATTTGAATTTTGATATCAAAGCTATAAAAGTGAACTCAGCATATGTTATCACTGATTTAAAAAATGAAACCTCTCACATGGAGCTGAGTACTGAAGAATATTTAATTTTTCCTTTATCCCTCTCTTTATTTGCAGCCATACAGCAGGATATGAAAATGAGAACCACAGTGCTCCCATGTTATACAGCTGTGGGGCCCAGTACAGAATACACACCCATGGAGTTTTTAGAGGCATACAAGTGAGTATAGTAGGGCATTCTCCACTGGGAAGTAAAACTATTGCCTGTTTTTAGTGTAAATTTACTATTTCACTGGTATTTATAAACCCATCCCTAATTTGTGGTTTCTCTCTGTTACCAAGAAATGCTTTACATAAGTGTCCTGAATTCACTGAAGCCATTGAATTATAACTCAAGATTTCTTCCTGACATAATAATTTAAAATTGCTTATTTTTCCTTCTAAAGTATGTCTGCAAGGCAATATTTCTTACATCCTTCTCAGGATGGTCCAAAACATACGATCTGGTTTCCAGCTTCTGGCTCCAGTCACTCTGACCTTGTGAACCTTGTGTGGTTACAGTGGACTACATGTGATAACTATACATATGATATTGTTCGAGGACATTTTTCTTTTATATAATTCTGAAACTTCACTAATTCAAATGTATTCCCTTAAAACGAAGTATAATATGTGACTGTTTCCTAATGACTAAGTAATTAGCGAGCATTTGGAAGGAACTCACCATTCGAGGGAGTTAATTTCCTCCCTTTCTGACACGCTCATGTCATCAGTAAATTCCACTGTAAAACATACCTTCTGAAAACTGATGGCAAAGTCATTACAGATCTGTCTCTTCTGTCTTGTTCAGTGTTGTCAACATACATCAGTGTTTTTAGATATCATCTTTTTTTCCTTTACTGTATAATTTAGCAAGACATATTCAGTAACAAGGTTTCAGAAACAGGCTCCTGAGCTAGATTTTGTTGAGTGAATAGAACTAAGTGGTTGACATTGTTTAAGGAAGTTAATTATCCCAGAAGGTGGAGATCATCTTTGATGGAACACTGTGACAGTGGCCAAAATGCATTAAGGCTGAACTATTCACCAGCTCCACGTAGACAGTTGTTTTTGTTTTGTTTTGGTTTTAATCAATTTGTATCAATCCAAGGCATGAATTTCTTTGTCCTTTAACTTCATATGAGTATTTAAAACAAAGAAGATAATAATAGTTGGGCTCATGCTCTTATTTCATACACCAAAAAGAGTTCTGCCAAGATTGTGTGATTATACATGAAGTCACAGTGTGGGGCATTTAATCTTACATATAAATACTGGGAGGAGAATTCACTAAGTTGAGTTCATTGTATTTCACCCTCGAATCGTTTTAATACTCTGCAAACAACAGATCAAGATATACTTATTAAGATTTCAGATCGTCATTGTAGACTAAAATAAAATTGCCTGTTTACAGAGTGATCTGTCTAATTATCTCTTTGTCCTGGGGCAACACCTCTAATAGTTTGTCTTTGAACATTCTAAGTAAAAGCTGGGAACAGGTTGCATTAGCAGGTGTCTGTCATTGCAGGATGTCCGACGAGTGCCAGGAGTCACTCCGACTATTGTCCGGTCGGCGAGCGAGACGAACGAAAAGCGCCCCTTCATGTGTGCCTACCCTGGCTGCAACAAGAGATACTTCAAGTTGTCCCACTTGCAGATGCACAGCAGAAAGCACACTGGTAGGTGTAAATCATGGCACAGCAAATTTTAAAATAGGGGGTTTAAAATAGCATAACGGGCAAGAAATGATCTGCCAGGTCAAGGACCACGAGAATCTGTCAGATGAGTATGTCCTCTGTCATTTTGGCAACCCCTCTTTTGGATGCAGAAAGAAGAAAAACACAAAGTAGCACTGACAGCAAGCAGGTAATCTCTCTCCTTTCCTTACTGTTACAGGGCATCATTCAGGTTTTTTCCTTTTTAATTTTTCCCCCTTCTTTCTCCCTTCATTTGGGAGCATTGAATCTTGCTCCAACTCTTATCTAATGTTAACTAGTAAGAAGTTTCCTGTGCAACAGGAACTTAGACATTTAGCATCTTCTTGTTCTCCTGTCCTTTCTCATTGGGGGTGGAGGCAGGGGTTGGCAAAAGTGTAGTTTCCTTTCTGTGGGATCTTTCCATGAGCCTGAAGGCAGTCGTTTGGAGGTCTGGACTGTCTCTGAGTTCAGGCAATAAAAGTTACATCTCAGAATGTGGAAATCAAATGCTCTGCTGTACCTTGCCAAAGAGTAAACAGAGTTATTTCCTCTATTGGGAGATTTGTACTGTTGGACATATAAAATTATGATATATCTTTACATATGCTCCTTATGTGGGTTTTTTGTTGTTGTTGCTTATCATATTTTTGCTTAGACTGTTCTTTCTGTGCTAATCTAGAAATCTGTGGATATAAGAAATCCACTTTAGTACAGTGGTAAGTGTCCCCACCTGGTGTGTGGGAGACCCGGGTTCGATTCCCGACAGGGAGACAGTGTTAAGAGTTGGACTCGATGATCCTTGTGGGTCCCTTCCAACTTAGAATATTCTGTGATTCTGTGATTCTGTGATAATCTGTGAGTTTGGATTTTCAGCCAGCCATTGATATGATGGAAGGTCAAAGGGATGAAAGAGAGAACAGGAAGGCAGCCCATGCTGTCGTGACCTAGCAGATTGTCTAACATGCCATGAAAGATAGTTACAAACTTTTCCTTTTGAAGACCACTTGATAGTTAATTGCAAAAATACTAATAGATGAGAAATGAACACAGAAACCTTGCACTTTCTGAAAGGGCAAGTGACAAAATATTCAGATAGATATCTTCAGCGTTGCTCAAATTAAATATTCAAGATAATTTAGATTGCAGGTGGAATTTCATCTTAGAGGTGCAGGTCTACAGAAATGTTATTCTATTTTTCTGTAAACAAATTGGAAACAAGAAAATTTAGAGGTCCTCTGGAGTCTATTCAGTTTTTCTGCAGGATGTCTAAACAGCGCTGAATTTTTCTCATAATCACTACTTCTTTCATTCCTAAATTGATTTACTCTCTGTTTAACAGTCATTATTTGTTTATTCTGGTCCTATATTTTATTCCATTTAGTTGTTTGGCTTTGACAACATTATTTTTGGATGAATCACAAAGACTTCGTCTTATACATATATGTATTTTTTCCGTAGCAGAAGAGGGTTTTCAGAATTATACCACACATAATCTAGGCTTGCAGAGTAACAAAAGCCCCCAAAGCCAAAGAGAATAGTCCTGTGGCTGTCTAGCACCCCTCGAGAGGCTCCTCCCATTGTTTTTGAGGTCATACATGCTTCTGTTTTGGTTTATGCTGCAGTGGAACAGGGTAGAGGAAAAATATTTTCCCCTCGAACATCTTTTCTGTACAGGTGGGCCCAGATCTTTCTGCCCACACATTTTGATATGTTGAGAGCAAAACTTACTTATTTCTCAAATCTTTGGGAATAACCTTCCGTAAGAGGCTTGTTTTCCAAAGCTTGTATTTGCTGATACAAACATTGCCATATCAGCTTTCAAGGTTGGTTGTAGCTAAAAACAGGAGACAATGGATGATGGATGAATGAAGCTGGTATGGAAATTGATTGAGTAACTTGCCTGGCTGATGCATTTAAATTTAGGATCAGAAGGGACTTCTCCCCTTTTTCAGCTGGCAGAGTTTTGTTTGGGTGCTCTGCATTTCTTGTTATTATGATCTGAAAATTTTACTTACCTAATTCCCAGCTGCTGGAGAGGCTTAAAATATGATGCACTTAATTTCCTGTCTCCTACTGTGTTTTGGGCAATGCTTGGTGAACTGTATGGGAGCATCTGGAGAGTCTACCAACACTTCTGAGTTAACATGTTTTCTCGACTGTTTGATGTGTGGATGGTCTGGACCATAATAGTCTTTGCCAGTTCTATGCCATTCAGGAGTCCTGAGCAGCTGAACTGACTGTTGCAAATCCATTTCTAGTCTCCTTTATAAATTCGTGTCTCTGCCTAACCCAGATCTGTTATGTTGATAATTATGTGGGGATCTCTTAGGCTTTCTGATCATCCTTCCATTTGCAACTCAATGAACTCCAAACGCCAATTCTAGAGTTCTCTGCTAGGTACAGAAATTTGGCTTGGTGGAATCAGCATATTAATAGAAAGCAGTTGGCAAACATAACATCCAATATTCTCAATAAATAAAGGGCTACGGGAACTGGGGTTGTTCAGCCTGGAGAAGAGGAGGCTCAGAGGTGACCTCATTGCTGTTTACAACTACCTGAGGGGAGGTTGCAGCCAGGTGGGTGTGAATCTCTTCTCTCAGGCTGATGACACCAGAACAAGAGGACATGGCCTTAAGCTACGCCAGGGGAGGTTTAGACTGAATGTTAGGAAGAGGTTTTCCACAGAGAGAGTGATCTCTCAGTGGAATGGTCTGCCCAGGGAGGTGGTGGAGTCGCCATCCCTGGAGGTGTTTAAGAGAAGACTCGATGAGGAGCTCAGTGACATGGTCTAGTTGGTGGGGAGCTGGACTAGATGATCCTGAGGGTCCCTTCCAGCTCAGAATAACCTGTGAACCTGCGACATGTCTCTTCCTCTTCTCTTTAAATGTTTCAATAGGGAGGAATCCTGACAAGCCAGTCTAAAGTCAGGAGAGCTATCAAATGTCATCCAAAGTGGAGGATAGTTTGGTTGTGGATGGTACAACTCTCCCCAGCCAACATAAAATTTTACTAGTCCTCCTGTAAGGTGGTTCTGGATTCACTCATGGGTTTGAAGCTCTTCCACCTTACACTGTCTTAGTGTAGTGGTAAGTCAATTTTTAAAATTATGAATGCATGATTTGGAAACATTTATATAATACTGAACCAACAGATAGCATCTTTGCAGAATAATGTTGGCTCTGGATTATCTTTTTTTCTTTCTGTAATAGACACAGAAAAAGGACTGGCTCATCAGATCTTCTGTTCTTCACCAGTTGCAGTATTGCAAAACCAAACAAGGCCCTGAAACACAAAGTTGGATTCTGTAATCAGTTTTTACCAATGTTTCAAACAGCCTTAGTTGAAAACATGCTAACATTTTGTACCCTCCAAGACTGCTTATCCATTCCTAACAATGCCTTTATTGAAACATGTACAGCCCAAAACCTCTTTTTCTTATCTTGGTGTATTTTGCTGCAGCAGATAGGCCTCTGAAAGGAAATGCAAAAATACATCTAACTTTTCAACAGTACAGGGAATAATGTGACTTGTCATTCTGTGGCAGACTTCATACACTTCCCTGCAGAAACAACTTGATGTTTAAACCTCTATAAATTTCACTTATGGTGGAAATATCAGCATTTTTGCCAGAGACCCTTTGAGTTCAGTGCCACACGTTGGAAAAAGTGGATTTAACCTAACAGAAAGCTGAACATGTTTGCAGAGAAAATATCCTCTGCCTGTTTCCCGGGGATATTCTTTAGCCTAAATGTGCTCAGCTGTAGGTAAGAATGACATGTAAGAATCTGTAGATCAAGAAGGTTGTCCTTTGTGTGGTGGAGACTCAGGTGAATTTCTGAGACTCTGGGAGGTGTAAGTAGTGAAGTCTAACAATGAATTTTATATTATCCATTGAACAATGAATTCTTTGCTTTGACAAAATCTAATATCCCTTAACTATGGCACGTGCCACTGTGGTGATAAGTGCTTGACAGTGCAGCTCGTCATTACAACACCTTGGGAAGACTGAGCTGTGTCCTCTACACTCAGAGATGATTGATTAATTGATAAATGGATGTGATTGTGCCTGATTTTATCTAAGTTTGCTAAAGCTAATCATATTGAATAGAAAAAGGTTAGCGAGGCAAAGTTGTGATCATCAGGTTGTGCTTGTTTGATCAAGTGAGGATATATTTAAGATAATGGGCTTAAATTATTGAAGGGAATATTGAGCAGCCTTCAGACTCACACTTGCAGTCAGTCTCTGGTGTCAACATCAGCCTCCTCTTGAGTTGTGAACACAAGGAGCTGATTGAACAATGCGGTTCAGGTTGACTCAAACCAAAGATTGCCAGCAGGATGTTGGAAATGGGCTGATACAATCACCTCACCCACCAGAAGTAATGGTCAGCCAAAGGGAGTAGGATGCATATGTAACTCACCTGCTGAATACTGTAACTCACCTGTTGAATATGTAGAACTCTGTAGCATTTAAGGCACTGCCAGAACAGCAGTAAGCAAGCAAGTTTGGTAAGGATTTATCCCCCTTGCTTTGCAGCACTGCTAATAAACATCCGTATCTAATAAGTCTTATGAGTTATGGGGTCTTTTTCTGCATGTCACTCTCCTCAAGTTTCCTTGTTAGTGACGAGCTTCTGCTCTTGCCGAGCTACTTAATTAAATGTAATGACTAAGAATATTTTGTGCAACTACAACAGCAGTAGGATGTTCTGTTTTCCCATGCATTTGAGCAACTGAACTTGCTCCAGAGAAAATGTGCACACTTTCCCTAGTTCAAGTTAACTATTTTTGAGCAAATTAGTTTATTTTATTAGAAGCATTTATTGTGATAGATGCAAAGGTTGAGCTTTGTTTTTTCTAAGTATTTTGCTAAATATCAAAAATCTTCCATTCCTTCTATCCTCTTTGCTATTCCATTTTTCACCAAGCCTAGCCTTTCTTTTGTGTGCCCTCTTTCTTTCAGTCATGTAAGTAATTGTGGAAGCCTTCTAGTCCCGGGGGGAGGTGCTGGTGAAGCTTCATCTGAATCTCCTGTTTTGTTTTGAAATTGTATGTGGTCATATAAGAAGGTGACAGGATTATGGGATATTTTCATTTGTAGTTTAGCTTCTTACTGAAGAGGCTTTAATAGGCCTGGAGAAACTAAATACTGCTCTAACCCCTCTGTTTGTAGGAATGTAATGAGGTACTAACAGACTTTTTCTAATCTGGGACATTTCTCTCATCCTGTTCTGGTGATACTTATGGGATCTAACAGGCAAGTAACAGTCAGCCTTGTCTGGCATTTTGCTTGGCACTAGCTGACATTGGAGGTATAGAAGGAAAGGGAAATTAGTATTTCTGTCCAAATATTGTGCCTCTTCTTATTTATTTGCTTTTTGTTTTCTGCAGTGTCATTATATCCCTGTATAAACATTTTGCATTGATTCCTTTAATAGATGCACCGGTGAAATTTGTCTTCAATTTAATCAAGATTATTTTTCAAAGTATTTAAAGAAATACTTTCATGTGCATGCCATCAGACCCGCTATGTTGTTTTATTCAACTACCTCCTTAACCATCTTTTGCGTTTATATTGCAATTAGCAGACAATCACCCTGTCACTGCATTCTGCTCTGCTGACATTCCCCCTCTTAAATCTGCCAAAGGGCTGAATTCCTTGGGAGTAAGTGGTTTCTGAAAGGCAGGCACCCCCCAGGGAGTCCCTGCGGTCAAAGTGTATGGAACTATTTCAAACTATTTCAAACACCTGTGGCAACTTTAATCTCTTATGCTAATAAATTAAGCACAGCAGACATGGAAGTTGTTTTCACCTATGTTTGAGAATCAGTAAACTCCTTTGGGTGACTGTCACAGGAGGTTCACTTGTTCTTGCAGATTTAGTTGCTTGTGTAAAAAATTGGTTTTAGCTGCACCAGTTGAATTTGGAATTCTCTCCGTAATATGCTGCTTATCCCCTGTCACCTGGATCAGAAGGTGTTTGATTAAAACTAAACTAGTTTGCTTCGGTATCTCAGAATACCAGTGCAACCAAATACATTTCCCCATCATGGTAGAATCAGAAATGCAGACAGTTGCAATGAAGATTTATCAAAGTGATATGCGTTTAAAATTGCACAGAGAGAAAATAAACTCACTTCAGCTGATGTTTTCCTGTAGGTCCTTCCTACTGGACCTTTAGTTTACATCTCAGCTTCCCACAGTAGACAAACCAGATCCCAGCTGCACTTGTGTGTACCTTCCAGATAAAGCTGAGGATCCTCCCAGCTTTGCAGTGAGAGATGTTTCATTGCTGCTTCTGCTGAGGCCTCTGTGCTGTGCCGCTGTAACCAGACTTCATGGAGGTATAAATGTCATTGTATCTGAGGCTTTGGTAGGATTCCAGTGTTGTGCAGAGGGACCTGAGTCTAGATGTGCATCTGATCACAAAGATCATACAGCTCCTCCTGTAAGAAGATAAGGATAGTTTTGGTTTGTGCTGGCTAGATTTCACCAATTTTGTGCTCTGCTACACACTGGCAGCGCTTCCCTCTTTCCTCAAACTCCTTGACTGCTGCACTGCTTTTTGTATGGTTTCTGTGGTTGGTGAAGTTCTTTGCATTGAAAACCATGTTCGTTTGACACTAGTTTTTAGGGATTTAATTTGCTAAGAAATTCCGAATCTCACTTTTAGTCACAGAGAAAACCCACTCTGGGGATCTCTGCTGAGCTGGCTGGGAGGAGGGGAAAAGTTTATATTTACACGAGGCTTTGCAATAATTCATAGCCTTGCCTGTTGGAGCTGTGCAGCTATGTGAGAAATTCTATTCAATGCTACTTTATGGAAGAAACCTAATTTGTGATTTGGGGAAGAATATGTATTTTGCTGAGCTTGAATTTTGCTCAGTTTCCTTAATTAATTTAGTGTGGTTAAAATTGCCACCTACATGGATGTAATTTGTTTTGTTTCCGCTTTAAATCCAGTTTAGAGCAAACTGTAAGCTGTTCCTTTGTACACATTATGAAAGGGTTTACTGTGGTTTTTAGAGAAATATAAACAAAGAGATTCTTGTTCTTTTCCAGTAGATAAAATGAAAAAATAATGCAACCTTAAATTTTTTGTAGCTTTAACCTAATTGACTGTTTTCTTAGAATGAGTAGATTCAGTGTGAACATCAATGCAGTAGAATTACACCAGCCTCTCCAACGGAGTTGTATGGTTTTATAGACCGCTTTATACCAGGGAGAAGACTTTCAGAGTAAGATGTTTCATGTTCTCATTCCAGTTGACACGTTCCCTCATTTAGCCACATTTTCCAATAAGCTGTTTTTCCTTTTCAGGTGAAAAACCTTATCAGTGTGATTTTAAAGACTGTGAACGAAGATTTTCTCGTTCAGACCAACTCAAACGGCACCAAAGACGACACACAGGTTTGTTGATTAATTAGAGTTCATCTTTACATGTGAATTGTGATCCCCAAGGAATACTTCTGAACTGTTTTTCTGATACTGTCTGCTCATACACAGTACCCATAGCGCCAAATTCTTCAAGCTAGCTTTAGGAGAGGGCTGTGACTGGGTTCTTTAATGAACCTTTCAGCACTACTGTGATTGTATAGGTGACTTTTATACCCTAACACTATCTTTTAAAAAAGCTTTCTTAATGAAACTGCTTCACATTATATGCCAAACATAGGGACTATATTACATATTTAAAAAAAATAAACAGTACTGCCGGAAAAAGTTGCCAATGTGTAACCTGAAAAATGTTGCTGTTGGTATGTCAATGATCATGTGGAAATGCTGCATAGCCTGAAAGGATTGTGGAACTGCTGTGCACGTGGGAAGAAGTGGAGAAGGAAAAGTCACATCAGCTATGATGCTTAGGGTCCTAGGTCAGCAAACCACTTAGGCTTATATTCAAGCCTCCCTTGAATTCTGCCAACTACAGAAGGATGTTTGGAGCAGCAAGGAGAGAAATGTCAAAGACCTGGCTTGTTGACTTGCAAAAATAGCCTGGAAAGGTGTGGCAGTTCACATCCAGCAGAAGGGCAGCAGCAGTCCTGAATGGGCTTGGATCCTAGACTTGTGTTTCTTTCTCAGTGAATCACTTAATGTGTGAAATGTTCCGAGACAGACAAAACTACTGACAAGTTCAGCCCAAATTCAGTTCCTTTTTGCACATACACCATTTTCTGGAAACCAATGAAACAGCCCATTTCAGTGTTTCAGGAGCTCTTGGAAGTCTTGTCTAGATTGGACTGACAGGGAAGACAGCTGCCCTTCTCAAAGTCACAGCAGAGGAGATGGCGATGGCTCCACTCCTCTAGCTTGGAGTGGGACCATGAGGGCAGTGCATGGAAGATGAGGAGGGGCTTCAGAGTACTCTGACTGAGTCACAGGAAGGAATTTCATCTGAGCCTCCTATTTTTCAGGGGTTGGCCTGGCAATTGATTTACTCACTGTTCTCCAGTGAAATCCACTTCACTGATGGATTTCTGCCCATGAAAAATATGTTCTATCTCACAGTAACAATGTTATTGACAGATGTAGGAAGTGTCTCTGAAAGCTGATGGTAAAAGTACTCTATTGGCATGACAGAGATTTAACAACTGGACACTAGAACACACCTGTGTTAAACACTCCCCAAGACCTGTGTGTCATGTGTAAAGGAGAAGGATGAAGTAAGTTAAATCTGTTGGTAGCATATAAAAATATGGTTCTACACCTCAGTTCTTCTTGTGTTATAGTTGCTCATAGACTATAGCAGTAGTACCAAACCTTGGTGCAAAAATAACAATGTTTGCAGATCCTCCTTAGTCCAGCAGTGTAAATGTGATTGTTGCAGCAACAGATGCTTCAGACCCAGACATTGGAAAATGAGGTTACAAAGGGATGGTAGCTTAATTAATGACTAACTTTCTGTAATGTGTAGGCATAGAGCTGGGAGGAGCAGTTCCAGTAACTAGTAAAAAAAAAAAAAATCCAAGCTTTTGAAATTTCAGAAATATCTGATTTCATTCACCCTTCCAAAAGGTGGATATAAGAATAGTTTGCTTTTTTTTTTTTTGGTCTCTTAGGTGTGAAGCCCTTCCAGTGTAAAACCTGTCAGAGAAAGTTCTCCAGATCTGATCACCTGAAGACTCATACCAGGACTCATACAGGTAAAACAAGTGCGTAAACTTTTCTTCACATTTATATTTCATTATTTTTTTATTTTAAATCAATGTTATTGTAAATTACATGATTAGAAAGTATCTTAACTAGAAGCTAAATATTAAAAACAACAGAAAGAATTTCAGAATGTGCTGATTTTTCATGTGACTTTATTCCCCAGGCATGATAGTCACCTTTCACAAAGGGATTTAAATGATTTTGGAAACTATGCTTTCTTCCTGCGTGTTTAAAGAAATTTCAGCTTGGCAAAATAAATTTTGTCAGCTCTTATGAAATGAACGTCATGGTCTCAGCCCACAAATGTCAAGTTGATCTACTGCCTTTACTGCAAAAACCCCACAAGATAGAAATTTTAATTCTAGCTTCAGCCCAAGGTCTGTAATCTAAAGTATTCGTGCCTACTTCTCCTAAGTGTCAGTTGAGCCTAATGCAGGATAGCACAGCAAAGCTCTTGCTGTTGCTGCTTGTGCTGTAATCTCTCCAGAAGATAAAAGGCGTGCCTTTTGCAAACTCACACTGACAGACACTAAAGTAAAAGCTTACTCAAATATTCAAGGACTTTTTTTTTTTTTTTTTGTAGAAACCACAGTATTTCATATAAATACAGGGGGGAAAAAAAGGAGGCCATTTTAGTCTACTCTGCCCTGACAGAAATATAAACACCATTAAGGAGCAACTTCAGCAACCTCTGTTTTAGTTTTAAGTTTTAGAATTATTCGTGTGAACTGACATTTTCTGTTCCTTCTGCTATGTATGCAGTGTTTTTACCATGTTATTAGATTTTCTATACTCGTGTTAACCTTTTAAATTCAGTCTCTGTACAGATGGACAAGGAGCCTGAAAATCTTTTTCTCCCCGCTAAGAATTCTTTTTTCTCTTCTGGACCATAAAAACACATATTTCAGACTTTCAAAAATAAAAGAGAAATTTTAATAAAGGAAATGATTCACCTGAGAACAATGGCATTTTCTGTGGCACTGGCCAGATAAATGCTTCCCGTAAAGGCCATATCTTCACTTGCAATCTGCAAATGGTAAAGGGCATGGCTGTGTTCCTGGGCTTTCCCCATAGTCTCCTGCTGAGCTGCAGGGCCTGGGTCTCTGTGCACTTGCATGAAGAAAGATGTTTTCTTAACCAGCAAGAGGTAATGTTCTGGGAGAGGCAAAATGGCAGGCGGTTGACGTGCCAAACTGGGATAAACTACATTCCCCATCACATTTCATTGCTAACTGATCTGCCAGTTAAAAGCTTGCATGACTCCAGTGATTTTTTTTACCCCAGATAAGCTAAAGTGAAGAATTTGCTCTCTTTTTTTCTCGTCTGCCCGTTCTAGTTCCTCCTTGCTCTGTGTGATCCAAGCCCACATTGCTGGGAGCTGGCTTACTTGAGCACAGACCTTTGTGTGGGTTTGCTGCCTGCCACTGCAGCAGCTTCTGTGCAGCCCAGCTGGTCCTGCTCTGGGGATGCTCCTGTCGGTGGTTTTGGATGTGTCATGTTCCTTTGACTGTAAAACACTCATGTCCTGAGGGGAATGAGCACAAGTGGTGGGTGGGGATTTTTCGTATCCATCTTGCCGTGTAGCTTCATTCCTCTTTCTTTCTTGTATCCCCTAAATTTTGCAACAAAACACTGAGCTCAAGTTAACTTGCTCACTGTTAGATCTCGATGAAGCAAAGAAGAGGTGACTTCCATCTAATTCCATCCTAATTTTAAGTCAACTTCCAAACTTCGTTAAGCCAAAAATTCAGGGATTTTTTTTCCCCACAAGCAATTTTACTGTGACAGCAATCTTTGCTGTAGAAAGCAAAAAAATGAATCAAAGAAAGGCTTTATCCATCCACATGTTTAGCAATGGAAATGTGATTTCTGATGTCTGTCCCATGAAGCTCTACAAAGTGATTTGTGCCCAGCCGAACTAACAGAGATTGCTAGTCCCCACTGTGAGGGGATAACTGGGATTGCTTGTGAAAAACAAAACTGTGCTGCTCTTACTGTGGTAGTTCTGTGAAAAGCTGGCCAGATAACTCCCATCAGTTCGCGGCATAGTTTTTCTAATGCTGCTCGGATGAAAGAAGACCAGTTTATACAATCTCTGGGTTTTAACAGTAGCTCTGACCAAATCAGTTTTGTCCCATGCTGTTTTATGCACTCGTGAAATAGCTGATGCTCTTGCCTGCATGTATGTTGAGTGGATAAGGTAGATTTTAAGCATCTCCCTCCCACTTTAAATCTATCTCATGGGAGTTTGCAAACAGAAATACACATTTATGCCAGTCCCAGATCACTGAATGTTTATGTTTGTAAAATGTACAAAATGTGAGGCAAATATGAAGAGAAGATGACTGGATGAGTTTGTACCACCCCACAGTGTTCTGGAGAGTATGAGATGTGTAGACAGCACTGAAGAGCCCAGCCCCAGAGCTGAACCTACTTTAAAATATTGCATTTATTTTGAGGGGAAAAAAAAGAAAATGAAAAAAAGAAGTATGAGTCACTGGGCACTGCTCTGAGCTAATAAAAGCATTCCATCAGCATTCCTGCAGCATCAGAAACACAGCCTGATCTTCCACTTAAATGTTGTAGAAAATCAAGAGACCTGATTAAACTGTTAAAAAGTGATGGCATTTCTTGTTAAATCTGAATGTGAATTCCTTGAAGTAAATTGCAATGGATATTATGCTCATGGAAAAGTTAGAAAAATACTAATCTGAGTGTTTAACATCTCCCATAGATGTGAATCCCCTTTATTTAGGCAGCAGTGGAAAACTTTGAGTCTGGCTCAGCAGACTTTGTGCTGAACTCTGCTGTTTCTACCATATTCACTTGCACTCACCAGTTTCAAAGAACTTCAGCCAAAACTCATTGAATCAGCTTGAAAAAACTCTTTCTGACTGGAGGTCAAGCTCTAAATGGTCACTGCCAGTTTTCACAGTGACTAACACTATGTCTGCACCACAGCCCGGGGTGGGACTGAAGCTTGTGCGAATGCCAGAGTGACTTTGAGACTAGTTCATTTGAGAGCTAAGAGTAGCACACACATGGCAACATGGTGTTCAGCAAGGGCCTGTCTTCAGGAATGAACTTCTACAAAGTGTTCTCTGTCATCTGAAGAGGCTGTTGTTAAGCATCAGCTGAGGGAGATGTAGGAAGGCACTGAGCGCTGATGTGAACA
The DNA here is from genome assembly GCA_013390025.1 of Pitta sordida. Taxonomy (NCBI): domain Eukaryota; kingdom Metazoa; phylum Chordata; class Aves; order Passeriformes; family Pittidae; genus Pitta; species Pitta sordida. The sequence goes on along the minus strand of WEKX01028402.1, from coordinate 254,974 downwards.
GGAGTTGGGGCCACTCCCACACCCTCCTAGGGCAGCCCAGGGTCCCTTTCTCCTGACAGGGGCTCTGCCCAGATCCTCACAACCCCACAGAAAGAAAACAAATACGTAGCAGTGTCTCAGACGAGCTGTATGCTCAGTTAATAACGGGGTGTTTTGTTAACAGGTGAAAAGCCTTTCAGTTGCCGGTGGCCCAGCTGTCAAAAAAAATTTGCCAGGTCTGATGAATTAGTTCGTCATCACAACATGCACCAGAGGAATATGACTAAACTACAGTTGGCCCTTTAGACAGTTCAAACAAGTGAATAAACCAGAGGGGACATTATGAGCTACTGCAAACTTTGTCAGCCATCTTCGATCACCTCTGTCACAGAGCTGCAGCTGTCTTCGCATCCCATTTGACACAAGTTAACTAAACCGTAGGATTCTGCTCAGCCTTGTCTTCCACTTGGAGTTACACAAGTTCCTATTCAATAAGTTCAAGAGGTTTTTGTTTGTGGTTTTGTTAAAAAAGTAAGTAAGATTGCCACAGTTTCAAGATTACTGTAAACTGTTGTCAGCTTTCACGCCTGTCTCCAGGTTTTTTTCTGTTACTCTCACTTGAACTTTTCTAGGTACAATTTGTTGTACCTTTTGAAGTCCTGCAGTGGGTAGGGGGATTCCTCCCTGTGAAAGGTTGGCTTTATGCTTACATCATCTGTGCACACGCTGAGGTTTTCAAATGCTAATACATCTGTCCTCACAAAAGAATACGAAACTGTCACCTGAGATACTTTTGGTAACCTTTGTACTCTACTGCCAAAGGGCAGGCTTTTAAACTTGGAAGCTCTGCTTTTAAATTTCGCAAATCAAACCTCTTTTTTAAAGGATATCTTTCTAGAGCAGCTAAAGCTGGATGAACCAGAGCCTCCCTGTACAGAAAATAAGAATCTTACCATTAAGTTAACTTGTTTTTAAAATAATCACAGAACTGATCTCTCAAAACTGTTTTGTTTGTCAATTAACTCTCTCCCTTTCTCTCTCTCTTTTTAATGTATTGCTTTAAATTTATTCTATCATGAGATGCATAGATCTCCTTTACACAACACTAATTCCAATAATTGTAGACATTTGGGATTTGTTTACTATGTAAAGCCACACTGGTTATGTGGCTCGCAAGCTGTAAAAACTTAAAACTGAACTTTTAATGGGGCTGGTCCAGGATCTCCATTAACAGATTACTCTTATGATAAGTAACTTAAAAAGACTCTTTGTCAAGTATATGTGAAAAAGACATTATTAGTGTAAGGAAATATATTATTTCAGGGTTTTGGGAGGAGGGGTTTATTATTTACTTTTAATTGCTTGAAATTGTGTGTATATATATATATCTGATAATGTATTGCTCCTAGACATCTCCAATTAGAAAGTGTATAAATATTAGAAGCATCACTGTTCTGATGTTGTTGCTGTTACAAACTATTGATAACACTAAGAATGTAACCTGCATTTTTCACTGAGCTTTCAATTAAAGCCCATTCAAAGAGAAACAAATGAGAGTCCAACAGATGTCTTGTTTCATGTCTGGTATTAAATTTCAAATGCCTTGTCCAATAGTATCCTTTTTTT
>WEKX01028402.1:236864-253357 GCA_013390025.1 Pitta sordida | reverse complement strand
TTTTTTTTTTTTTTTTTTTTGTATATAAAGGTACCACCAGCACTGATGACCACTAGTTAACCTGTCCAGGTCTTGACCACAATTTATCCATCTCACTTGGGAATCATACTGGCAGCAGAAAACAGTGTCAAGTTTCATATTGTGCTATAAAGCAGTTGCTTCAATCGTTCGTCTTCTTGCTCAACTATTTCTTCTCTTCCACCCATGAGATTTGTATAAGAACTTTACAGAACAGTAAAATCCCATTTATAAATAGCAGTACTGGCCTTCTGTAGAACTGGACTGAAACCATAAGCACAGATAACTTCTTAGATTAGGATGTCATAGACTCACTTTTAAGTAAAAGTTAATTTAGGGTTGGGGTGGCTTAAATCAGTTCAGCAGGTTGAAAAAGACAGTCTTTCTTAGATGATGAAGTGTGAAAATGAAGATAAAAAAATATTACTGTTTCTTTGTCATACTGCCTACTTTTCTTTGGAAGTAAGTACAGCCTGCCTCAGCGCCCTTTGCCCTTGCAAAATATTTGTATCTCTTTAGCAAAAATCTTTAATGTATCCTGCCAAGCTTTTTTCTCTAATGTACACAATGGAGTTCTATGATGGGTTGAGTTTTCTCTCTTAAAGTGCAGCTGCATCGTCAAGAAAACTCAACAGTTAATTCTTCAAGTCCTCTTTTTCGCATGGGTATTGCATCACTGTTAATTACTGTTGGGGTACTGTGACTCATTTGTATCAGTCAACTTTATCTTTTGCTGTCAAAAGACAGCATCTCTCTGGAGAAACTCATAACAAGTGTGGCAAACATCAAATATTTGGAGTGAATGGTGTACATAGAACTGCACAGAATTAAAAAATAAAACAACTCTTCCACTTTTTTGAAGAAAAAGTTCAGCCACAATAACAATGTCCTCTGATTTACCCAGCAGATTACTGCAACTATGAAATAATATCTTTTTCAGTTGGCACCCAGAATAGAGAGCTGCCACAAGTGTTTATTAAAAGCCAAAAAATGAACAATCAGCCTCCAGTTGTACCTGCACTAGTCACAGAATCACAGAATCACACAGAATACAAGTAAACTATCTTTTGTGAAATACAACCAAAACTCCGCTACAGCACAGGCCAGACTTCCAGTGACCTGTAAATAACTACAGCCACGGTTTGCTGCTCGGGGAATTGCATGCCAAATATTAGTGGTAGATGGCTACAAAAAAATGAAGCGTGGGTTGATGAGTGACGGAGCATGTCCTTTTGCTTTTGCTGTCACCACTTTTTCAGTGAAAGACTTACTGCTACTCTGCTGGTTGATGAGCATTACATCCCCCAAAGTGGCAAGCACAGCGGAGACAATGGTAAATGCTTACAAGATTTAAAAAACTTTTGTTCCTATGTATTTTACAGTCTTTGTCATGTCAGGCGTTTTCTCTCTCCCTTTCATTTCCCTGTTTTCAGGATTCTGTCAGCAAGGTAAACCACCTTTATGGAGGTGCTTTACTACATGAATTTCTCGGAAGCAGCCCCCAGGTTCTGGCTCTTGCAGCATGCAATTCCTCATTTTGCGACAAGCAGGAACTGCTCAGCAGGCCGAGTTTCTGTGAGCTTGACCTCCACATGAAAGATGTGGGGGCTGTGCTCTATTATATCTTGCAAGTATCCTTAGCTCTCTGGAAAATTTTCAATCCCACGATTAATTGAGCAAATCTTTTATGCCTCTGTCCTCTGTTCTTTAACTGAAAATAGTGACTGATGTTACTTTGGCTGATGTTTAATGTCTTACTGGGATTGGCACACTATTCTCGTCCTGTGGCTTCCATAGCCCCCACGAATGGTGAATTTTAATGATATAGATAACACTTCTACTTTTTCTTGTCACTTCTTGAGGTACAATGTGTTAAGCAGGAAAGGGAATGTGATCTCTTCCCTCTCTGATGGTGTCAGCTGGGATATAAGGGTTGACGTGGACCACTATTTTTAAGGTAGGTGAATCCAGCAAAATGTCTGTCTCCTTTAGGAAGGCATGAGGGTTAACGAGCTTGCGTTGTAGCCATGCAATCTGCTTCTCATTCAGGTCTTCATGGTTACGGACTGTACTGGCCAAACAGGAGGTACAAAGGTGTTATCTTGCTTCAATTAGGCAACCACCTGAAGTCAATCCACCCGTCAGACAGGTGATGATTCCTGTAAGGGAAGGGGAGGACTCGTAAGGAACTATCTCTTTCCATTGTGGGTTAAGGAAATTGTTCATTTCAGAAGCTACTCCAACTAGGTCTATCTGTTTCAGGGTGTCAGTAGGAGTCATTTCACTGCTCCAACAATCAACCTTACAGCAACTTTCCCAGACACGCACTGGGAAAACCCTGTCATGTGCAGCCTGTTTCTGTCATCAGTGTGACCTGACAGCAAATCCAATATAGTAAGCAAGCTGCTCCCTGCACCTTGTTTAAAAGCCCAGCAAAAAAGTCTGGAGTGGATTGAGGGGGCTCCAAGAAGGTCATTGCATGAGCTGGGTACACAAAGGCCGCCAGCAGGCACAGGTTGCCAGAGAACATGGAAAAGTTCTGCTGCTCAGTCCTGCTCTTACCCTGTTGGTACCTTCCCCTTGGGGCAAGTTCAGGCAGGGAGAATCACTCAGCTTTTCCTTGCTTGGGAAATGCGCTCATTCCCCTCCCGGGTCTCCAATTAACAAAAAAAGTAATTAAAGCCAGTGTATGCAGTTCAGAATGGCACTAATGGACAAGAAAGCCCAGCTGCAATATTTGGGAAGATCCAATAAAAGATTCATTAGGATTCTTTGAGTTATTGGAAGTCCTGATGACACAAAGGAGCCTAATGAAACAGAAGACCTGGTCACAAAAGTGATGAGTTAAAAAAAAGCCCAAACCCAAATCCCAACCCCACTGACACAATTCTAAAAATTAGACAATTAAGAGTAAAACCAGGAATGTAGCCAGAACTATTCCACCTCAAATAATAAACACAAGGATAAGTTGCCAAGTGAGGTCAAAGAAGCAAATGGTAAAGTGAGTTTAAGAGACAGCTAGACACTTTTATGGGGAGAGAGGGGATTGAAGGATACAGTGACAAAACTGGGGGTAGAGTTGAGATAAACTCAGAGGACAGTGGTGGGCCTGTAGCCCCAGAGAGTGCTTGGAGCCCCAGTTGCTCTGCACAGATGCAGAGATGCTCTTGCCGTTCAAGGGAGACTTACCAGGGCTGTCTGAGGCATCCTGTGAGGGGGTGGGGGGAAACTGCCACAAAAGGCAGTTTTAGAGGAAGATGAGCCTGGCAGACACCAACGGGTGTGCTCTCAATGGGTGTGCTCTCAGTGCAGTGATCCTAAGTGCTGCCCCTGGTTTCACTAGAGAGACACCCCGAGAAACTTGATAAAAAGCAGATTTTTGAAGAAATCCTACACAAGAAGCTTGTCATCTTGCAAGTTGCCAATGCAAAGCACAGAAAAAGATGCCAAAAGAAAAAACAGAAAGAATATAGGGATTAACAAGGCTGACTGCAATATGACTCAAATGAGGCAAAGACAAAATATGCAGAGGTTATGTTCTTCTCTGCTCATATGGAGCTTTGCATACTTTCATGTTGTCAGTGCAGCCTGGGTCTATTCCCAGAGAAGAAGCTGGCAGAACTTCCATGGCTTCACATAGCAGCATGACCAAGTCTGGTTCTAAGTGCTCAGCTTGGTCATCTCTGTGCTGACAAGCAGATGTGTTTCCACCAGCAAAGTGAGGTTGTTAAATGATGGTGGTGAGTGAACCAAGACCAGCACAGCCCGTGGAAGTAAGCCAGAGCATCATGTAAGTTAAGTGCAGTTTTCTGTATAGATTGCAATCCAAACATAAATGCTGGCTTCTGCTGCTGGAAAAGTTAGCTCTGACACCTCAGAGGGCTCTGAGCAGTGAGGAGGTCTGAAAGATGATATTCTCCTAGAAGACACACGTAGCAGGGACAGATCATGGACACTGAGTAGCAGGTTCTGCCCTGAAGAGGCTGCAAGCCACAGATAAGGCTTTAAAAGACAAGCGTTGAAAGGCACTGAAAATCTTAAATGAGAAAGTATAGCCCCAGACAGGACTTTTTTATTCCTGATGGCTAAATGCCTAGCCCATAGATATAATTAAATTGCATCACTGTTTTTTTTATGATGAACAAGCTAGTTATGTTTTAATGAACTTTGGCAGAACCAATGTCTTAATCTGCAGAGGTAGAATGAGTGGTAACAGAAAGACCTGGCTGATCCTCTTTGCTTGAATGACTAGATAAATCTAATATAAAACTCTTTGTTCCTCTCAGCATCAAAAAAGCTCTTTCAGTGCAAAGGAGTTACAAGAAAACACAGGGCACTGGGACACTTTAGCATGGAGGTGCAGGAGAGAAATACAACTGTATTTGTTCTCAGGCTGTTTCTTTTTATGGCTCATTCTCGTCTGAGTCATGCCCCAGAACTCCCATTCATTTGAATGAAATGTTGAAAAACATAACCACAAAAAAAAAAAAGAAAGAAAAGTAACTTCGCTGCCTGGAAAAAAGAATCCTGCCCCAGAGTTTCTTGGGAAATGGCGTGTCCTCGTGCACGTGCTCTGCTCATACAATAATCACATCTGCTTAATGTTTCCTCCCAGGAAGGTCTCTGACATTTCTAACTCTATCGCTGAGGTTTTGAGGTTAAGTTATCGGTCTAGCTGTGCTGTAAAGGTACATTGTAAAGGCAAATAAGGAGGTTTTTATCTGCTGCATGGCGGTCACTCGAGCCCAACAAAGCCGTTTAGAGCAGGAGAGTAATTTCTCCCTCATCCACTAGACGGCCCGGCCCGGAGGGTTTGCTCTCTGCTAGGAGAGCTGCCTTTCTGGGAATGGGATGCAGCCAAGCCACCCACCCACTGCAGCTTACAGGCTTTACAAAGCAGTGGTCAGAGCTGGAGACTATCACGCACTACAACTCAAAATGTAGTTCAGAGCCCGAGTATAGTACCGTGCTGCTATTACAAGTACATCATTTATGCCAGTGAACCTGGGTAGCTAATGAGAGGGAGAGAGACTTCCAAAAATCTGGTGTCCTGGGGTGCTCTTCAAAGGCCAGAGTCCCGGAGGCTGCCTAGGATGGTGCTTCATGCTCTTATAGCGTGCTGTAAACCACTGCTCATCTCAAAAGTGTGGAGATGTGTGCTTCTGTTATTAGAAGGAAGAATTAATCGAGATTCAAAGAAAGGAAAGGCCACGTGGCAGCAGGATTTGAATTGCCTGCAGTGGATATTGCCCTGATGAACATCCACGGGTCCATCTGAACCACAAATCTCAAATTGGTTTTGGTACTGCTGTGGGAAGGATGAAACCCTGCAGTGAGTAAGCTGCTTCCTCACCAGTTCCAAGCTGCAAGACTTGAGCGTGCCTTGCTCCAGGCTTTTCCTTTTGGGAACCCAGTCTGTGGAGGGTGAGCTGTAGTTTGCAACACTGAAGGTCATTGCACAGGACAAACAACCTAACGAGAGTCCAATATTTCTAAGCTGTATAAATTCCTAGTGTCTGCTGCAGGCAAAATCCAAACACTTGTGTCAATTCTGTACCATGCCCCAGACTGCCAAAAACATTAATATAAGCATATTTATCTGGGCTGCAGTGTGTTACAAGAATTCATTAGGACAATATGTGATATGGTGCTGAAACAGAAGGCTGGGTTTCTCTGGCCAGAGATGAGGAAGTCTAGTCCCTGCTGAACTTTTACTACTGATAAAGACAATGTCTGCTGGCAGCATTCATTTTTTACTAGGCCATCTGCATCTAGTCAAGGATAACTTGACTTTCTGAAAAAGCCATTCATCAGAATCAACCCTGTACAACTTTCTCTTGATGAGTAAAGCAACACAAAGAAAGACCAAGATGGTTAATAAACTTCTTTGGGAGCAAAAGGTCAATGCTGCTGTAAACAAAGCAGTGTCATAGTACTATACAGAAGCATTGAAGTTTCCTGCATGTTTATATGTCCGATGCCCCATTTCTTTTTTATCAGTGTTTGTTATCATTTATTTTGCTCTGCTTTAGCTGATGTATAAATCTTTATAACAGTGTTCTTTATTTTCTTAATTTTGTCATCTCTCTTATCACCTTTTATCACCTGTTTGTGTCCAGCATGTTTGCTACTTTCTGCTGCTTGATGGCTGCCCATGATTAGTTTTTTAACCCTTTAGTTCTTATCTACCACACACAGGTTTAACAGTTAAGTCTTTCAGAGCTTTGCTTTTTTTTCTACATCTGAATCAAACACAGAAGAAATTTCCATTGTCTTCTTAACAACTTATTAACTATTAAAGGCACAAAATTAATGAGTGCACTGATGGGGAAATATTCCTGCCCCAAGTGACAGAGCTGTGCTTTTAGCTACAATGACACAGATACTCAACAATAGCCAGGTATTTTTTACTGAGCTTCAGATTCAAACTGGAGAGTCACACACTTGTACTCTGGGTGGGGGGGGGAGGGGGCAGGTAACAGGTTGCTTTTCATGCCCTCCTTGTCTTTGCTTTTTGTGCTTCGTGGCTACACATGTGGAGAATGCAGCCAGTAGAAAATGAAAAGAAGTCCTCAGGCTCCCTTCACATCAAACACTCATCCTCCAGCCAAACATTTCATTATAAGGTTGGTCTGAATTAAGGCAGGCAGCTAGAAGGAGAAGATTCCAGATCCAGAGTGACAAACATGAAGCAGTTGATATCTTGGTAATGTTATTTGGCTATTCAGCAATATTTACTATACAGTCAAAACATTTAAGACCTCATGGATACATGAGTGACTTTTGCCTAGAGAACAAATGTTTTCTTGAACATTTCAGAAAGAACTAAAATTATTCATCAAATAACGCCAAAGAAATAAAGAATGTGAATTTTCCTTAGTGAAGAACCTCTAGACTCCACCTTTCATCCTTTGATGTGCTAGTTTGTTTCATGTAATAAAATTACAAAAAGTTTGTATGGAGTATCTATCCAAAATCATATAAAAAACTGTGTGACCCAAACCAAATTTGAGGGCCAGCCTTAGTGAAACGTTCACTGCTCTCTTTAAGGGTTTACATCTTGAAGTGTTTTGCTTAATAGACACTTGCGCAATGTAATTACTAATAGCACTGGAGTATTTATTGAAAGTGGGTACTGCAGGGAACAAAAACATGCTAAAGACTCTGAATTTCACAATTAATCATGAATTCTGAGACCAGCCAGTGAAAACATTGATCTCCCTTGTTAATAAATGTAGTATAATATAATGCACTTCTAGTAGTATGAGCCTCTGCTGAAATTGCAGTCGTAGACTCCAACTTAGAAACATTCATGTAACACGTAAAAGTAGAATAAAATTTGAGGTAATAGAGAAGCCTGGGGTGGGCTTTCTGTTGGTTTTGTTGTTTAGGGTTTTTTTTTAACCTCCCCTCTCTGCCTGGAATGAGAATTTGATTTTAGAAGATAGCTGAGAGCTAATCTTCAGACCCAGTTGAAATACTGGCCCAAAACATAAAGTCACTTTGGAAGCAATGTAGTGAATAATCATAAAACATATAACATTGTTTTTAGTCAGGGGAAGTTTGGTCAATTTGGATTGTTTAACTTGGCCATTTGCTGGAAATAGCTTAGTACATTCCTGGCTCTTTAAAGGCAGGATTGTTGTTTTAGATTTTAAATGTTTTTATTATAACATATACTAAGCTAAAAAAAATCTTAAGTAATCCAACTCTATTTCTCAATTATGCTTTTAAATCAAAGTTTATTGTGATTGATTTTTAAAAATTCTTCTCTTTTATATCAGTGAATTCAGAATTCTGAAAATGTTAATACGTAGCTGGTGAAAACAATTTTGCCTTCAAGTGGAAACTCAGGATTTCTGTACACTGCATGGATTGCTTGAGCTGACTGGCATGACATTTAGTCTGCATTAATCAGTCACAGGCAAGGGCAGGATGAAATGGCTGTGACCCATGAGTGTAGGATTTCATAGCATTTACAAAATTCTGCTTCTGAGCAGCTTGGAAAAGCAATGGCTGGTGGAGGGCATGTTCTGTCTGATTCATGAAGTGAATCACTCTAATCCAGCCTGGTTGTCAGAAGAATTTGGGCTGCGTTCCTTGAGCAAGGGCCCTTTCAGCTGTGACTTGACAAAGAACACAGGGTGTGATGCTGGGGTAGAATTGGCCATAGTGAATACAAATTTAAGCATTCCAGTTTCAGCAGGTGTACGTGGCTCAGCCCCAAACACCCACAGAACCAGCCAGTGCTACACTGAGCAAAGCCCTAAAGAGGAGCAGTTCCGAGGGGCTCAGCCACCCCTGATGCCCATGGCAGGTGTTACCTTTGACTAAACAGTGACTAAAACTTCCCCCACACACCTTGTGCTGTGTCTGAGTGTGAATTAAGAACTCCAGGGATTCTGTGAAAGGTATCTCTGAGCTTGGACTTTTGGGTTGCATGAGTGTACCTCTGAAATCAGAGTTTGAGGCCTCCTTGTGCGAGATGAGCTGCACAAATGTTATGTCTGTGAAATGACTGGGACTGTCTGGAGTTACTTTAGGCATGAAGTTTTCCGTCATATCCCAGTGCTTAGCCCAGCCAATATTTATACTGCAGTATACATACACGGGTAAGTACCTGCTTGACTAAACTGCTGCTTGAGGACTTTTTCAACCACCCTTGGTTTCATGCCTACACTTTACTTAGGCTGCACCAGTCCTGGAGTCAGCAACAAGTGGTGGATAAAGAGTGTTTTAAAGATACAGAATGCAATCGTGCACTGACAAAATCATATATACCTTCATTTCCAGCTCTGTGAACACATAGCTAAACATTGTGATGATTGTTTATTGCATGTGATATTGCATTTGGTGCTGCTCAGTGTAACTGTGCAAGGAAAATACCACCACTATGTTTCTAAAATGAGATACTAATTTCCTCCAAGACATTAATTCCTCTTAGCTTCTAGTGGGGAATTAATGCATTGTTGTGGTATTGCTGTGGCTGCAAACTCTGAAACATTGCAGTATGAAGCACATTGCTAAGTTAATTAAGGGTATGAATTAATTGGTCAGATGGGCAGCCAACCTTTGATATCTGTCAAAGAAATTTCAATTTCTTTGTGACCGAATTTATATTTATTCTTCTGATTTTTATTTGTTTGGTTGGGTTTTTTAGAAATAAAATGCTGAAAACTGTTATGTCAAGTTGAACAAAATGTTTCTCTCAAACCCCAAACTGAACGTTTTGTTTCAGTATCCTGTGAGAAAAGTAAAGAGATTAAAGGGTACAGCTCTGCTTAACAAAGAAGTCTTCTATTCAGAACTATGGAATGAGTGCACTTGGGCTGCAGAAAGTGCAAGTCCAATTTTCTTCCTTCTCTTGTGTAATTCTAGTGAATCATTTTCATAACAACAAGTACAACACGGAGATTTCCACCAGGCAAACAAATCACAGTTTTATCTGCAGATACAGGAATGCTGGTTTGGTGTTTGGGGTTTTTTTTCCCCATTACACCAGATAAATCAGAAAAACTGATACTGGTAGTGCTGGAAAAGCTTGGAAAGTGACCACCTACTACAGACCTGGCAGGCACTGAATCTGTCAGGTAACAAGACTGCAGACACTCATAGTGAATTATACCTTAAATCACTTAGTTTTGATTTACTAGTTGAGGTCTCAGTCAGAACAAAGACAAACAAAAATTGCTGGTCTTAATAGTATGCCTGAAACAAGGCTTTTAGTGTGTGCTGAGCTTTTCATAGTTGAGTTCTGGTTAAAAACACAATAAAAAACTCCATAACTCCACCATAGAAGTCACCAGAATCAAAATCCACGTATACCTGTAGTTAGGAAACCGTCTCAGTGTTCAAAATACGGAAGGCGTAAAATTTACAGCCATGGAACAGTAACGTTTCACATTTCAGAGATCTACTGCTTCCTATAATAAACTAACATGGTAAAACATGGATGGGTACGTGATACAATGGGAAAAGTATCTACTAAAGAAGACTTTGGATCGGAGTCATTAACTTGAGGGAAGTGCTTATCTCCTTTATTTGTTTCCATTGTGTAACTAGCAGTGCAAAAAAGCACACTCCAGAATCTCATGGTGCCTGATTTTTTTTTTCAAAATAGTGCTCAGAGATGAGCATCTATGACAGTTCTCTGCAGCAAAAAGATTTTTCTTATTTAGAAAATATATTGTTCAATGTATACCAACATTTTAACAAAAACTAGGTGATGATCTGAAAGGCTATTTTCGTTTATAACTTAAAAAAAAAAAAAAAAAGCCAAGGAAGCAAACAATTTTTGTAAATGAGATCTCTCATTGCACTCCGCTCTGGTAGTTTATAAAGGCTCACAGTCATCATTATTTCAAAAGATTAATATTGTTTAAATAGTCAATTGAGCGAAACAAGACGTTAGTGGGATAGTTAGCGATGTGTCACAATATACAAGATAAAGGATTATACTCCACTTAAGAATTAATAACATTTTAAACCTCTGAATAAACTATTTTTTTTATCAATAAACATGTCTCTGACAGAGGGCCAGATGCACTCACAGGTCTTAATTGTTCAATCCAGTGACTAATCCCCACTTGATCAAGATTTTACTGACTTAGCAGCTGTCTGGAGAGTGACAAATTTATGATTCAATTGCAATTTCATCTTAAACTTGAAACTGCGTGATCATTTGTGGGAATTAGCTACCTGATAAGATAACGAGGGTGGAAGAAGTGCACATAATTCTGTGCAGCAGAATTGGAGCGTTGTAGAACTCCTTAGGATGCATTGGAAAGACACAAATGGCCATTAAGGGATTAGCCCATCACTGATTGAGTGGCTGCACAGAGTTGAGGTTTGCTAAATCACTGGAGTGCTAGGTCATTATCCTTGGATACAGGAGACAGTTGAATCCATGTCCAAACACATGAGCAGTAAATTGGAGTGAATGGATTGTGCCAAAAAACGAAAAACAAAAAAATGCTGAACCCTTGTTCTTCAAGTGTTCAAATTTCCAGGTCATACCCCAAGTTTTTTTCTTTCTTGGCATAAAGAATATTTTTTCACTGCCTTTTGTATCAGCATATTCTTGTGTTTGTAATCTCTTTTGAGTATATTGCTTCCCCTCAATGGTATCAAATTTGTGCTTAGTTAACAAATGCTGAAAGTTAGATAACATTTTAGAAACCGAGCAGGAAAGCAATGTTAGGAGTTTCCCTCTCCAGTTCTGATGGCTTGTGCACAGTTACTACAAAATATGTAATTAATATAAAAGAGCTTTCCTCATTTGGGTTTTGTAGTGATAACATTATGGTAAGCCTTTTCAACTGTTTTATGTGCTGCTGAATTGAATCAGCAAAGTGCTGTAATAGTTTTGTTTATTTTGAAGAGCTCTGACAAAAGTAATGCTTTTGTTAAAACTAAATACAAATCCAATAGGTTTTTTTCTGATTGAAGAAATAATAAAATGTTGCAGGAGTAGCACAACCCTCCTGCCTCCCTTGAACATGTGTTGGTGCAGCTGATGAGTAAAATTAACTGCTGAGCAATTCCACTTCAGGGCTCTGTAACAATATGTCTAAAGACTATTTGGCAATTCAAATGAATAGCTTGAATATGTCAAATTTTGGAATTTTTGCAGTGCTGGCTATGGCCTTTGGCTAGTCTGAATAAGCCCAAGGTCCCCTGGGGCTATTTCTCTGTGAGTTGAACTTAGTGATCTCTGTTCCCAAGGTATAGATGGATCTAATGTTGCTCAACTTATCTCAGTCTAGAGGGACACATAAGTTTAGAGGGGCTCATTTCCTGAAGCATTTCACTAGAAATTTGTGAGCTGGTAGATTGGAAAATTCACCTTAACAGAAATAAAGTCAATTTTTATCATGTAATGGACAATTTTCACTTCCTAACGTAACATGACAATAAAATTTGCAGTATGGAGCAGATATTGAACTGGAGATGAAACTTGAATGTTTTACTCAACTGTCAGTAAATATTTTTAATATAATTATACTTTACTGAGATTAACTGAGAAGGAAGGTGAATGTGTTCAACAGTAAAGGTCTCAGGTTGGGTAAACTTACATTAAGTAATCCCAACAATGTCCTGTCGGGCCCAACGTTCATCACATGGTACCAGTAATGTTGTGGTATTTCCCAATACTTTTGCCCTCTGCCAGTCCCAGTTTAAACTACTGTGGTTCCTGTCTTCTTGAGAACATGCTAATACCTAAAATAGAAAGTAGAAGAATCCAGCAAAAATAAAATTACAGAGGAAATGACTGTTTGTAGATTTGGATGTCACTCTAATGGCAAGTCTGAAGGTTTAAACTAGCTGGAAAGCTTTATCCACATTTTAAATATTGAAGTCCTTGGCCAGCTCTACTTTCTAATATGCAACTGATGTCCAGAAAATTTGGGTGTAGGACTCACCATCTTGTGGGAGAACTAGCTAAAAGGAAGGAAAGTGCAAGAAGAAAATCAATCTGCCAAATTAGACAGAGCAAAGGAACAGGAAGAAAAACAGGAAATAACCTAATAAAATATAGTGGAGAATAAATAACTTCCAGTGCCCCAACAATTTCCTCTTACTAAAAGTATTGGCAGTATAAAGCAAATTACAGGCACATTTCTGTCTGGCAATGGAAAGTAAGCTATTTAGGGACAGCATATGGCATTTCCCCCTCATCTGCCACCAAATGCAGATAACAGTATCAGGTCTGAGTCTGAAAGTCCCACAGGTGAGGATTAGAGCACAAGAATGAACCCGGCAATGCAAGCCGAAGAAAGAACCAGATGGTCATTGAAAGTGAACTTTTGGAAGTGCAGCCATGGAAATCTTGACCTGTTTTGATAAGTCCTGTCTCCAGGACTGTTGTCATGGGGAATATAGGAAACCTGAAGGAATGAAGACAACAATTTATGCCACAGCATCCTATGTTTCTGAGATCTGGGCAGGCAGACACAGTGGTTCTTTGGGGCTAGAGCAGAGAAAAGGGCATATAAAATACTTTTATGAACTTGCTAGTTACTGATCTCAACTCTCTTGTAAGCAGCAAAGAGGCCCAAGAGACTTTTACTCTCCCCTAGATGGGCTCTCAAAGATAACATTTATTTAGGAATGATGTCTCAGCACCAGCTGCACAGTGGAACTGAGCTATTGACACAGTTTACCCAGCAGTTACGTATGAAGATACCTCACCAAGAACAGCAATCCTCCCTTGTCCGCAGGAAGTTTGGAGAACAAGTAATGAATCTATTTTCAAGTGGAATCCTTGCAGTGTTTACAGTTTCTGCACTCTACAGAGTGTGAGTTTAAAGAGGCTCAGAGCTTACCACAAATTATTAAAGCAAACATGGTAGCATTAGTTTTTAGCCAAAACCAACAAAAATATAATCAACTTGAGTAACTCTGTGCTGAGCAAAACCATCCATGATTTACTTTTTTCACCATGTTTAGCTGATCTTCCATGGAAGCAGAAAGCATATTGGTAGTGCAGCTCAATCACGTGAAAGTTAGAGTGCGTACTTTCAGTGAACCAGTAATTTCTAAAAAGGATTCCACAGGTGAATGGAAACAGTGTTTACAGTGTGATTTATTTACATATGTTTCATCCTATGCATAGATTCTATGGGATATAGAAGAAAACAAATTAATCACAATTAAAGTGAATACAGACTATGGAATGCACTTTATAAAATCAGAATCTTTAAAAACACACATCTTCAGCTTTGAGTTTATCGTTCATTGAAGTGGAATAAAATTACTGTCTTTCACAATACTAAAAAAAGAAATAAAAGAGCTGCTTTTTTATTTACATCATTTCTAGCTTTAGAATGACAAAATGAACCAGGGCGTACCATGCTATGATTTCACCCGTTGACACAAAGGAAAAGGATAGAACAGACATAATACATCTGGTTTACGACTTTTAATTGCCTTTGTGACCCAGTTCATACCAAATCCTCTCAAGGCAAAGTCTCTTTCTTTGTATGCATCCTGGGGCTAAATCTCTATCTGAAATATGTTGCTTAAAAAAACAGCGCCATGTTAAAAAGTAACAATATTTCTTGCTCACATAAATCTTTAGTACTTGCAGGTGACCTGAGAAAGTGAGAAGTGGAGAGTTCAGTTGTCTGGTGAATGAGTATGCTGAACTTTCCAAATAAAAGCTGCTCCTAAAGCACCAGATTCTTTCGGCAATTAATCACTATACTGTTGTTTATTAGGAAGACACGCCTGGAATTTTTTAGTAACTCAGGTAACCTTTCATGGTTTGATGGATACAAAAGATAATTGTGTCTGCAGTGATTTAATGAGGCTCTCTGATGTAATATAGTAGTTTGTGACTACTGAGTTGGTGTGTCTGTCCTGGGAATAGGGAAGGGATATTGGAGGAGGGCATGTGTACAGAAACACAGCGTTATAAAAACAATCTATTGCTAATCAGTTACAACAAACATTTTCTATGGCACGTAGCAAGCCAGAACAGACTGCCAGGATAACAGCTCTGAACTTTACTCGCAGGCTGGAAATCCTGTGGCAATGTTGAGTAGCTTTTCAAAGGAGATTTGATTGAATCAAGAAATTAACAACATGTTCAGTAAAATATCCCATGGACACACAGTATTTTGACTTTCCTCAACTCTGAGCATTGGTACTCTTTAAAGGGATGGGAACATGGATCCTAAAAGACTTTGCTCCACTCAGGGGATGTATTGCTGAATATGCTGCACAGCTGCCACCAGATGATGGTAGATATTTTTAAAAAAATATATAGGCTTCTGAAATGTAAACAGTATCTTCCTCAGTTGTAACCATCCTCTCTAAGAGCCAGGCACTAAATTTCTCCCTCACACACAAATGGGATTTAAGTGCAGCCTGTGTCCAGCAGTGCCAGTTTCCTAACAACAGTGTCACTCACTGCTGCTCAGGGTATTGGAACGTTAAATGTAATTTAACAAAATCGTACTTGTCTCCTTGAGGCAGTCTCCTTAAAACTCCCAGTTTCGTAAAGTCTGCTTTGAAATGACTCCTAGATTTTTAGTCAGCTGTTCAAGTCCTGCCTGACTTTCAGAAATGGCAATGTAAAATTGCTCCTTCAAGAAATCTGTTCCTTCAGTTATAACCAGCAACTTTATTTCTAAATAATACATGTCCTTAGGGATTTTATTTGTTGAGGGTTTTATTTGTGTGTGTGTGTGTGTGTGTGTGTGTGTGTGTGTATGCGAGTGCTTTTTCCTAGAACAGCTAACCCTGGGAAGATTGGATATAATAGTTTTGTAAATGGCATATTTAGCAGGTTCCAGCTGTATGGTCTATAAGCCAACATTCTCATTCACGAAATTGTTGAATATGTCTGTAGTCTCCACACTGGTTAGAAATGATGGATTTGCTGAAATGCATTCCTGAATTAGAACCAGAGAGGCTGAAATGCAGATGGTGAGCTCTCACAAATGTACCTGAACAATTACTGTCTGCAGTGAAAAACATGAAAAGTGTCTCCTGCAAATGTGAAGAGCTGAGTGAACTTGGAAAGGTGGCAGCAGACAAAGATGAGGTTCTTATTTCCAAGCTGAACACTGCTGGACATGGAACAAGAAACAAGAGAGTGTGGACATAATACATGTAATACATAAGAATACACAGGGGTTTTAAACATGCCTAACTTATTCATGGTAGCTAGAAACTTTGAATGCTTCCATTTTTAAGTAGTCAAATAGAGGCACATTAAAGATATATTGTTATCTGACACTACTCATCTGTCCTCTGAAAAATCCCAACCTCTATTTCATATTGTAGAACCAAAATCATGACCAACATTAGGAACTTTGGAGACATTAATATCAGGAAATATCATATGTTGTTTACGTGTGCTCTGAATTGCCTTCATTTTAACAATATTTTCACTGGTGGTTACTTTAGATAATTCAGTGTTTCTAAGTATTTAGAATGTATAATCAGAAGCAAAAACTTAAACGGTCTCCAAAGATCCCAAAATTCACCGTGTTAGTGAATCCAGGAAATGTGACACATATCAAAGCATTGTTATTTTAGAGAAAGCAAAGAGCATTAAATCCCTTGGGGTTTTGGAATTCTGCAGATTCCTCCGCTTTTCCGCCTTTGCAATACACCTATCCCACTTGCAAAGGCATTATCTGCCAGTGCTTTCCCAACTTTGGCATTTTTAGAGCATTTCTGCAGCCAAAAATACCACTTCCAGTAGGTTAATTTGTAGTGAAAAAACGTCTAAGGAAATAATTTGGTCTGAGAGCAAAATTGACAAAACCACTGTGTCACAAGGAAAAAAGCAAGCAACCAACCAACCAGAAAAGGAGAATGAAACTTGGAATGCAGTATAAAATGAGGTGTGTATGACTGAAAGCAGGTCAGAATACATTGTGCTTTCTGAGAAATATAGGAGAATTTGCAGGTAAGTATTTGCAAAATTTGCGAGAATTCTTAGTGTATTTTGATACTCAAAC
>WEKX01028402.1:115983-236834 GCA_013390025.1 Pitta sordida | reverse complement strand
ACAGTTAATATCATTATATATTAAACAATTCTTCCTAGATTTTGTTTTTCTTGTGTCATTTAGATATTAACTACAGATTTTCAATGCTCAGGTAAGATTTTTATTTTGATTTCAAACAAACATGAATTTATCCTTCAAGATACTGGACATCACCCATTTCTATTCATCATATCCCAGAAGTGCTTGGAGACATCCAAGTTTTGCTGCTTTCTTGTGGGAATAAAGTCTTTGGAGGCAAGAAGGTGACCTTGGGATCTATTTTTGGTGTCTCTCACACAGCAGCAATACACTTTGAAGGTGCAGAGGTACTCCCAAGAAACGCTCATTACTTTGTAGTTACCACCTGTTCAGACTCTCTGCCCTGTGCCAGGATTTTAACTCCTGACATTAGGGGAGCATCCTGCACACTGTGGATAAGGAAAATGACAGCCAGCCACCCACCACCACACTCAGTAAACTGTGCGCTGTAATTCCTGTTTTACACAGGAAACTGCACCTAATTCTGCAGTCTGAGCAAATGAAGCTTCTCTCTTTCCATGTAAACCGTGCAAGTCTTGCAGTAGTTGGGAACTTGGCAACAGTGGATGAGCTATTTGTACACAGGTCGCCTTCCATGCCTTCTCTAACATACTGTTATGTGACAAAATGGTTTATATCTTAATTCATGAAATTTATTTTTTACTGTAAAACAAATGATAATGAGTAGCTCTTTAAACTAATGTTTTATTTCCAGTGAGTCAAAGATTTGGCATTAGTTTCGTGGAAAAAAACATTAATCTCCACAATTGAAATAGAGAGCTGCTTGACTAAATATGACCCGACAAAATTAATTTTGAAAACCGTTAACAGATCTTTCTCATCAAATTTTAAACAGTTCTTATTTGTTATTGACTTTAAAGGACTAATAATTATTTCTGCTATTTAGGTTCAGTTGCCATGTAGCTTGAAACTTTTGCTTTTGGAAACAAGAAGAAAGGCACATTTAAATATCTGCTGAGATGTTTGTACATGTGTGAGGAACTGTCGGATGTAATAGGAACAAACATTTGTTACTTACATTTAACCTTTGGTTAACTAATAATGTCGTGAGTTGTAGTTCACAGGAGGAAGAAATGTTTGTTCCCAGCTGTGTAATAGAGACAAGCCTTGAGGGCTGTTGTGAAGTTCTTTGAAATATTTTTTCTCCTCTGTCCTGCTGGGAAATGTACAGAAATTGATACAAGCCCCTGCTATCATTCATGTGGCAGCAGACTAGGAATGACTGCTGGAACATCCGGGACATGCTTTATGTTTAGCACTGACAATCTAAGCAAGACAAATATGATTTATAGGACAATAGTTCAGATGGGGAATGAATGGAGATGTCTTGGTGAAAATATCAGCACAAGTATGCTATGAGAAGGAAGTGGTTTTAAGGAAGGATCTAAAGGAGATTTGGCATGTGGCAGATGGGAAGTTATTCAAACTATAAGAGGCGACATGGAAAAAGAAGTGAAGCTGAGTGGGAGAAAAATATGAAAGGAACAGTAGGACAGAGGGGCACTGGAAAAGTCTGCTGATGCTTTCCACTAATCAAATATATCTTCACAGCCTGAAAAGGTGACTAATGAACTTCTGGTGAATTCTGGTGTATCCCCATAGATAATAATTAGTAACATTTCAGCAAATGTCATCAAGTCTTTCAAACATGGACATTTCTCCTTAACAAAAATTTTACAGTCTGAACCAAACTGAGGAATCATTCTTTCTGTGACTGTACCACTTTTATGCAACAGGCTGCTTTTGCTCAGACGAGTTTATTGTCTGCTTGGGCAAAGAATGGGCAAAGAATAGGTAAAGGGGAATATTACCAACAGATTTGTATTACAGAAGAACAGAGGCACCTGCCAGAATCAGGGGATTTGCCCAAGGACCTGAAGGAATCTGAAATGGTGGTGAAACTGAGACTCTGTATGCAAACCTGCAATGCTTCCATCATGTTATGGTTGGAGCACCAGCTTCCTAAAGGTCATTCATATCCGTTCCTGGGTTGATAACAGACTCCATATACTCACACTATACATTTCAGGAGTGCCCTAGATCACTTCGGAAGGTTAAATGTGTATCTGCAGATAAGTCTAGAAGAAACCTAATGTAATGTTACAGATTTCTCTAGTAAAAGTTCTACTTCAACATTCTTTGATTGGCCTAAAAATCATTTACAGCTTTGCCTGCCCATTCCTAACTAATACTTTCTCCAGTCCTTTTTCCCTGTCTTGTTTTGCTGATGATACACACCTTGGCAATCCATTCATTTTCCTGCTACTCCAGTTAATTTTGCAGGATATACCCTGCTGATCAGACAGTGAGGAATCTTTTCTTTGAGCTGACCCCTGTTGTCCAGCACCTCTCCCTTCCCAAGCTCTCCTCCAATATGTCAGCTAATGACCATCAGTAGGCCAAGATGTACATGGGTAGAAATTATGTATATGGAATGAAAAAGGAAGGAAAGTTAACATCACTCATGTTACCACCCTCTCTGTGGTTTTTGCCTTTTCTTGAGGGAGAGCTAAAATCAGAATGACTGAGGCAAAGAACATAAAGGAATGAAAAAATTTAATGTCCACGTAGCTAAAATCTGAGGGATATGTAAAGAATATAAGAAATTAGTTCCATCACAGCTCCAGAGGAAAGGCTGCCAGAATCCCCAGTGGTGTAAATGTGCCAGGACTTACACCCACAGCAGCACACATTGTGTACAGAAAGCACCATGGCTCAGTTTACCCTCTTACTTAAATAACTCAGTAAGGAATCTGCTGCTCTGGGGCTAGTGTAGCCATAAAATCTTTCTCTGCACTATTCTGAGAATGAACTTTATTCCATATCTTATCTTCTGCTTGAAAATGAACATCCTTTCTATTCTTATCACGTTTCTGCTTTTTTTTTTTTGAATTGTTGAGTGTCAGCCATATTCTGCTTGGCAGTTACGTGAAGTTGTTACTGCTCAGCTCTCTGTTGTGCTGAGTTACCTTTGAAATTCATCCCTCTTTTTATGACTGCACTCCAGAGGCCCTTTTAATAACTTATCCAGGGCTAATACTTCCACGAAATCCAGGCTCGCTCTGATACACTCGCCACTTTCTCACTAGATCATACAAATCCTTCACTGTGATACAATATAGTTTATAGGGAAGAAAATCCCAGATAAACATGTACCACAGATCTGCTTCGTGCTGCTGGCTAAAGTCTTGGATCAGGTGACAGCACGGAGACAATCCTCCTTTGTACCATCTAATCTAGATAAAACAAGTGTCTTTTTCCTTTCTAGGCACATTCAGCACCATCGTGTGAACTGGATTCGAGTGGTCAGTGTTGCAGTGTAACATATGAGGTGCTGTGCAATGAAAGTCCATTTGGACGCTTTGGTACATCTTCATTTTATTTCTCTATTTTATTGGTGATGCATGTAACTAGAAAAAATTATCCTTTAAAATTAAAAGACAGTTCTTCAGATGATAGCATTTTCCCGAGACAAGGAGGTCAAATGCAAGGCCTGAAGAGACTGCCTCTTTTCCTTAAAACACACACTCACAGGTCAAGACCTTTTCCCTACCCCCAGCCATTTCTCAGCCCTCTCTGGCAGCAGGCCCTCTGCTCCCCCTCCCGCCTCCGGCACCAGGTCCATACCCATGGGAGGCAATGGTATTTCTGAGCTAAATGTTGGGTCTTCCTCACCAAAAAATGTCAAGAAACGAGCTGTAGGTGATGTGGGGGGCAGTGGCACAGCCCCAGCCCTGGAGCACTGTCCAGCCTGGGCTGTACCCTGAGGGATCCCTGCCCAGGCTGGGGCTTCATTGCCACCGCAGCCCCCAGGGTGCTCCGAGATTTCCCTGTCCTTGGGGAAAGGTGTGTGTTTGTCTTGGGCAGTGAGCACACAGAATAGTTAGATGAGAAAATAAGCTCCAAAGGAAATGTCTTTTCTTGAAGAAAAAAAAAAAAAAAGCTGGATAGATTTTCTTGCTTACTGGTAAAAAGCAAAGTTCTTGGCAAGCTGGGCCCTGTCAAGGCTTTACTTGGAACTTCCAAGAGATACTTTACTTAAAAACCCTTAAATCTTTCCTTTGGTTAGCAACAGCATGCAGTAAGTAAAAAAACAAAAAAGGGAATGTGAATTTAAATTAGTAAAGTTTTTCTTCCAGATGAAGATCTTCATGTAACCTAGAGAAGTAAGACTATAGCTTACGTTCACTATATTCTGAGGGAAGCCTGTAACTAATTGGCCTATCTGTAATGTTTTTGGAGTGACTCCACTATAAATACACTCTTTATAATTAAACTAACTGGCTGATTTATTGGACCTACAGTTCAGATGGTGCTGCGCTTAAGGGATTTTGTTGCATTTCTTTTAATGATGATCATAGTCTTCTCAGCTGGTGAAATTTAACTTCAGCAATTCATTGGAGATAAAAATTGCTTGCAGGTGTTGCAGAGTAGTACTTTTGAGGTTTGAATAGGGTGGTGATCCTTCCAATTCATGAAAAAGCTTGTGTAAAACTGATTGTAAAAATTAAAAAATGGTGGCTTTTTAGAAAAAAAATTATTTAGTGTATCCTACTTGAGCATGAGGTTTTAGTATTTTAGTGGCTTTCAAAATGTTAATGGATGGATTGTGGTCTGTGGTGTAGGGAACAGTGTGATGTCAGCAAAGCTCCCACATGCTTCTGTGGAGGGAGTCACACTGGCTTCTCTGGAATTTGGGTGGGGTTTTGTGCTTATGAATTTATTTTAAAAAGTTATCTGAGGAGTAGAGTAAGTACTAGTGAGAATAATCGCTGGATGGAGGATTTTTGTTTCTGGTAATTTACAGTTTTCTTTCTCATACTTGATAGGAAAGCTTAAATATTTTAATATCATAAATTAATTTATGAACTGTATCTGTTACATATGATGTAGCTATTGATTGAAACTCTTGGATTAGAAGCGAGCTATGTCTGATTCACTGCTTCTCATCTACTTTCCAATATATTTGCCTGCTTGTTTGTTGGGTTTTTTTTAAATCACTTTTCCTTGTGCACCTTGGTGTAAAAGGTTACTTCTTTTACGGTGATAATTACATTTCAAGCTTTTCTTTTTGAAAGAGTGTTTACCTGTAGTGGTGAAGATTGTGAGCCACAAACAGAAGGTGGTTGTGTTTTGTAACTATGAAGCTAAAAGATTTTGGAATCCTTAGAGAGGGAACAGTCCTGGGTATTGGAGAAGGTGCTTTCCAGACAGCAAACACAGGAAGTGCTACAGCTGTGTTAATCTGGAAGAACATCACAGTAAACCGTGGCAAAGAACTTGGGTTGAAGATCTTCCAGATTTCTGCAGAAGGATCACTTTTATCAGTAAAATCCCCAAGTTCACAAGCGCCAATGACTTATAAATTCCTCCCAGTGTATTTCAGTGTGCACTGCAGCCTACCAGTTCCCTCAGGATGGAGGAAAAGCTGATATTTAGTATTTTCTTGCAGCATTTGAAATGAATCAATAGGCAGGGGAACACAGAGACTTACATGATACTCTCTGCTGTCTTGTAATTCACTTGATTTGCAGTGTTACTGTATTACCGAAATTAAATAATTGTATACAAGTTCTCTCATCCCCACAAACATCTGCTTATTGCGATTGAGAGTTAAAAATTTGCTTTTTTAGCGAAAGGCTGCAGGGTGAAATCTCCAAAGCTGTGCTCTGGACTGGGCGTATGGGGAGGGTGTTTTGGATGAAGGGAGCTTCCACTTTTCGGCAGGTGCTTGTTTGAGGACATGTCGGGGGGTTTCTGTCTCTGCAGAGGGCTGAGGCTCCGCAAACCCCTCTGGAACCTCGGCTGGGAGGGTCACAGGCATTGTCAATGCAACCCGACTGCTCCCTCTTGTGCTGGCTGCCACCAACACCTTCCCCTCCTTGCCCATGCTCTACAGGTACGTTCCTTTGCACTATTTTTTTTTTTTTTAATGTCTTAACAATTGATTCATGCAATATCTGTCGTTAGTTTCTTTTCAGCCTTGTTCCCGTCAATAATTTCACGTGGAGTGGATCATTAAGCACCTCAGTTTCTATGTAATGAAACATCGTTTGCTGCACTTCAGTCCCGTACTTTTCAATTGACACAATTTTCTGACAGACAATTTTATATACACACTTTTTTACATACAAACTTGTTAGGATAAAGAGCATATTGAAATAGATCCTGTTTCTAAAAGCTGGGTAAAATGCTGTGAACATTTGCCTACCTGCCTTAGAGTTTTGTTCCCAGCGATGCCAATTTAGCAGCTAAATGACCTGATATATCCCCAGATACTATGAATAATCTTGAGGCCCTTGTACCTGTTGAAAAGATTATAGGTACTGAGATTATTCAGGTAAAAATGGCCAACAAGAATTTCCTCCTCCTATGAAAAGGGGTGTGTGCATGGGAAAACTGTCATAAACCACCAGTTCTACTACTGGAAGCATTAGATAAATGTTCCCTCTTTTTATAATATTTTATTGTAACGTCTGTAGGAGATTGGACATTTCTTAATACTGCATAAAATACTATTTTTAATTTTTATCTCCTATTATTGAGGAAGGGACACAAAATTTTTAGAGCATATTTTACATGGAGTAAAATCGATTTGAACTTGGGTCATCTTGTATTAAAGATGATAAATATTGGCTGGAACGAACAAATGTTTGTGAATAACCCAGACCATTCTAACATAGCTGAAACTGTGTGGATACTTTTTAAGATTACTGGGCTTTGTTATTTTTATACAGGAACAATTTCCTTACTACTGTGCCATGTCTTTGAATTTTACTGCTGATAGGATGTTTATTATACTAAGACCCATACACTCAATCTCTAAGTAGTTTTATGAAAATTAACAGGGTTTTTATTTAAAGCAGCTTCATTTTATTTATATAGGCAGCTTTTAAGTATAGTTTTCAGCATGAACTTTCATGATGTTTTGTATTGTTCCCGCAGCTGTTGTATTAATGGATATTATCTGTATTGGTGATTCTAATTTAAAGATATCAGGTGTAGTTACAATATCTTATGGAAAATAGAGATGAGGAGGGGTATAAGTGCAAAGAGACTAAAAAGCGGCGACAGGATAATGAAAAAGAGTATGTTTTTGGAAGTGTAGAAAAAGTTTTTGAAATTACACAGCACATCACACATTTCTCAACGTTTAATGAAGTTAAAATCAAGCAGGAATTGATTGATTCAATTAATAGTCTCCCAGTGTTCTTTAGTTAAGACTATCCTGTTGTGTTCATCTGTGCTGGAGGCAGGGCACTGGTGAATGTTTCATGTCAGTGACACAAGTGCCATTAAGGAGTAATGCTGGCCAGAAGGCAGTGCACATTAGTGCAGGTGCATAGGAACCTTTGTGCAGTACTTTTCCACAAACCAAGGCAGATACTCATTAATACATCATGTTCTGACATCTCATAGTGTGCAGTTAACATTTTGGTTGCTCACAGATGAAGGAATTTTGTAAAAGTCAAGCAGAATCCTTAAATGCTTTCAACAAATTAAAGCGATGGATTTCTTTTCTAAAAGACAAAGGGGATATTGCATCCATTTGGTGTCTTTACTGCTGTAAAAACAATGATGAGCAGAAGGTTTTCTGTGTTACCTTGGTAAAAGATCCTCTGAAAGTCAAACACTATTAACTTTAATGAAGTAGCTTTGATGGCAGGGAAGGGACAGCTGATACTACACTTCCCTAACAATAAACCACACTGACAGATAAAAACAAACATGTGCACAATAACATATAACATTTCACAGAATGGAGCCAGAGACTAATGTCAGTTGGTGAGATCTCTGCTTTCTTTTAAAGCCTGTTACTACTTGGTTACTACATGGTTACTTCTGAAAAAAATGAAAATGTAATTTTGTTTCTATGACAAATTTGTATTGTACTATTGAAGTAAGTAAAAGCAAAGTTGTATTTGATTGAGTTGAGATTTTTGAAATCGGTTTCATTTGCCTTAAAGTTATACATTAATAGGAAGGGGCAGTCTGTTCTTTCATCATCATGATTTATTTATTTCTTCCTCACTATATTCTGTTCCCTTTTCCTGAACTTGCTTATTTTTTGCACTCAGCTCTGGATAGTAGTAACAGATCTGCTGTTCATAATTTTTACTCAAGTTGGAGAACTGTTCTGTTTTCCAGTTAAGTTTTTATATAGAGGACAAACAGGCATAATGGACTTCCTAATATAAATATTCCCCCAAAAGAAGGAAAAAATGTTAGTTTTTACTGCTGGTGATCTGACCTGTGCGTGTTCAGTGGTGTGCTATCCTTGGAGAGGTGGAAGATTCCTTCCCTCTGAAGCCCAGAGGTTGGTGTATTTTTGTGGAAGGTGTTTTGAATTTTTTTTTAACTAAGGAGATTGTATTCTCAGGTTTCTTGTTTTTTGGACACCTTGAGTACTGCTAGATAAAGTGTGTTGTTTTCACTGGGCTTGCTTTCAAATAAAAGTGAACCAGTCATCTACACCCACCAAGATAACTTGGGTATCTGAAGTGTAGGATGATGATGTCTCATTGACAGTAATGCCACTACAGGAGTGTCTTTCTAGTCCATTTCCTACTTTAAAATATTTTAATAGCAAAAGCAAAACATTTATTCAGAAAAAAATCAGTATGCTAAGAGCAACAATGTAAAAGTTTAAAATCCCATAGCCAAAGCTGTTTTCAAATTCTATAAACTACAGCATGTGTATAGAATCTGTATATTATAGTCCTTTTTGAGAGCAGATTTCCACCTTAGAGTTGATGTCAGCCCCTATTTTCATTTGCATGTTTCTTGTGAGCTGCTTTTCAAACTGCATCTTTCTCATCCAGACCTCACAGTGAATTTCCTTAGGCTTTACCGTCCCCATGAAGGCAAGTGCTGGTAAACCAAGAAGTCAGAGCAGTTTGTTGCTTGCATCAATTGTCAATAGGTGCGAAAAGCAGGAGGTGCTTGCAGGTGTAAATGCAGCACTTGGGGGCCTGTTTTAGTGGTGGACTTGGCAGTGCTGGATAATGGTTGGAGTCAATGGTTTTAGAGGTTCTTTTTCAACCTGAATGATTCTGTTATGCTAATTTAGCAAAAGCTAGTTCTGTTATTGACTGTGGGAAAGCTTTTATAACTAGATTTTAAAATTACTTTAGATTACATGTATTAGAGCACAGGACATTATATTTATGTGGAACACCTGATTAACTAACGTAGAGTACAGAAACTAGTATGTCTTCCAACGTCTGACTTTTTTTAATAATCATTGTGTCAAAAATAGACTGATAAGCTTGATCCCAAAGGATTAGTGCAAGGAAGAATCCTATAATCTCATTTCCCCACCCCCATTTTTATCCTTTTCCTGAGTCATTCTGTATTTCCTTTTCCAGGACGCTTTACATTCAGAATCTTCAGGCATTTCTTGAATCAGTGTCAGAGTTCCACAAATAGATCCTTTAACCTGTACATGCTGCGCATTGGTTTTTGGCATCCTGATTTACCTTTATCCTATGGTAACCCTATGATATTTCACTCACAGCATTTCAGGTCTTGTACAGCAGCTGAAATTATTTGTACATGAGATATTCTGTCTGCTGCCTCACCTTATTTTAGCATGAGAGCTTTCCACAGAGGGCCACCCTGCGTGTAGGAAGAACATGGAATATGCGGGATACAAATAGAGTCCAAGTTTGCACATGAGCTGTGCCCTCTTGTGTTCACTTGGAAAAGCAACCGAAGTGTATAAGAAAATAAAAGAATGCTTACTGAAATGAAGATGGTTGAATTCGTACATCACAATCTGAGGCTCTGATATATCTGAGACTGACTCAGGACCCTGCAAAAGTCTCAGACAATGGAAACACGGCATTTGAGGATTCCAGATTTTGATGATTTCTCCTCATCCCAATCCTGGGCAATATGAGTCACAGAACTTTCATTTAATTTTAAATGAAATGAGACAAAGTGTAAGAGCAGAAAAGACTAGAGTGTAATAAGGAGTAAACAGAGTAAATATCTTTAAATTTCTTACTTTGTCAGTTTCCTGCCCTCCAAAAAGTAACATGAACTTTTGCAAACTGTACTTCCTAATCCTTTTCTGTCAGTCTCAGAAGATGATTTGGTACACTTTGTGCTTTCCTGCTGAAATTATTTTATTATATGAAAGCATTCTGTTAATTAAATCCTTATTGTATTTCAGGTTTACGAATATAGACATAAAGCCAAGACACAGTGAATTTGGGGTTTGTTTTCAGTGGGACTGCAGGTGTTTCTAACTTGTCACCATTAGGATAAAATCTGCAATATTGTAGATAAAACTAGATTGTTTCCATGCTTGTGAAAATTCTGGTTTAGTTTATTCACAGCTGCAGCGAAATGCACCTATACATGGATTTTTCCAATGCATTTTTAAATGCACTGACCTTATATTGATGTGTCTACTGTACCTCTCCTTTCACAGTTTTTAGGTTTATTTCCTGATGAGAAGAACAACATGTGTAAGCCACGTCTTACCTTGACCTCTTCTACCACATGGAAAATATATGGATTTCTCTTTGCAAGAATCTCTTTGTCATTTGCATTTGTACGTCATCCTTTGATGAATCATTTGTATCATCACTTTTCAAACAGTATTGCCATGTTTTGTGAGTGTGACATTTGAGAACCTTTTGTCAAGTCTAATCTGAGCTTCTTGTCAGCCTGACTAATTTCAGAGGTTTTCTTTTGCAGGAAATCACGTTGTCTGCCCTCCTTGTAGGGATCCAGATAGAGAATGTGTGGACAAAGTGAGATCATTTGCTGGCTTGGAAGGGATATTGTTTTGTATCTTATTTTTGTAGTCTGTTAAAAATGGAGATGTAGGTTCCATAAAAAAAGACAAATTTTGAAGCCTGAGTGAGTTGTCAAATAGTATGGAGAATAAGATTTTATTTTAAGGAAGGGTGAGGATTTTGAGGAAAGCATTAGAAATTTTGGATGCTTTCACAAAAAGTAAAATATTTATATATACTTGAGAGGTTAAAGAGTCTTGTCCAAATCAAGAACGTGTATTAGAGCAGTGTTTATATGAAAACATTTTCCCATTCTGAAGAACGACTGTTGTATCAAGTTGTAAAAATTCTTATTCAAGAATTAGAATAGAAACACAGATGGCATAAAACTGATAACTCATTTTACTAATGATACCAAAAGACAAATGAAATAGCTGCAGCAAGACGATGGGAAGAAGATGGGGTCACTCCTTTTCCCCCATCTTGGCTCATGTAATACATACAGTCAGGCCAAAACAAAGTTGTTTGCCTCATGTTTATTTACTTTAATTGTGGCACAGTTTTCCTGTGCCCCTGTTAAGTGTGAGCCCATCTCTGAGAAATTCACTGTATTTAGTAGAATACTGTGCAGACCAATTCCTTAGAGATGATATTTGTAGATCACATATGCTGTAACAAAATCACCAAAACCCTCAACTAACCTGATGTCATTGGTGGAAATACGTACCTACTGTGGTTAATGTTAAGCTTATGATGAGGATAATTTATGATATTTACTTTTGTAACTGAAAGGAGAAGTTAGTTCAAGGTGGTTTTTTCCTACCAAAGCCTGAAAACATTAAGGTTTTGGAAACATGAATTATGTGTAAGCTCATGTAAGAGAGTTTAACATTGATTAAGCTCTCTGCATAACCAATGGAGCGAAAATAAGCTGTACCTCACCTGAGAGTTCAGAACGTCCCACTAGGTCACAGTGTGGGAGGACACCCACCTCTAAAACTCTCAGGGACAAGAAGAGTAGATACATGTTTGTCTGCTCTTCCCTAAGCTCAGTATTTTCTGTGGAGGCGTAGGATAACCAATAAAGCAAGAGTTGTAGTTCACTGCACATTCTTGCCTTGTGGCACATTGGTCTTTGGTTGTTTTACTGGACCCAGTTCCAATGCGGTCCCATCCCAGGGTTCCTATGCCTGCCTGGCCTGCCCTCCTCTTCCTCACCTTGGCTGCTGTTTCCATTCTCTGGTTTGTCCTGTTCCAGTCCTGCACCTGAACAACAGATGCTGGAATAAATGGTGGGTTTTTCATTCTTATTACCAAGATGTTTCTGCCCGAGATTGTTAAAGAAATAAAGGCAGTGAATTGCTGTCAACAGGAATCCAGAGAAAGAGGGGATGGGAGTGCCACATAGTATCAGTGTGGAATTGGGGCACTTAAAAAGAAACTGCAATTTCCTGTGTAAGTCTGCTTTTGACTTCTTCAGCTGTTTCAAGGCATGTTAGCTTTGGATAAGCTTATTATTATTCTTAAAGTATCCAATATTATTGTCTTGAGTTACCCACATGTAGTAAAAGTGATCTTATAACCCTTTACTGTAATCTTCCTGATCCTGTCAATGATGGCATTTGGAATTACTCACCCAACTACAGAGCATCTAAAACTTCTGCATTTGATTCTCAAAAGACAAAAATGTTTTTTCTGAGCCCCAGAACTGGTGTTCAGCTCCCGTGCTTCCAATGGAGGGCTGTTAGTCTGTAAAATGAAAATCACTGGCACTGTGGACAGATAATACTGTCGAGGCCATACACTGTGACTGGAAATGTAGCAATGTTACAAGACCTTGAGAAAGGATACATAGAGAATGCAAGTTGAAGAATGATGTTTTATCGCGTAGGTTTTCATAGGCAGAGGAGATTTTGCCAAGTTTACAAGGATTGAAATGAGTCCTTTGCTACTTGGAAAAAACCAAAATTAAAAATAACTTTTGATTGCCCTAAGTTGTATTTAGTTCATTGAGTACAGCTACATTTCTAGAGTGAAAAGAAATATAGTCTTACTTGTGGAATATTACCAAAGATATGGGAAAACACTTTGGTAGTTTGAGGCTGAACTTTGTGACCCAGGAGTCTATATATCCTTTAACAGTGTGTATACTTTGTGCATATAGATCATTGTAGATCTGATACTCAACATTGTTACATGGGTTCAATAGAAACCCCAAGGGTCCTCTTACTCTTTATGCTCTGAAATAACTTGTTCTGTGCCTTAGAATGAAGGGTTTGTTTGTTTGCTTTTTGTTTTGTAGGGCGAAATTTCTATGCCACAACATTTTTTCTTTTAGTTTTGAGGCTTTCTTAGTATTGTGGCATATTCTCAATCCACTCAGAGTTCTTGGTCCATCTAAGCAAAAACAAACGATGTTGAAGGAGCTATGCTGGTAGTATATTCTCTCATGTAATTTCTGATTGGCTTCCCTTGTCAGTGACATAGAAGAAACTGTGATCTTGTAAACCCCAGAACATGTGCTGCTTTATTCTAGTCGTATCTAGACTGTGTGCACCACTTGCTTTTTTAAAATTCTGCAAATGCTAGAAGTGCAGCTTTCTGTGTGCCCCAAAGTGCCCTGTCTCCACTGGGCTGGGGCACTTAGGGCTGACTGGATCCCAGGGCAGGATCTGACTGGTGTGTTCTGGGAGTCCCTGGTGAGTGGTGGTCAGGCTCTCCACAGCACACAGGGGTGAACAACAATGTTTTTTGGAAGGAGATGGAGAACAACGCCTTATATCAACAACACTAGCTGGAAGCAGTGCCCTAAAAGCAGGACAGCCAATTTCTTCTTTATCTTGGCAGTAGTGTGATGTCTAGATCTAGCTTCTGAGTCCAAGTGTTAGCAAGATTGGTGCTTTTGTATCTAATTTTTAAACACATCTTTTATGGGATCTAGTTGCAATTCTGCTCCTGGTGTGCTACTGGTTTATCCTCTTTTCATGTGTAAGTCTGTAAGAAATCAAAACATGTACATTGGTGTTAGCAGCAGATTTCTTTTTGCCTGCATACCCAGATTTGATTTATAATCTTGATGTCATCAGCATCTGACTCTAATTAACTGGATAAATGAAGCTGAGATCTTGACTGAATTAGCAGTCGAAGAATGCATCTTACCAGAAGCAGATGGAGAGAAAAAACAGTGTATTTAGTTTATGGCCATTCCCCTGGTTTATGGCCATTTCCTTTTTTTAAGGGAAAAAGTTCTGCCAAATCAATTCTTGTCAAATCCTAATTAAATTATAGTGATGATTAATCCTGATGTAAATACATTATTTCAGAGTTTAGGAGAATTATAAATAGCTTAAAGACTTAAGAGATGTTGTGAATACATACTTAATCTGGAGTGCATTTGGGAGAGAGAAAATGCCAATTAGATAATTCAGTGACAGTTTATATAGTTTAATTTATCCTTTGTAAATAATGTTTGTTGTTATTAGCCTCTGTTGTAGATAGAACTCAGCTAAATCTTTTTACTGGTAAGAAAATTCCTCATAGTGACATTTTTACTGTTCTTTAACATCTTTCTTTTCTTTTCTTACTAGATATATAAGTGGGTTTTTTTTAAAAAAAAAAGCAATTGTCATTTCTAGGCTGTGGAAAGAGAAAGTGGAGCAGGAAGATGCTCTCTAAGGTCACTGCA
This sequence comes from Pitta sordida, assembly GCA_013390025.1. NCBI lineage: Eukaryota > Metazoa > Chordata > Aves > Passeriformes > Pittidae > Pitta > Pitta sordida. Next base: position 222,362 of record WEKX01028402.1, on the reverse strand, counting down.
CAGGCTGAGAATAAAACCCATGTCTGCTGGCTGGCTCCATATGCTGCCTTAAATGCTGTGGAAGGAACATCCTTTCATGGCACTTCCTACTGCGTCTGTGAAGAAAATGGACAAGCAGCACCAGTGGTTGTATTACCCTGTGTATGGTCTGATCCTTAACTCTGATGAGAACCCAAACAATGAGAGAGGGAAAAAAAGGAAATTTACCTTGTGAAAATACTACGAAGTTAATTAAAAAAAAAAAAAAAAAAAAGAATGAAAGAAATGCCAAGCCTTGCTTCCAGACTGTTTTATCTGCTTCGGAGAGAGGTCGGCCCCTTACTCAGTATTGGTGAAAAGATTTCCTTAAAGAGGTAACACGTCTTGGTGAAGAGCTGTTAACGCTGTTACTATGCTGCACAACTTGTTTTTTTTCCAGCCAGACGCTCTGGTCACCAGTCAGTGCTCCTCAGGAATGTGTTTGGAGGCAACCTTCGGGGAAAGCTCCATTCGGGTTCCAGATTGATGAGGTAAAGCAACAGACCTTAGCATTTCCTTAGTCCATCACAATGGCGCCTGCAACACCTCAGTTCACCACTGTGCTGGCAGATGTATAAAACAAAGCTGGGGGTTAATTTATTGGTAGTGGAGAAAAAGAGATGTCTGCTCCTTCATCTGCAGCATTCTGTGAGTTATATGCTTATGCAAGGTGAAGTGCTGGATTTTTCTGTGCACCAGGATTTACGATGCGCTCGCCACTAACAGACAAGGAGGATTCGCCAATTTTCAGTCTTGCACATTAATATGTAGAAGCTGGAAATAAATATTTTTTGGCTTCTGTTGGAAAGTTCAAAATTATCTGGGAATGAAATGTAAGATAATTTTATACAACACCAGTATCCGTAGCCTTTTGAAAAAAAAGTTTATTTTTCTTGTCAGTAATGAAATAGCTTGACATTAAAAGCAGAGCTGTTTCTAATAAACAAACAAAAGTCCTTGCAGAAGGCTATTGCATCTGCCAAGTTATGGAGACAAACAGTGTGTGTGTGGAAGTGACAGCTAGTGCAGAGAACATAGCAGTATCCCCTTACAGGTTTGCATCAATTACACAGGGCAAAACACTGTGTCACCGAGGGAGCGTTCTGTGGTGGCCACCAGTGTTTTCGTAGGTGAAAGGGTAATTATTTTGCTGTTAGTTCTTAATTTATTAATAGTCAGCACCAAATGTTAGGCTAAAGGATTATTCCAAACACAGTGACAGATCAGCTGTGTGGAAGATGTAGTGATTTTGTTGCAGATAAGAAAAGCTATTAGTGTAAAGATAAAGGTCAGTTTGGAATCCGAATGCTGCTGAGTGTCATTTAAGGAAAAAATTGAAAGTGAAGTGAAACTCTGTACTGGTATAACCTGGTCCAAGGTGTAAGTGTGATTTAGGTTGCCATTCCAGCCAACTATTTTGGTCATATTAGCATAATAAAAGAAACAGTAGAGAGTCTCATTCAATTTACATATAAATCAAAGAAAGTCAGACTTTGAGAATTTTGATTGGATTTTGAAAGTTCTTAGGAAAAGCAGATGTTACTAAAGAAGATGCAGTCAATCCTTCACTGTGTTTATACTGTCTCTTCAGAAAGAGACAGAATTTATTTGCTGTCAGTTGGTTTATTTATTTATTTTTTTGAATAACAAAAGTGTTGACATTTTGCCTTAAAAATCAGCAATACGAAGCACAGTATTTTTGTGGCTGGAATTCCTTGAACCTGTAATGACTCCCCTGACTTGCTATGGATGTTGCATGTTCTATAAGAAGGGCCTGTGCATTTCCATCAGGTTTTCAAAAAGGAGCAGTTTTGGGGAGGGATGGAGTCCAGGTTACAGCTAGGGTAGAGTTGGTTTTCTTCACAGTGGCCGTATTTTAGGTTCGTGCTGAACACAGGGTTGATTATATAGAGATGTTTTTGTTATTGCTGAGCAGGGCTTATGAAGAACCTTTTCTGCTTTTCATGCTGGTAAGAGAGCTGGGGTGCATTGGAAAAAGGGAGAAGACACAGCTACAACAGGTGACCAGAAATTATCACAGTGATTTGCCAGACCACATGATGACATGCTCAGTATATAAAGTGAGGGGAAGGAGGAGTAATTGGGAAATGTTTGAAGGGATGGGACTTGTCTCCCCAGGTCACCATTACACATGATGAGGGCCTGTTCTCCTGGAGATGACTGAACACCTGCCTGCCCATGGGAAGCAGGGAATGGATTCCTTGTTTTGCTTTGTTTGGGTGCCTGGTTTTGCTTTCCCTATTAAACTGTCTTTATCTCAATCCGTGAGTTTTCCAGCTTTTACTCTTCCCATCTGTCCCAGATCCGGCTGGTGGGGGAGTCAGTGAGTGGCTGTGTGGTGCTTGGTTGCTGGGTGGGATTAAACCATGATGAAGGGAAAGCCTTAAAATACACATTTGTCTTTGATACAGTACGTCTGAACAATCAGATGAACCACCTTATTCAGATAATACACCTCAAAAATTTGCTGGGAAACCAAATGCTTTTAATATTGTGCTGAATTTAAACATGACTGTGTAAAGCACACAAGATTGTATTAATAGCTTGTCTAGAAAGACAGAAGGTTCATTGTGTTCTTGCAGGGGGTACATTTAAAAGCCACGATTACTCCTGAAGTACACATCCCATCAGCCTGCTCTCATTTGAACCAAGAGTGTTCCAATGATGGGTCTTTTTCTGGGGGAGAAAATCTGTGCTGTATGCACTGGCTTTGACTTTACAGATAAAGTGAACCTGAAAAATTTGTTTTGCATTTAGTCAAATGACTGTAGCATTATTAGTAGATGGACAGCTGTGTGCAATAGGCATTCACACCTTGTATGTACAAGGGGTTTTTTTGTTTGGTTGGTTTTGGGTTTTTTTTAATATGAAATGTTTTTGAACTGTAGCATCTATAAAATGCATCAAATAGAATACAGAGAATTCCTTGCCTGTTTCACTTCCTGGGCTCTGTTCATGTTTTCGTCAGATTAAATCAGGAGTAACTTGGTTAAAACCTAGCATCCAAAGTGAAATAAGCAAAGCTTTCAGAAATCTAGGCTTGAACAGACAGTTTCATGCTTGGAGTAAAGTTATTCTCCAGGTTATTCACCTGAAAAATATTTCAATTTGTTGTTGTTGCTTGTTTGTGTCTTATGAGATCTTTGCCCATAAACTAGAATCACAACCCTTGCTGGTAGCTGACATAAAGGAATTTATTTACCGTGTTGCATAAACCTGATGAAAGCAAACTTCAGTTTTTCTGGAGATATCTGCCTTTATCGCGTGGGGTGAGTTCAGGAATCTTGCCTTCACATACTATGGGGTTTTTTTGTTTAATGACAGATTTATAATAAGAAAGGAGAGAGCCTGTACGGGAGATAGTGGGAGAAGAAGTGAAAGATATATAGAAATACATGATTTGATTTTAAACCCGTGCTATTACTTCCTTATCTAATGAAGAACGTAATGAAATGCCTTAAGAAACTGTTGCCTATCCCAGTCTCCCCAAGGGCCGTGGAAGAGAATTGAAGGGTTTTGCCCTCTTGTAACACTCGGAGTCGGTTTCCAGGGCATGGGGGGTCGTTCCACACAGGCACCACAGAATAATGGGGCAAGGGGACAGGTCAGAGGATTCGGGATGAGCTGTCTGGGAAGAGGGCAGCACACACCCAGCAGCCCTGGAGTTGACTGTTAAGTTTAAGCACAGTTTGGTAGGTGCAGATGAAGCGCTTGTAAAGGCACTTCTCTTTCACATATCACAGCAGCTCTGCAAAACAGCCCTTCTTAGGAAATGGGGGTTGGATTTTAATCATGATTTTTACATGTCCTACATTTCCTGATTTTGAAGAGTCTTGTCCTAAAACACCCAAATTCTATGTAGTAGGGTAGGAAAAAACCTATTTTTTTCCTGGGGGAATTCCATTCTGCAGAAGTTGAGGGTGAGTTGTTTGTGAAGCACTGCCTTTTCTTGCTATTGACTCAGTTTTATTCTTTTTTTTTTCCTCTCAAATTCCTCCCTGGTATAAAATTTTTACAGTGTTGTGTTGTCTGAGGGGTTCTTCTAATGACATTATTTTAATTCCAAAATGTCCAGTAATTGCTCAGCACGGAGGTTTGGACATACTTAGCCATTTGTTAACTGGCAATGAAAAAACCACAGGGGGTTGGCAACGCTATTGACAATGCCTTTTGCAGTGTTTGAGCACAGTAATAATGAACTGGGCATTGCCCTTCATTCTGTCTGACTGCAAAAATCACCCGTGAATTTACATGGAACAACAAAGCAGCTGCTGTCAAATTGGAGCTCAAGCCACAACCTCACTTACCTAAAATGCTTCTGATGTTCCTAAAACAGCTGGAAAAACATAATGAATGCGGTAGTTTGAGAGGGCAAAGGCAACAGGATGTGGTGCATATGATGAGACAAATGAGTAACTTTCTATTGCAGTTATTCTGATTACATGGGAAAAAAGAGTATTTAATTCGTGTTTTATTTGCTTAATAGCAGTTAAAGAAAAAATAAAGGCAATCTGGTACCATATGGCCAGTAAGTACAGGTCACCTTGATAGCTGCTAGGATAAACCATTAAAAATGAAACTGCAGGTGAGGAAGGGATAAATTGGGAATTCTGCAATTAGGAACTTTAAGTGTTGGGAAAAAAATAATAATTTGTTTATTACAAAGGGCTTACTCACATTAATGCAGTTCAGGAATTCCACAGATGTGATGCTGCCTTATAAACAGCCTTAACTTTGAGTAAAGAGCTTGGCCTTCCTGATAATTCACTTGGGTGCAGCTGGAAGAGTCTTGAGGAGCAGTGAAATGTTGGGCTCCCTGGAGTAGTTGGTTTTTCATTTACTGGCATAAGTCAACTGCATGAATTCTTAATGGTCAGAAATTACTTTTTTTAGGCTGAAAAAAAAGTCAGAGCAATCACAAAAGCTTGTTTTTAAGCCCTCTGCAAAGAATTTTTGTTTTGAATGTGACAACTGCAGTTCCTTTGAAGGCTATGGTTTGATCACAGAGCTAATTTGTGACCGTAACACTACATTTCCATGAAACAAAATAAAGAGAGGATGTTCCCACAGAACAGGATATATGCCTGAAAATATATTCCTTGCAGGTAGGCAGAAATTATTCAGATTGATTCAAATGAATGAAAAGAATAACAGAAACCTGCATGAACACTACAGATGCACAGTCATTATTCTGATCACTCAGCCTGATGTTTTTGCTCTTTGCAATTTATTTTGAGGGCATCAATGAGCATAAATAAACCAAATTTTCACTGGAATTTCGATTATCAGCCTAGTGAAATGTATCAGAGGTGCTGTATTGCTAATGCTTACAGGACAGAGGTATGTTTAAAGAGTGAGGAATTCAGTTTTTGAGTAGGGTCCTGTCACAGAATATTGGATTGTTAAATACCAGTGGGACCCTTCTGTTCAAATGGCTTGACCTGTGTCACTTGGAATAGGCATTTTTGATTAATAAATCGTCACGGAGTTTGTAATTCCTGCTTGATCTATAGCATCTCTATTTGGGAAAAGAAAAGTCCGTTTCTGAGAGAAATATTTCTGGTGATGAAGAATTCTGGGTATATTGTTCCAATAATTAATCACTGCTGCTGTTATTCTTCTTCAGTCAGAGTTTTCCTAGCTTTGGCTTTCAGAGATTGCATCTGATTAGTTCTTTTGTTTCTTGATTAAAGATCCATTTCTTATTAGAAGCCTTTTCCCTGTGCAAATATCTTCTGGCCACTGATGAATTCTTTCCTCACTGGCAGTTTAAAAACCTGTTAAGGCAGTACTGTACAAGGTGTAGTTTCAGTGCTTTGCATTAATTCATTCTCATTGCTGTATCTCCTCAGGATATTTGCTCTTCATATGTAATAAGATTTTGCTCTTGTCTTTTATTTTCTGGATTTTACAAATCATTACTCCAAATAGTGTAATTATTTGTGGAGTTCAGGCTGTGGGTGAGATTGCCAGCTTGAAAGTGGTTTTCATCTTTTCTTCTTCGGCATTAACTTGTATTTGCTAATAGCATTCAAGTGGATTAGCTGATTCGTGTAACTGATATGGCCCAATTGAATGACTTCCGTTACACAGAATTTTCTACCAATCATGCTTAATCTGCCCATTCTCTTTCTAGTCATTGATAAAAATAACAACATTGGACCGAAGACTCTGAAACTAATAAAAATGTCCCTCATAAATGATTCTACACAAACATCTTTTGTTATCTCTCTTCACTGGTTTTCAGTCTTTGTGGTGAACATCATTATTTTTTGTATAGTGACAAATGTCACTGTAGAAATGCCATGCTTTAAAGAAAATGTCACTTGGCCACATCTGTTACAGACTACGGTCAGTGTCAACCCAGGTACCTTATCAGTTTATTTTGTAATATATATTTTAAAATGTTTGTCAAGCTCTACTTTCCACATAACTGTGTATTGTTAATTATCCTGCTATCCTTCAGTCCCCTTTGGATGGACTATCTTGTCATGATTTAGCTTTGCATTCATGTTAATCTGACTAACCTGTAGTTAATTGGGTCACCTACTGCTCTCCTTTTTAAGGTTCACTGTTGCTGGTGAGTGGCAGTGTAGAAAACATTTCCTCTTCACAGTAAGAGAGTAGCATTTAATTTCCTTCCAGTATATCTGTAGTGTATATAAATTATTTTAACAGTTAGAGTAGTCAAACCTGAGATAATTTGAGCCATATCTTGGAAAATGGTGTTTATATTTCTTAATATATTTATAAGGAATTTGAAATTGTTTCTCAATAGCTGTTTCAAATGAAGGTTGAGACAATTTCAGCACCTCAGGGCTGGAAAACAAAACAAGAACAAGGACATGCAAAACCAAACAGGAGCTGCAGGACTGAGAGAACCAAGGCATGAGCAAATATGATGGTTTGGTATAACCATATCTGTAAATTACACCTATAGGTGACAGCAGTCAGTGCTGTAGGCCTGATGTCTATGCAATGCATGGGTTTATATATTTTGAACTAACCCTGTCTTGTCTGCTGGCATTTGGAGCACAGCTTCAGATTTTGTTTTTTCTACAAGAAATCCCACTGATATTTTCCAAGCTGCTCCATGTTGCAGATCCAAACACAGTATGTGAGAGTGATGTCTGCAATCCACTTCAAAAGCTCTCATGTGATCTGAACTAAATATTAATATAGATACACTCTGGGTTGATGGTATTTGTTCTTCACAAACTGGGCTGTGGGTCTTGGATTCTCTGCTGTATGAAATACGATGGAGTGACCACGCTGGTAACTTTCTGTGATGGTCTCTGGATGCAGGCAGTGACCCAAATTGCATTGGATGAACAGCTCCCTGGCATGAATTTAATGCCCTCACAGATATGTTGGGTTGGTGCATCCCTACAGAAGGGAAGGAGTCACTTCAAAAGTGAGGCACTAGTTCATTCTTCTGTTGTACTGTGTGAGAGGATTGTGTTATCAAATGTACCCAGTGCTATAGACCCCTCTGCAAGTTAAAAACTACTTGTTCTGTGCTTTGCAGTCAAGTTCAAATGTTCCGAGAACGAATTTTTGCTTAGAATATTTCTCAGTTAATTCTTTTACTGAATGAGAATAGTTGTGGCATGCTTTGCAGTCCCACACCAAAATGAATTTTCTTATGGAAGTTGAGGTACATCTTGAATACTTCATGAGCTGATTATTTATTTATGGCAGTTATGGTTTCATTAAAAATGGCACTACCTGCTGGGCAGCACAACTATGCTTTTAACAGTTTTTATCAAGTTGTTAAAATTACGCAGATGATGAATATTTCAATAGTGAGAAAGAGCAAACATTTAACAAACTACATTCGGTTGAGAATTTTGGGCTACGTAAAATGGCATTGCCTGTTAATTTTTGTAAATAGCCAAATCTGCATATTAAAAAAGAGAACTTAAGGTTGCCCAAACAAATTTCAGCAAGTCAGGAAGGTGACTTTTTTTAAAGTAGAAAATCTCTGTCAAGACATGACTTTATTATAGCAAAATGAATGTTTTTAAAAGAGCAGGTCTAATTAGAGGGAAAACGAAGCACCTTAATGATACATATTAAAATTATTTTCTCCCCCTCTTGCTGATCAATAATATGATTAATGTTATAGAGTTATATGTTTGGATAGCCATCTTTGTTTTTCATTATATATAGTAGTTAGTTTTGTGAATATTGATTATAATTATGACATGAATTTTTGGTTTTGAATTTACTTAGTGTAGTTTTAAGAATTTCCACTTGGTGGAGCTTTATGATTGAATTTTTAATGTATAAAATTCGAAATATTTGTGACTCAGACTTAATAACTTCTCCACTGCAGTGAAACAAACTAAATTTCAGAAAATGAAATGAAGAGGAAATTTCAGGTGTTAGTACTCTCTTTCACTTGATTATTGGATCAAAGAATGATTTTTTTTTTACAATGTATCATTATGTTGCTTGAAAATTCCTTAATGTGATTAATTTTAATGAACTGAAAACAGAGTGGCATAATAGCTCTAATAGGTACCAACATGTATATTCTATTCACAAATTTAATATTACTGCTCTGCGAATATGTGTATAGATACACAGGTACATATTTTTAAAAAGCAAAAAAACAGACCCTGACAATTTAGTTAAACTAATGGAATAGTAGTGTAAAATTATATTTTATTCTTACTGCATAAGGCTTTATTACATTCCAAAGGATTAAAAAAAAATTTAGACTTTCTCATTAAAAAATGCCTGAACTCTGGAAGACTTTTCACTAGAATATAAGGATGTGTAAGATTTCTGTGCTTAGACTCAAAACTAGACTGGACAAGACTACAAGTAACCTCATTAATGTTGAAATTAACACCACCCTGAGCAGAGGACTGGACTGTGTATCTTCCTGAGATCCCTTTCAACCTAAATTACTCTGTAAAGCAAATTTTTAGCTGTGAATTGTGATAACAGGTGCAAAACCACTAACCTGTCATCATCAGTTTTTGGTTTGTTTGATTTGAAAAGTGGAAAATTTTGGAAGAAGTAGTGTGGAAGAAATGGAAATTTAGTCTAGAACTGAGACTGTCTCTTGGGAGCAATTATTATATAGTATGTGATAGAATTACTTTAGCCATCATCAAAATATAATTGTTTAAAATGTAGCAACATCTCAGCAGTCATAACAGGTAATGGACAAGGTCCTCCACACTTTTGCAGCTATGTGAGTATTGTTGTGGGAGATTTCAGTTCTCCCTTATGCATATTATAGATAATTTAAAGAGAATGTTACTGCTCACATCTTTCCACCCCCGGTTTTCCATCATTTTTTCTCATTTTCTGAGAGATTCTTCCATTCCTTGTGTTCCTGATTCAGTCCAGTCTCTCATTCCCCAAACTTCTGAATTGTTACCTTGTTTTCTCTGGAATTACCATTATTTTTCTCAGATAGTGTTTTGTCTTTTTATTTTTAGTATTTGCTACATAAATGAAAATTTTACTTTTTTCTTTGCGGCTAACCAGTAAAAGGATAGAGAAAGCTTTAATGCTTAATACCTAGTTACACATCATAGTAAATGTTCTCTTTGTCTGTATTCCTTTGCCCTGTTTGTCTCTAAGGTGGTCAATATTTAGATATATACATCCAAGGATTTATATTTAAAAAACCCAAACAACCGACAAAAATTATCCTCTCCCAAACAAACAGCCCTTAAAAAACCACAAACCAAAAACCCAAACAGCAACAAACCAGTCTGGGTTGTTCTCGTCTTAATCTTTAAAAATGAAGAATGGTCATTTCTGAATATTCTTGACTTTAAACTCCGAGGTAATATATTGGGAAAGAAGGAAGAGGGATAATAATTATTAAAATTTTAATAATTATTTAATATTCCCAATTATGAAGTGCAAAATATCAGCTGCAAACATGAGAAATCTATGCAGCAGGTAGTGGACCTCCCCCAAATATAAAAAATGCCTTGGCAAGTTGAGAGAGAACCTGAATGTCTGACAGGCATTGTCTGAATGTCACACAGTGATCGAGCAAACCGAAAAGGAAACCAGGTCATCTTAACTGGGGCTGTGCTCAGTGCCACACAGATGTAGTTTGACTGTCCTTAAAAGAAATCACTTGGGATCCCTCAGGCAGAGCAGTCGTTTCGTACGCGGCTCTCGCAGTGCTGATGAGGACCGTGTCCCTGCACAGTGCTGCCTATCCCTTCCGTGCCTTCAGGTGCCACGGTGGCAGGGCAGAATAAACCCCTGCACTGCCTTGTCTCCTGCATCAGCTACACTGAGGTGGTGGCTTGCGTTTGGTGAGGTTTTGGGTTTGGTGGTTTTTTTAATTAATGAAGGATGGACTAAAACAATATAAAAAATGTTCCTAATGAATCTTTATTGTTTTCACTGTTATCCTACCTTCTTCTGGCTTTACCAGTCTAGGATAGAGGAAAAGAAAAAAAAAGAGCCTAAGTGGCATAGCTGACAACAAGGATCCTGAGGGAAAATATTTAGAGGAATAAATAGCTTTGGAGGCCAAACTTCTATTTATAAAAAATACGTCTTTAGGACTGTCATGTAGTCTTATTTCTATATATAAGCAGGTAGTTTAAGAGAAGTCTAAGTTGCAGTTTTAAAATGTTGCAATTAAAAGCAATCCTTGGAAGGCAGATTAGACTGAAAGGTGTTTCTTTCTCTCCTATCCTTGTGTCTCTCAACTGCTTTGAAGACACAGAAGCGTGATTCTTTCCCAGGGATTGTTAATGTGGCTGAAGTGTGTGCAGCTCTGTTGACTGCGTGAATAGGGATTGTTTTGCCTTAAATTTCTAATACTTGAGAATTAATTGCAGATATTGAGTCACAATAGAGGGAAAGAAAATCTACTATAAATCAGTGTATCACAGTCAACTAATTTCCCAATAACTTTTAAAACCTTCTTCAGTTGCTGATCTGTAGAAGGAAAAAATTAGCAAACTGAGAATAACTGAAGAAAGGTGATGTTTGCAGAGAACGATTTCCTCTTAGCTGTGCAGTTTTTCGTGTTGGTGCTAAACGACTTGTGTTTTTCCTTATGAAAGCAGAGGGAATCCCCATGTTCTGGAGTTTCAAACTCTGTGATGTCCTAAGGGGTGACTCAGTTCACTTTTCCAGTCAGGACAGGTGAAAAACAGCTCAAGTGAAGCTTATTTGATCCTTGCACACCGGAAGCCATGGTTGGAGAAGTAACCATGCGCAGGTTATGTTTTGAGTATCTACTTAGTATTCCACTAGGATCTGAATTCTACTGGATGCAATGCAGGGCATTTAAGTGGGATCTTGGCAGAAAGAACTCAATAGATGTAATGTGCATGAAATGCTCATGCAGGCTTTTGTGCCTTGTGGATAATATGTTGAATTTGGTAGTACTCTGATTAAACAAACTTGGGCTTGTAACTGCTGAAGAGCAGATGCAAGGACCAGTGTAGTAGATAGCTCTACTACTGTGGCAGAAGTAAAGCTGAAGATGGAGCCAAGTTGCACCAGGCGATCCATCCTTCCCAAGATGGCTTCATGACCATGTGTGTTTGGGATGAATGGATGAAAGGCTCTAAGAAGAAAATCCAAGATGACGTTACAAGTAGGTCCGTTTGACTTGTAACATCCAGCCTACTTTAGAATAACGTGGATGGTGTGTTCATTGATACCTTTGGACACACACTTAAGCAAAGCACAGACACTTGCTCAGGTTTTATGGGCTAGTTTTGTTTCTTGAGGCCATAGTATAATTTTACATGAAAGAGATGACTTGAAGGATTTGATGTAGCATTTGTATATACATTAAATCAATGTATACATTAAAGAATGATCTAGTTTTTGGACCTGTGTTTAAATTGTATCAGGATTTATCTCAGTTCCCCAAAGTTCCTCACAGATTGCTGGGTAATGTGAGGCTGATGGTTTTGCAAGCATCACTGGAGGCTGTTTAGGTTCACAGTGGGTTCAGAAGTGAAGTGCCCCATGCAAGGTGCTCAGTCTGATATTCTCTGTGATCTGCTCTTTCCTGGGATATGCATAACTTGGACAGGTGTGAGGAAGAGGTGCTGTGTGTGAGTGGGGCAGTATTACCAGTCGAATATTTGAAAATTGTAAGTTTTGTGTTTTTTTAAACAAAATCATTATACTGATCTAAAATCTAAAAATACTCCCACCTCTTTGTATTGGTATTTTGGATATAACTTCTTCCTGTTGTGCAGATTTTTCTTGTGTGTCTAGGATTCAAAGATGAATCTTGCTAAGTTAAACACCTATTCTGGTCTTGGTTGGGATAGAGTTAATTTTCTTCATAGTAGCTGCTATGGGGCTGTGTTTTGGACTTGTGCTGGGAACAGTACTGATAATACTGGGGAGGTTTTTGTCACTGCTGAGAAGGGCTCACACAGAGTCATGGCCTTTTCTGCCTCTCATCCCACCCCACGAGTGTGTAAGGAGGGAGTGCACAGGGAACTGGGAGGGGACATAGCCAGGACAGCTGATCCCAACTGACTCAAGGGATAGTCCAGACCATATGACATGTTCAGCACATGAACTGGGGCCAAGAAAAAGGAAGTGCAGACCATTCAGAGTGGTCTTCCCAAGTCACCACTGTGCATGATGGAGCCCTGCCTCCCATGGGACATGGGGAGTGAATTCCTTATTTTAATTTGCTTGTGTGTGTGGTTTTTGCTTTACCTATATTATTATTTTAATCACAACCCATGAGTTTCCTCATTTACTCTTCTGATCCTCCTCCCATCCCACCAAGGGGGTAGTAAGCAAGTGATGATGTGGGATTTTGTTGCTGTCTGGGGTTAAACCACCACAACATCCTAAGCTTATGAACATGAAGAAGATGATGGCCCTGCCTTTATCTCCTGTTCCATGACTACTCTTCCCAGTCAGTTGACAGTGGGGGGTTGCTGATGCAGCGGGTACCTGCACAAAGTGTATTGGTTTCTAAGAAGACAAGTGAGCAACTGCTGTGCCAGGACCCTTTGGTTGCCACCACAGAATTCTACACTGAGCCATAACACCCTGAGAAATGCCATGAAATTGGCATCCCTGCTCATGAGTGGGGATATTTCTATAGATATTCAACTATGGGTATGCAAGGCAGAATGCTCCTGAGAAGGATGGCTAAAAAGAAGGTTGCAGTGTAGCAGCTTTCAAAGTTTAGGATGGATTTGTTTCCATGGCATGTCCTTCTGATTATTCTTTATCAAGAACTTGTGTGAGGAATACTGGACACCGGCAGTATTACACACAAAAGTGTTAAGCAATACCAGTTGCCCAGCCTGAGGGGCAGTTGTAATGCCATGCACTGATATTTGGTATAAAGGCAAGGACCGGGCACTGTATTCCAGCATGGCAGCGCTTTTGGGCAGGGGGCTGTACAAGAAGTAATAAAACCATTCTGGCAGTATATTAAGCCAGATTTTTAGTCTGATATAGATAGGGCAAGAGGTGGGATGCAGTGGCATAATAGAAGGACAATGTTTAATCCGAAAAGACAAATCTCAGTGCATTGCTTGAATTAATTCTGCAAAATGCTGCATGCAGTGGGATCACACCTGGAGAAGGTTGTTAGGAATGATTTCCAAGGATTAAGGGGGCGCATTACAAGAGGGTCTGGGAGTAGAGGTAAGAGCACCCGTATCTGTGAGGACCTGAGAAATGCCAAGCTCTGTGTTTTTGCTTTCCTGATGCGTTATGCTAACCTCAGTTACCAAGTCTACAGGTGAGCTGTTCGCTTAACACGGAGACTGTGCTGGTTGTTCACTTATTTTGAAGAATTGCCATAGCAACTATGTGGAACGTGATGCATTTTTGGTATTCAAAGGTCGATTAAACTGTGATGTGAAAACTTAATCTCTTCACTCTTCAGATAATGGAGGAAAATTCCTGTGAATAAAGCTATTGCCTTGTTTTTATATTCTTTTCCTGCAGAATGGTATCTTGATTTATTATTTTTTCAAATTTCTTTGTTTGTTTCCTGTATAACTCTTTCTTTGCTTGTTTTACTATTTGTGTTACTCTTAATCATCCAGTTAAGGAGCCAGTCAGAATCTGGGACTGTTACTGGTGTTCTGCTGGTATCAACTGCAGCTGCCTAAGATTTAATGGAAAATATGCAACTGAAAGATTGGAATGGTTATTGAAAATTGCAGAAATTAACAGAAACCTCATCATAAATCAGGATTTTTTTCATAAAATGCTCTGATGGTTTAGACATTGCTTTCTTGTATTACAGTAATTTCACTTTTTATCAAAAGCAAAACTTTAAGAAGTAAGCAAAAGCAAATTCAGCCAAATAAGTGCGTTTGAGGGCTTCATACCTTAATAATAGAAGTTACTGGTTTCCATATCATCTAAGATTAATAAATGGAAATACTTCTAATAATTCCACATGGCTCCAGTGAGGGAGAAATTATCTGATGCTGGTCACCTATTAAACATTTCTTTGGCATTCAACAGGTTTCAGCTCCAGTCAGTGTCAACCACGGAGCAAAAAGTAACTGGTGGGTATTTGAAATTTTCAGACTAGATTCCTTTTTTTATTTAATTTAGAAATGCTGCTTGTGGAAAGCTTCTTCAGTGCTTTGTGTGTCATCAGATCCAATGGCTGCTCCATCTACACAAGTATGTGCACACAGGAATGTTTTATAAATACTGAGAAATGAAGCACCATAATATCTCTGAAGTCAAAGAGAAGTGTTACCTACTTTAGAGGTAAGAAAACTCACAGAAATACTAATTTCTAATCTGTGGTGATATAATCAGTCTCTGACAGGATTGGGAAATGTTTATCTGCCGACTTGCAGTTCTTTGTTTTAGCAAGAAATTGCTCTTTCTCAATTATGACTTTTTTTTCCCCCTTCAGTCTTTTCATTCTTACCTATTTCAAGTGCATACAGGACAGTGCAAAACTGTGCTGCAATTGCATAGTTATGTTGAATTAAACAGCACACCCCATAGATAGAAAAGTTATATAAACGAGTAGGTAATTGCATTTTTTTAGATATCAACTTTAACCTACACATTTAAAATTTGAATCCAGAGGAGAACAGTTTTAAGACAGTTTTTTTGTATGCTGGTTATCTTTTTTTCTTTCAGCTGCAGTAACTGTGCGTTAAATAACTGAACAAGTAAAATATCTGATGTATAAAAGCTAACATTTTTAACACTATGAATGAACTAATGCTTACCCAGCAGAACTACAAGACATTTGGAAACATAGGAATTTGAGTTAATGATGTAGAAATTGTATATATGCACTGCCTGAAAATCATGCTAAATGGTATTTGGTAATTTTTTTGCATAGAAATGGAAAGAAAATTAGTTTATTTTACAGATTTGGGGATATTTTGTAGGTATTTTGTTTACTGATTGCATATCAGAAAGTATTAGTTAAGAATTAAATATAATTAAAGTCTTTTTCATGCTATTAATGAAATATTTTTTGCATGCTTGGGGAATACTTTTAAGTGTTCCCCTAAGCACTATGTGTAATTTGTTTTTCATATGTAATTTTTTGTGTTAATTGAGAAGTTTTATAAGAGTAAAGACAAACTAAGACACATAGTACATGAACTGTTGTTGCTTATAAAAATAAAAGTTGTAATAAATGTGTATATTAACATTACTTTTATTTAGAATATTGAATGCATTACTAAAATAATTTAAAATCAAACGTTACTTGCTATGTCCAATGGGGGTATATTTTGTTTCTGCTTCCCGGAGTCAAGTTTTAATCAGATGATCCTTAGTTTCCATGGCTTTTAAATTCCACATATGAACAGCAGAAGTTTTTTTCATTTCACCTATTTTGCTGCTATTTAATGAAATGTACATCTGATGTATTGGTAGTAGAACAAATTTAATAATCAGTGATTAATTTTCTTGTTTTCCTTTTATATGTTTCAGAGAAAACATTGCAATTTGTCTTTCTAAGCTAATGCAAGATTGTTTATTCTATTATGAAAATGCAGAAATGGGATATGATTTTTCTTTAGAAACTGTAATACACTATATCTCAAATTTCAAGGCTGTTCAAATATGTATTACTATGTTACTTTATTGATGTGTTCCAGCTTTCATATGTCATTTAGATTTTGTCTTTCTACTGTCTAGATTAATGAATCTTATGGAAAGTTATTCCAGAAAGAGTGATCTTCTACGTGTGTGTGGGGAGTATGAATGCATCTCTTAGGAAGAGAGGTTTATCTGGTTTCATTTTTGTTTTGCTGCTAAATTTAAGGAAGATTTTTCATTCTCCTGTTATGAATTTTATGAGCTCACATTATGTTAGTCTGGAACGAAATTAACTCGCAGGGTGGTGGAACTGAAGAATATTGTATTACTGAATATTACAGATGCTCAGATGAGGGAGCTATTGGCCTAGAGACGCACTTGTACTTGAGAAAGCTACAAAAAATATTCTATTTAGAGACTACTCTGCTTATATGTCATTTTCTGTATTTATCTGACCTTTTGCTCATTCTTTATTACTAGGGCAATTTACATAAAATAGGATCTCTGCCATTTATGAGTTCATGTGCTCCTGCTGCTTATTCTTCCCTTGAAGTTCTAATCCTTTGTGGCATTTCACCCCAAAGCACTTTACAGTAATTGCTAATTGATATAAAAGGATCGCTTCATCCACCCCTGACATGTAGCACCTCAGTGGTGAAACTCGGAGGCTGTTTAACAGTGAGCTGTAGGACTAGATAACATTTTTAGGAAGGAAAAAAAAAAAAAAAGCCATCAAACTGAAAATGGATAGGCTATTTACATAGTCAGGAATTAGCTGCAATATCCATTTCAGGACTCGGTTAGGACATCAGGGTTAATAATCCAGGTCTTCAGAAAAGAGACCCTTGGTCACAGGAAGAGGCCAGAACGGCTGCGTTACATTTTGTTCAGAAACCAGCACCTCCAGAAATTTATTCCTCCTGAAACTCAGCATATTTTCACATGGCTAGTGAATTGGATCAGAGGACACTCGGAGGAAAGGATTTTGATTACAGGATCCCAATCTTGGCAGGCTGTGGCTTTCAGGGTTACCTTGTGATTTCTCAGTTAAGGTTCCCCCAGCATTTAAATAGTAGCGCTGTGGAGGTGGATAAATGCCTCTAAAGAAAGATTATTTTACACAGACTTGGGCAGTGAATTGCAGCCACAAAGGGGAACCAACTACAGGAAAAACTCTCCAGAAGGCCTTGGACAGTAATGTGTTCTTTCCAAAACACAGCCTTGAAGTAAAGTTATCTTCATGACAGCACAAGATCTACACCTGTCCAAGAAGTGGTGATTTTTGCTATATTAAAATAGGCCACAAAAAGATACAATATGCAACCAGCCTGGCAGGCTGTCAAAAGAACTGCTTGAGAAACCAGGAAAGAACTGCCACAGGAAGGTGTGGGTTAGTAACTGAGGTTTGTGTATATGCTGCCACTTAAAATAAGCAGATAGCTGTCTTTCATGGTGTACCCCCTGGCTGCATGACAGGTTTGATAGTGCATTTGCCCCACTTGTTGGATTCAGTATTATTTATGCCTATATTACCTGCACACTCCTGAGTGATTTCATTAATTTGCTGTATAACTATGTAACAGTCGGTGGCACTTAATTTATTTTCCTGATTTATGTCTACCATTAAAGAAGAAAGCCTGTACAAAGCCTTGAGTGACATGATGGCAATTAAATTTTAAATAACTATAAATTAAAATATAACTGCAAGTTAAAGTTAACTATCAGTTAAAAATAAACTTCACAAGCCAGCAGTCTTTGCTATTCAGAGAGGTGGTAATTTATCAGCAGACAATCTGCAGAAGCTGATTGGGTCTCAAATTGTACTTGAAACCTAGAAAACGGAGTGACTTTTGCAGTCTTTAGAGAGTTTCTACTTCTTTGAACTTCACATCCTCTTGGTTTGAAGTTATCAGAGTCCTGGGCATATTTGGGATTGCCACTTCTTAAGGATGAGTCTCTTAAATGCACTCCACTAAGTGTAAAAGAGAAAGTAAATGACAAGAAGAAAGGCTTTCCTTCACTTAAGCTAATAGATATTTATAATTAATACCTTAAGTTCTCCCAATAAATGACTTGTGCAGATTCTAGAGCATTTGTCATACGCTCACAGTGTTTATAATGTGGAAAAGCCTTGTTAAACCAAGGGGCACTCTGTAAGCCATTTCTTTTAAAAGTCAAAATCTTACCATATGCTTGGGAAAAAAGTTATGATGTGAGACTGCTAGTCAAGCTTTGATTTAGAAATACATACTGTTTGCCTAGGAGGTTGAGAAAACTGTGGTGGTTTTTATTTTGTATTTTATAAGGACCTAAGAATAAAGTGAAGGTTGTTTAACCTTTAAACGAAGTTTGGTTATTAAATTAGGACAGTTTCAAGTTAGTTCTAAATTCTTCTATCCCAAATCCGAGAGAGGAATAGTTCCATGGAGAAAAACATTGCAAATGCATTAAAAGAAATTTAATGTCAAGAGTGGCCATGTCTGTGGAGAGAATATATCAGCATACCCCTGTAGGTATGTTTTTCGTGGGCCTCAGGATATCTTTGATATTTTGCCTATTGAAGATGTGCCTTGGGGTATTTTTTCTGGTGCACCTTATACAGCACAGCAGGAACTATGTGAATATATTCAGTGTCCTGGTGTGTTCAGGAAGATTGGACATTGAGGAAGGAGTCATCAGTTGAATGAAAGTGGAGAAATCCACCAAGGAAAATCAGGAAACTCTGGTTTAAAGGGAAGGTAGAAACTTCAAAAGATTAAATAACCTCTGTTGTTAATGGTACTTCCAAAATTAAAAAGCTTAGTCTTCAGAAAATATCACCTACTGCAAAACCTCGCTGAATTTATGAAGGGTAGTGTTATCTTTTTCCAATTCCGTTTGCTGTAGTCCAAATTTAGGGAGCTATTGGCTGATGATGCCAGTACATTATCGAATATATACAAGATTTGTACAGCTTTGTTGTGTAAAACCGCAGCTTGTTTCTCTGAAATAAGTGTATCGATTAAGAGGTTGGGATGATGGTACTTAGGGGATCATGGTGTGAGTGCCAGCTAATTACACTGGAGAGTTCAGAGTGGGTTTTAAGCTAACTTTGCTCATCTCACCCAGTCTCTCTGTTCAGATTAGTGGAATCCACTGTTTAGTAGATCTCTGACTACTTTGTTCTTGCCAGCTAAAGTGTTTAATGGTCACCCAGTGATGACATGTAAATACATATTTCAAATTGAAAAACTTATGTTTCATGGAATAATAATTTTTTTTCATTGCAAGTTGGAGTAACATAGTTTAGATAGCTAGTGTCTTTTGCAAAGATTAATTTTTGACATGAAACATTTGGTCAGGTTATTCAGTGTGAAATTAATTTTGAGCCATGTGAAACAGTTTACCTGATGCAGTATCACTTATAAATAATACAGGACTGATGTTATTTGCTTTGTTGCAGAATGGTTTTACTCTTTTATAATGCTTTTGGCTTCCCCCTCCCCCACCCCCGACATTATTTTGTTTTTAAAAGAACAACATTTATGTTGTTAAATTTAGTTTCAGGTTGCTGTTTGGCCAGAAACCCCCCGGGGAACCTGTGGATTCCATCAAACCTCCAACCTTCACAGCATGAAAAAATTAGACTGTCCAAAAGAAAAGAAACTCATTCAAAAGGGCAGGAGTTTGCTGAAGAGCTTTGTAATGGGTCTTCCTCCTTTAGAACACATTAACTTCTGTTTGTCCTGTGACTGAAGACTATTATGTGTCAGTATTTTGAAGGTTTACACAAAATACTGTAGCTGTCTCAATTCCTTCCGAGTAGATGGATTTTTCTGAATTGTCAAAAGAGCCACTATTCCCTCAGTCTTGACCTGATGGAGAAAAAACAAGGTTTTGCTATTAATAAGAAATAAGCAGTAAGAATAGAGATTGGCTGAATGGAGAGTTGAACACATGTTACTACAGCAGAGTCTAAGTTGAAGCATATTGTTTTGAAGTCTGTAATAACTTCATCAGTGGCAACTTAGAAATTCATTGGCAGTTCTGCTACTTCTGCAGTATTTCTTCTGTCTGAGCTGCATTCTTAATAACTGATGAAGGAGTTCTTATAAAAATGAATTGTTAACAAAGGAATCTTGACATATAAAGAAGTTTGTAATAAACTGATGCTTACCATGGTTTTATTTACACAAAAATGCTGATTTTTTTTTTTGTAGTTAACAGAATATATATATATGTGGGTTGGTGATGGTGCTCTTTGAGTTCTTTAGCATGTGTGGAATATCATGACTTTCCATTGACTTCTAGAATTATGCAAGATCAGTAGGAATCTGAAATGCTCCAGACTAGAATTCTTATTCATTAGCTTCAGATTTTTTAAATAATGTTAATTAATGTTTTAAACAGCGTTAACTCATACCATACACTGTGGGATAAGGCACTCAACAGAACTTCCAAATCAAGTTTTCACTCAAGTTGCTGTTTAGACCTTCTGTTGGTATTCTCTCCCACATGTTGGCTACATATATCTCAAGAAGGGTGTTTCCTCCCTTCCATTGCCTGATTGACTAGCTGAAGTAAATGTTTACTTTTTTGTTCAAAATCAGTAGCATGTTACAGGTAGCTGCAGCTAGTTATACCTCAAAAATTTTAAACTTCTTGTAGATACTTCAGTAACATTTAGGGTTAATTGAAGTGCAGTTGGACTTTCAAGTGTTTGAGTTGAACTACTGTTGCAGTTAGATTCTGATGTCATGTTCAAGTCCAAAATTATCTTGCTTGTCATCATGATGACAATTTTAAAATTGTTTATATGTTTGATTTAAGGTCTTCTGGAATGCTTGAATAATCTGCAGATGGATAGATTAATGAAAACAATGCTAGAGAATTGTATTCATCTATCATTAATGTAACTTTTTTTTTTTTTCTGGTTGTGTGACACAACAGAATTAGGAAATCTTGCATCCTAACTGGGCACTTTATGTGCTACCTTGTCTTCATGAAAATTGTAAACTAGGATGCTCTCACACAAAATCATTTCTCAGAACACTTGTTTTATGAAGTTTCTTCTACAGTTTTTGATCACTTAGTACCATTGGTGCAATTCAGGTACAGAGTAGTAGAAGTCTGTGGTAGGGGCTTAGCATTCAATATATTGGTAGACCATGGAAGTGAAAACTCAGTTATGTAAAATGTCACTGAGTGACCTCAAAAGTCACTAATAGGGAATGTCAGCCTGTCAGATTCCATTATTAGAATGAGCTTACCCTTATTAAGTGCACTTGAGTTCTGCAAATGATGATTCATCTTCCAGGTAGTGTAATATCCACTCACTGGACTTCACTAAAATTTTCCTCGTTATCTGTTGTAGAAATTATCTGTCAATGAATATTGCAGAAGCTCCAGGTTACCCACTTCTTGTTACAGCCTCTGTGTGGAGCTTTTGGAACACGAGATTGATTTTTATTCTCTTTCTCACCTTTTCTTTCCTCCCTATATTGGTAAGTCTAACCTGAAGTAAATCTGAGTCCGACAGCAGCCAGGGTCAACACTGGGGAAAACTCATATTGCTCTTACTGACTTCTTTCCTCACACTTGTTATGTGGCTGAGGCAGTTAAGGTAATGTTATGTTCCCTTCTGAATATGTAATTAAATGTCCACTGCTGCTTAGCAGATCTCCAAGTGAGAGAATGCTTAGTCAGCCTTAGTTGTCTTGTTGCTTGAGTATGTCCTCAGAGAACCTACTTCAGCCTTTCAAGGCTTTTAGTTTTAGCTAGTTTCCATTTAAGTTGGATAGAATTAAGCAGCTGGACTCTGGAACTCTGCATAAAGGAATTTAATCCATTTTTCCATGATTTCTTATCCCTGAAAAGTCCAATTGACACTGGAAGATACACCTAAAGAATTTGTAGCTGATATTTTAAATAAGTCAATAAGTCAAAGCATACCCATTATGTTTGTCAATTATCATGCTGTAATTGTAGTGTCTGGATATTAGATTTTTCTTCTTTAGGTAAAGAAAATAGTTCTCTGATAATGTGGTCAGAGATCAGCCTGAAGCTCCAGTTGCTCTCTTGAGCTCACCTTTTACTAACCTTTCACGTTGGTGATATCTCCCTGCCTCAAGGATAGACAGAGCTTCGTTTCTGTGGCAAATCCTTCCGTCAGCTGTTTAGTCTGAATTGGTGATTGACCTTAGAATAGAAGTGTTAAGTGAGCCTGTGGAAAGTATTCCTTGGTTTAGCAATGTTCTCCAAAATGACAACCAAAGAGAAGATACACTTCAGATGGAAGAGGCTCCAACACACCTTCCAGGTGATCTGCTCAAAATAAAATGAAAGGAATTATGGTCTGAAGTTCTGCATGTTTTCCACCTAATCCAATCCACAGCCTGTCTTTATTTAAGTGCACAATGGGCTGAAGACTTTGCAATTGCTCCTTTATGATCTTTCTTATTGGTTATGTCCAGGGAATCAAACATGGGGGGATATTACGTTGTGAGGGGATTTTAATATATCGTAATATAGTAAACTGATAAACAGTGATAGTATTTCATTACTGGACTGAAATTTATCATTAAAATTGGATAAGGATTTAGTAACAGATGAATGACATTGCAATTAATTTGAAATCCTCTGACTTGAAAATTGTAAAAATAAAGAAAAATACTTGAAAAGCCAACAAGAAAACACCCACACAAAACCCAGCTAAGCAACAAAATGTAATTCCCATAACATCATATGGAAAGAAAGGGACTTTTCTCATTGTTCTGGAAGCTGCATTATCATTACATTTTGGGATTGATTTGTAAAAAGACACAAGGGAGGTTAAGAGTGTTATTCATTTACTTTTACAAAGAACTTTTTCCTTTATTACAATTGAAGAGGCCTATACCTCCTTGTTATTCTGCGTAGGTCATGTAAGGCAAATTTTCCATACTCATAGGAAAAATTAAATGCATATTAATGTAAATGATATGGTAGATGTTAGGCTTGCATGCTTACTTTATATGGAAGAATAACATTAGTTACATTTTCTTTAATTTTCCAACATTTGGTTCATCATTTTAAGAGAAAACCTACTTTTCCTGCCATTTTACTGTTTTGAGATTTGCAAAGGAAAACGACTTGGAAAGGACTACGCAATCCTGAATGGAAAATCACACAGAATTTATGTTGGGAAAAAAAATAAGGTCATGTGTAAATCTGTTACAGAGGCTTGTTTTAATGTCTTATAAGCAGCTCATGCGGTTTTAAAGTATATCTGTTATGTAGGTGACTGCTTTTCTATGCTTGCTTCAATATTTTATGTGCATATAACTTCACAGGGGAATATGAATAATGTTATTGTGTGTCTTTAATGGCTGTCAGATGAATTAGTCTTTCAATTAATAACATATCATTGAGAACGTGAAAATAAATTTAGGCAGATGCAGTCTGATTAACTCATACACCATTATGAGTATGTGGTAGGTTGTGAAAATCAGTACTGCTATGAAAGTAGACAGATTTTGGTGCAAGAAATCTCTTTGATTTGAATATAACTGCAGGATTCTCACTTAAAAAATATTGATTTTCATGTTTCATTAAAATTAATTTCCTTACTGGACTTTTGCAGTTGATGTCTGAAACTTACGACTTTTTTACAAGTAAATCCTGCTCCTGCTGCCCCCTAAAACCAAACCCATATGGTAACAATTAGAATTTTCCATCATATAACAAGTTTTCTTCTTCCCTTTTCCTTGTAGTGTTTTAAAACTTATTTTAATTTTATTTTTTGGAAATCAAATATTCAATACATTTAGAGGATGATAAATAACAATTTACAAAAATCGTTTATGGAGGGAGAAATGAGGCTTGTAAAAAAGAAGTTAATCATATCAGGGCAGCTCAGTGTGATGAGACAACAAATGACCAGCCTCCCTTTGGCAAACAAAACTGAATCATAGCAATAAAATGAGGTTGCCAAGGCAGTGAAAAACAGAGCTGGAAACTTCTCTTCGAAGTCAAGTCACAAGTCGTGAGGCATTCACAGCCTATGGGAAATGGTGAGGCCATAGCGTGTCTGTCTTAATCGACAGCGGCTGCAGCCTCCCACCATTTCCTGGCAAAGAAGACACTGGTGTCTTCTGTACAAAGGACAAACTGTGCCCTGACTCCACAGGCTCTCACTGGTCATGGCTGAGGTGCATGAAATTCTGTCCTGTGGCTGTAGGGAGGATTTCCATTTCTTGGAATGTCAAACCTACCCTGCATTTGAGTGGCACAGTTCCTCTGAGGGATGCAATGCTGTCTACAGAAAGTACCCTGTTTCTGAAGCTCGTGAAATTAGTGGAATATCCCATGTTGACTACTTATTCCATGGTATTTCCTCCTTTCCATCCCTCTGAAATGTAAATCCTGTTAAAAAAGCTGGTGTTCTTTTTGCTGTCTACTATATTTAAGACTCCAGCTACATACTTTGATTTTTCTAGACAGTGGGCAAGGAGGAATTCCAGAACATGAGTGAGTGAATGAGGGCTCTGCTCTTGACTGTGGCACTGACCTTGGGGAGAGGATGACTGTGGCAAGTAGTTGTCTCTCAGCTTCCCTGCTCACAGAACAGGATTAATAAATAATACCTGTATGCAAAATTCAAGAGCATTAGTGAATAATAGCTACTATGTAAATATTGGTAGCCAGTTTGCTTGTCATTTGACTGTAAAATTGTTTGTAAGTTAGATGTATTACAGAGTTTAGACATTATGCTGAGGAGGAAAATCTTAATTTCTTTCAGAACTCAGTCAAATATCCCAGCACTGCACGTGTTGATACATGTGCCAATCTTTTTTGAGTTGCACAAGTTATTTTTGCACTAAACACCTATTTGAAACACTTTCATGAGGTCTGTGTAGCAATACTTGAGGTCTCGAAGGAGAATGATTCCCCCAAGTTATCAACAGAGCAGTTTTAATTCCTTAGCACCCCTTGTTTTGCAGTGACTCCTGCCAGACCGCGTCCTGTGGCTGGTCCTGCCTCCGCTTCTCTAGGAGCTGCAAGTGCAAAGCATGTAGCCACAATCACAGTCTTCAGCTCTTTTCAGTAGGTCTTATCACTTGTTTCCCCTTCCATGCAGGGCTGCCTTCCTCTCAACAGGTAGATTTCATTCTGGAACTAGAAGGTAATTGGTTTTTGGACACCACTGAAGTGTACCAGCTCCTATTTCCTGACTCTTATCATTGCTTTCTTTGATGGTGACACAATCCCCATGGTCACCGATATTCTGACTGTTTTGTTTTCAGAAGGGAAGGTTAGACATTCACTATGAAAATGGCAGCAGTGGTGGTGGAAAAGGTTAATGTGTAAAGATAGAGTAACAGGAGGGGGAGAGAGCAGTAGTTAACTGAAAGCTGTTAAATGCCTCTTTGGATTTGTGTGCAGAATTGTGTCTTATTGTTGCATTACCTGCTTCACTCCTAATCATCCGAGCTAGCAAAGACCTCATACTTAAACTCATTATTTGAATAAATAAGGCTGACCTCAAATGAGAAATACTGGAGAACTCATCCCAGGAGCAGGTGTGCTGGCTGACCCCAGGGACTGGTACCTCTCGCCCTCCCCTCCCCAGAGCCCGAGGTAAGTATTTAGGTGTGCTTAACCTTACCTGCCACAGCTACTTCTGGAAAAAAAGTGTTAGGAAAGGTTAGATGCTGAAGATAACACTGGCAAGCCTATGCTGTCCTCTAGGACACCTGCTGTTGGGGCTGAGCTAATCAGCATGAGGGTTAAATATTCCACCCACAAGGTGAGTTATTAAGGAAATGGGACCCAAAGAGAAATGCATCAATTTAACAAAACTCTAGGAGTTAAGTAGGCTCGACTGAAAAATTTTTCTTAACTATGCCTCAATTTCATTTATTAGGATGACAAATTAAAATTTTTAAATAAAGTTTTTAAAAAATTAAAACTTTAAATGTTTAAAACCACTAATATTGAAGACAAATAATATTTTTGTTCTCAGCACTTCTGCGTATTTTATGCTTCCTTTTGCTATGGGAATGTCATGACATGCGTTTCATTATGTTTTTTGCTGTAAAAATTTGCTAGTAGTTTTATTTTCTTCAATCCTTCATGTTTTAAAAATTATTTTATGTGGGCTGAATATGTCTTTGTTGGTTAAAATAAGTGTGTTTTTAAGCATTAAAGTAAAGCATGTCCAACATGACCCTGAATGCCTGTAACTTGTTGGCAGAAAATGTGACAATATATATTGCCTGAGGAGACACATTCATTAACAATTTGTTTCTTTCTTGCAAATAGATAAAATTTTTGGAAATCCGATTAGATTTGATGCTTTTTTCCCTTTCCAATTAATTTTGTAAGTGATATAAAACAGAATTAATTATGACTTTTTCAGAATCCTGTACCTTCATAAAGTTAAAATAGGCTTCAAGAACAAATTAGTGCACGGCCAAAATTAATACATGCGAAGTAATGTAAGCACATGGCACTTTTAATTTTTCAATGGCCTGGGAGTACTGTTATCTGGTCTTTTCTGGGAAATCACTCATCATGTTGCTATCGGGGAAAGAGAGAGCTGCAGCCCCCTTTCTGGGAGCAATCCAGTGCAGTATGGATATTAATTAAATTTATTAAACAAATAACACAGCGACTCAGGGAAGCAGGGGTCCATCTGCCAGCTCTGTAGATTGATCTCTGCAGAGACGCGAGTTGAATGGTAGTTAAAGCTAAGTTGCAGAGCTCAGCAGATGGGCTCTTGTCTCTAGTGGGGGGAGATTTGGTGGCGGTCCAACAGCTTTTTTCCCCCTCCAGGTTTTTGTTCCTTGCAACTGTGACTGAAGAAGCACTTCTCTGCCTTTTCTCAGCCTTGCCCCCCCTTTTGTTTATCTGAGCAATGTTTAAGTCTGAGTGATTTGTTAGAGAGGCAAGTCCCGGCTGATCTCATTTTGTGTATGTGATGTAAACCTCAAGCAGAAAATAATTAGGAAAATGTAATCCCATTGACTTTACACCCCACTTGTGTACACTGCTACATCTCTGCCTGGTGCCTTGGAAAAAGAAAAGTCTAGTAGCAGCACTGCACTTACTATTCAGAATCCCTGCCTGTCATGCATATATTGTTAAGAAAACCTTTGCTGGAATCCTGTGTACACAGTATGATATTATCTCTGCCTGTAGGTCTAGGTTGTGGTGATATTCTTTTGATTCCAACTTATTTTATTTCTTTCTGTTGTGTTCTCTGTTTCTTGAAAACATGCATCTTTTGAATCCCTCTGCAATCTTCCTGTAAACTGATAGCGAGCAAATACTGATATAATGAATTTCTTGGTTTATGTGGGTTACCTAAAACCTATGGTGTTGTCTATTGTGGTTTAAAATTGTAATTAATTATGCAATTAAGCTCTTTATTTATTATATATTTGCAGGTGGGTAGGTCTTTAATCAAGTCTTGAGTGTGATGGGTAATATCTGCTGTTGGAGACCAGTCATAATGCCACTTACATCCTTGGCAAAATTCCCACAGACTGTAGTGGGAGCAAGGCTGGCCTTAATGCTGCAGGGAATCCCGCTGGCTGTGGTTCAGAAAGCCTTCTGAGAAGGTTTTGTAATATCTAATCAGAGTTTGACTATTCCTTGGTGAGTGCTTGCAATGGGAAAATCGTGGCCATACAAAAGTCACTGCTCTATGACAGCTTAGCAGTAAAAAAGAAACCATGAGACACATAAGTGGGTTCTGCTGTGTGTTAAAAAAAAGATTGCATTTGTCTTTCCTGGATGAGGAAAAACTGGGCAAAATGGCTTCTGGACTCGGTGGGAACTTCAATGAAAACAGGGCCTATGGGATTTGGCTCTAATAATGTGTGGTTTACAGAGTAAACAAAGGAGAAATCTTCTCTGGATGATAGGTTATGATTTTGTAATGCTCATTATTCTTTCCTCTGAATTGGTCCTTTTTTTGCTCTCTTTATTTTCTTGTATCAGCTTAGGTTGGAAGAACAATATCAATATTTAACTTTATGAATATTACATAGACTTTATCTAAAGGGGAAAAATAGTTTTGCTTTTGTGAATTTACTCTGTTGTGGATATGTTTTCAGTTTTAGACCATGCTGACATTAATAACATGAATGTTACTGTTACTATGGTAAAGGCCACAATTAGTTGAGTTTTTTAATTAGTGCTCTGCCAGTATTCTGAATTCTAGAAGAGACTACTGTTCTCTGGTGCTCATAGCATTTTAAACTGACCCAATTTAGTGCAGAGAGCCCATTACTAGTAATTTATGATCTAGTAATTTATTTCTCTGGCTTGTTGGAATTGAGGCATCTCAGGATTATGAAGCCTGTATTTGAATTTGTAGACTGTTGACCACAGTCCTGATGTTGCTTTATACCAGGGCTAATTTTAGTCTAATTTGAGGAGCTATCCTTCTACTTAAGAGAAGACTCCATGTTGTTCATTAAAGACTTTTGGGTGGTTTGTTTTTTGGTGGTTTTTTTTTTTAAATTTCCTGGAAGCATATGTTGTGTTTAACTTCAGTTTGTTCTAGAATAAGAGAGTGATCTCACTGCATGATTTAGAGTAGAAATCAAAAGCTTAAAATGTGCTTAACAAAGTGTTGCTTAAAATCATAGGTCTTTGAAAGGAATCTTGCAGCGTTTTAGGAGACAGCAGTCTAGCAGAGGAGTGTGTAGTAGGGGTCGTGATAAATTCATATAATTTGCCTGAAGTATTCTGTTATTAATTCCACTCGTGGTGTTTAACACCAGTATTCATAAATGAATAGAGTTTCCATCATTGTTTCTGAGACTTCTCTGAAAGAGACCAAAGTACCAACTACCCATGTTAAATTTTGTTCTCAAATAGTGTCACTGTGGTGCTGTTAGTTTGGATGGAATTGTAGAGACAGACAGGTGAGCCCTCTGCAAGTAATCAGATGTACAGTAGTTCTACTTCTACCATAGGAACAATGCTTGTGATTTTAGCAAAATGTTCCTTGAGCCTAGTTTTTTTCTCTAGATTCCCTTGTGCTTCCATTTTTCCATTATTTCCTTCACCTGGTGAATCCTGTGTATTTACACTGAGAAAGGCAAATAACCTCTACTAATTACTGAGCAGAGGCTTTCATAGGGGTCTCCCCAGTGTTTCTTTCTAAAAACTTCTAATAATTTGAAAATTTGTAGCACCTAGACACTGCAGTAGCAGACACAATAGCAGAAGTTACCAAACATTTGTAGGTGTTGCATCATTTCTGATTTTGAAGCTTTACCTGGACACAGTTGATTTGCAATGGAAAGCTCATGTATGGTTTTGCTACAGTTAACTATCTCTCTTTGTCCTACTTGAAACACTATTGATTCATTTATATAATTACCAGTAAATGTGAGAGGAAATTGAGGAACTCTTGAGCCTGGAAGTAGCCTAGACATGTCTTGTAAAATATATTAAGAATGATGATTTTTGCATTAATGTGAATAGCCTCTAATAACATGATGTATCTTTAAAGAGGGCTTTGGCTTTATAATGCCAAGTGAAGTACACTTAGCTCTTTAATAGCACTTTCGAGTTGCAGGCTTTTAATGTTGACAGCTATATTTAGTACGTTTGATATTCCATAGGGTGTTCTTAGAAGAAATGAACACATCTGATGGACCAAACCCACTCTCCTTGTTCAACTGGCAACAATACTGCTCGGTGGAGGTTTGAACAGACAGGTTCTTAGATGTTACTGGGAATATGTGTATCAGTGCGTAGGGACAACAGATCATTCTGCTTAACTTTGAACTATCTGACTTTTACTAGTAGCTGTCCTTTAATATTAATAGGACATTCCATTTTGGCTTTGTATATTTCAGAAAAGATAAAGATTTTTCAGCCTTTAACTTGGAACACATTTCAGCACACTAATAAGGGTATTAGAGGTTTAATTGTTCCTGTAGATAAGTTACTGAGTACATACTCAGTATGACTTAAGTCTATTCAGATAATTAATAATTTAATGTGGGTATTACCATTTTGAAAATGTATGCAGCTAATATATAAACAGGGACACAAGAAAATCTTGTGGGCCACTGACGGATATATCTTTGGAAACTACCTGTAGTTTTAATTTTTCTTTCTTTCACAACACTCTGGTTCACAGATTCACAGAATATTCTGAGTTGGAAGGGACCCAAAAGGATCATCAAGTCCAACTCTTAAATGGCACCACTGCCTCCCTGGTGGGAATCGAACCCCCAGTCTCCTGCATGAGAGGTGGGGACACTCACCACTGTACTAAAGTGGATCCACCAAATACACTTAAACCCAATAAAATAAGTAATTAATATCTATTTAGATTTGCATGCCTGCAGTGCCAAAAAAAAATCAGATTTTTTTGGTGACATTTTTCATTCTTGCAGGCTCAGTTTCTGATTTTGAACCACTTTGGTCTGTCAGAAACGTGCAAGGTTGGTCAACACAAGGATTTAATACCTTGAGGATTGCTCACAGCAAACAGTTAATACCTTAGGGGCTGCTCACAGCGATACAGTGAGTCCCCTTGCTCTCTGAAGCAGGGATAAAGTTCCCGTGGGCTGCTGCAAGTTCCCTGTTTTGCCTGGCAGCTTGCGACACCGCCCTCATCTCAGGTCCTCGTGGACTGCCAGGCTGTGCGCTGGGGCTGTGAGGCTCCCCAGGCACGGCTTCCACAAGGATAAAGTCACTCCAAATGCTCCCTTGCCTTTCCACTGGTCCAATGTCTCTATGAAAACATTCCATCCTAAATTTATCACTTTTATCCCTACACCAAACAGATTTTAAATGAACTTTTACTCTGTTTCACTTCAGCAAGGCTCAGTGTAATGATGTTGGCATTTGTAGTTAGAAGTTAATAGAGAAAATAAGATACAAAGAATTTGAAATCTGGCTTTCTGAAGTTTGAGTATTTCCAGAAAATATCATTTAGTCTCCAGTCTTTCAGTATGATGCACAGTTTGGGAAGGAGATGAGCAGTGGGGTTTGATCCAGTTTTCATGTAGCCACCCCACGTTCTGTAAGCAGCCAGATCAGCTCTAGAGAAGCCTTTCACTGGCTTTACTGATTGTACTAAATTTGGCTCCTGTACAATGCAAATACAGTCCTAATTAGTCATGATGCCTTATGTTTATTATCCTGTAGCCAACTGGGAGATGGCAGTAACATCTATGGAGAACGATATCTAAGAGCGTGTTGGCATCCTAAATCAAAAGTAATACTCTATAGCTCAGTCCTTAACTGTGGACTGGATTAACCAACCCTGTGTATGCACCATCAGCCAAGCAAACTGTGTAGCTCTGGGTATTCTGGTTTGGAACAGGCATCAGTTTTGTGATCCTGCTGTCAGATTCCCCATTCTCAGGTTCTAGGATCTCGTCTGTCCCTGCAGTTTCAGTAATCAAATATGTGCTGTGCTTTCAGGATGCAATACACATAGGCTGTTGATTTTAGGGTGTAGAGTGAAAAGATCACAACGTACACTCACAAAACACTTGTATGAATTGTTGAACCTGTCTCAGCAGAAGCCTCGGTTCTTCAGTTCTCAGTGCTTGATTCCGTTCCAGGCAGTCACTACTAAGGTGTTACTGTCTAAAGTGAGCAGGGAGAAAAAACTTGAAAAACAAAAACTGGACTGTGCTTGATGGTGACTGGGACTGTTCTCTGCTGTGTTAACGGATGAAGTATCTCAGTGTACAAAATATCACTGAGCTCTTTTTTGATTTCTAGTATTTCAATGTGTGTGTTTAGTGTCTAGAATGTACACAGCATTGTCATTCTCAGCCTGTGAGGTAATTCTGTTTCCTCTATATTCTCATATAGATTTTGTATGTTTGTATACATATACATGTAATATGTAATGTATGTACATATATAAGTGGGAGGACACATGTGTATAAATATGTAGGTATATACGTACACACACAGAGACACTCAATCTTCTGCAGGGTTTGGATGGAAGCACAGCTTGGATTTGGATGTCTTGGTATGCTAAACCTTCTTCAGGACTGAAGATGTAGAAAGAGCAATGGTAATAAATAGAGTGGTGGCAACCAGTTCCCCAACAAATTAATTTATTTTTCTACATTTACTGTTAGATATTGAGGGGGGAAAAGACTTCTGGAAGAATGTTCACATTGCTGTAGTTGATAATAGTTGTATCTGTTTCGTAATTTTTTATCCCCGAACCTCTTAATTTTACCGTAACTTGTTTCAACCCTTTTAAAATCACTTTTTCACTTTCTTTTTGGGGTTTTATGTTAATTTTTGTTGTACATTTTGACTGAATGAACATTTCCTACCCAGGGGTCTTCCACTGCCTTTAACTGGCTGGACTACAGTGCACACGGTGAAGTTGCTGCAGTCATTGGCTTTGTGTCCAGATAGGCCAAACTACCATTGTTCTATTTCTAGAATCAGGTCTTTAAAATCATTTTTTTCCTCTCATATTTCCTTTATTTAATGAGGCGTTACCTTTGGGGAAAAATCCATCTGCCACAATTTTTATCTGGTTTTCATACATTGTTCAGTTTAAGAAAATGGAAAATATTACAGTAGTAGGTTCTGAGATGCAGCAATTCAGACAAGCAGGTCCTTTTCTGTAAGCACAGCCTATGTATTGCCCAACTCTAAAAAAATATATATAAATGCTGAAAAAAGTGAATCATTCAAGCCAGATCTGCATGTTAATCTGTTTTTAAATGAGTTTTTTCATGTCATAGATCTATGTATAATTCTCTGGAGGTTTCAAGCAAGACTGAACTGGGTCAGATTGACTTGTATATTTTCTCTAAATAGGATGGAAATAAAATCTAGTAGTGGATTGGTGATATTAATCATATGACTGCTGAATGGGAGTCATTATTGGGCTCTTGAAGGCCTGTAAGTTAATTTATAGGTTTCTGTAGGATCTGCCATGCTAGTGTACCCACTCAAAGGCATTTAGGTACAGTATTTAAGTCTTTCACAGCCTCTTTTTCATAATGAAAAGTATGTAGTATTCATACTCTTGTACTTGGAAGTGAGAAAATGCATATTAGAATAAAAATTAAGGTATGCAATGGAGGTCCTGATATATCTTTATGCCTAAACTTTATTCTTCTTCACCCTGCCTACTGTGGTATATCTGAACCCACACTTTTTGTGTGTTAACTATATTCAAGTAAAAATACTGTATGCAAAAGGTTTTACTTGATTGGTAATGCTGACTCTTGGACTTGGTGGGAAGCCTTGGCTGCTACTTTGAAGTAAGCAGTGTACACCATGGCAAATATGTAGTTGCTGCTCTTTTGAGAAGGTGAATTGAATATTTTTCCTACTGGGAGGACAGATATAGAGATGTATTACCTAATCCCCACTCTGGCACTGTCCTGAGAGCTTTGGAGAAATCCTCCTCCTCTTTGCTGTTTCTCACCACTCTAATTCTAATAGATTGACCAAATAGAGCTCAAGATCTATGGCCCCACTGTTCCTAAGGTAGATGTTTAACAAGGTACATTTTTATCTAACTTGAAGCATGGGGTATTTGCAGCATTGCTCCTGAGGTCCTGAAATTGTCCATGCAGGTATGTTTTAAAGCCTTAATATTCTGCTGAAGTGTGAATTATTTAAACCTGTCATCATGACAGTTCATCAACTTCTATCCAGTTTTGAAATTCAATCAAAATGGATTGGGTAAAACTGAATTGAAGGTTTATTTATGTGATGATGAATTGACTTTCTGGATATTAAGGCTGTATCTTTCTTGGCAAAAGGAACACTTTGTATAAGAAACTTCTCTGCTTTGGTTTTGAGTCATTGCAGTGTGATTAACACGATGCTCAGTTAAATCTACATAAGTACATCTTTCTTTTCTGTTTATGACAGAATAATGGTTAATTATAACCTATCAAAAAGACAAATACTTTTTCATTAAATTAAATAAAACATTTTAAAAATGTACTATTTCATCTTGTGAATAAATTTATCAAAACAAATGTGTATTTGCAGCTTCCTTAAACTTCTGTTTTCTTGCTCGATTCCTGTTGGTAGAAGTGGAACAAAATTCCCTGAGGAAGGCAAAAAGCACAGCCATGGGTCCATTTTCCAGTCTCTATTTCTAGATTCTTGAGGGTTGCAGTTTTTTTCCTCTAATGGAATGAAAAAGATCAAACTGTGCTAGCATGCAGTGCCATAGTCCAACTGCTTCCACCAGCTCAAGTCTTTTTAGCTACTTTTTATTAAGTAGCCCCATGGCCCTTGCAGCACATGTCCATCAAAACTGCCTGCTACTCTTCAGACACACGCAGTTTTTCTTTCTTTAGTACAGTGATGTGTCCACATGAGTGGACGTTAGTGTGCATGTAGCCTGTAAGAAGAATTGATGGATGTAAATTGCTTTTAAATGGTTATGGTAAATATGCTAATTTTTAAATATTGCCTCTTTTAAAATCCCACCTGGAGTCCTAATCTGTTTTAAATGCTACAGAAAGAAATGAATTCTGTCTCTGCGAATGGAGTTGGTTACTCATGTATTCTGTACAGGAAAAAAACCCAATGAGAAGTCCACATGCATTGAAATTACCATGGAACACAAGGTACTGATATGCAGTTGAACTTCTTTCAAATCCAGGGACATTTTGACTTAAAATAAACCTCTTTTCCCTCAAATCTTGTAAATCACCTCTTACCCCTCAATTTGTGTTGGATTTTTAGCAAATATAAACAGCCTTTGCCCATCTGAAATCACTCCAGGGTAGAAGAAGTTTTAAAATTCATTTTCCAGAGCCCAGATTTTAATTTACATTTATACCGATGACCTGTTTTGAATGAATTGGGATGTGTTCGTTTGTGGGTGGGTTTTTGTTTAACTTGCCTTGAAGTGCCCAGTGTTCACCTCCAAACGTACACTGCGATTCACAGAAGGTAGATGTGCCAGACAAAAGAATTCCTGCCCTGAAGCATTTCAGCTCCAAAGAGGCGTGAGCAGTTGCACAGAACAATTGCAGCACGGCCAATAGGCACCGCATCTGGAGTGCTCCTGGAGCAGATGTGGTTTTTCGGGTTTCTTTTTTGTTTGTTTGTTTTGCTTGGATGAGGTTTTCTGTTTTTAACAGAGGAGGAGGAAATTGAGGCGCTGTTTTGTACTTCGTGCCTAAACTCAGTAAGGGTGAATGGAAGATAGCAGTAGGTGAAGAACACAAAGTAAGTTATTGAGGATTAGAAAGACACAAGTAGATTAAGAAATCAAAAATGGAAGATGAAATACAGGTTCCAAACTTCGATCTTTTGGCTGCCTTTTTTCTGTATGTATAGTTGTATTTTGTGTGAGTTTGCCCCATGAGGTATGAAATGATAGGTGGCAAAACAAACTTTGTCCCTTCTCAGCCAGAACGAGAGCAGGGGTGAACAGTGCCAGAATAAAGTCGATAAGTGTATGGAGGAGTGAGATGAGAAGGATGCAAAATATTTTGCATGTGAGCCCATATATGTGTTAGAGGCACGAACCTAAAACCATCTGACAGTGGATGGTCTTGGTTTCAGGTTGTTATGACATCAGTATCAGTTGAAGCGCGAGAAGATGCTGCTATTATTCTCTCAGCTGTTATAGAAATCTGTTGCTAAATCTTCTGTACATACTACAGAGGATTTTCAACGGCATAACTGTACCAGTTAAGTAGCTGAGATCTGTGATTATTTCTCCATAATGACGAAAAGTGTGATGCCAAAGGTAGTACATCATTCTTTCCTTCCTTTTAATTTAACATAGAATTGTGTTGATGTTATTTAGAACATGAGACTTTTACAATTACTTCTGGGATCAATGTACAGAAATGTGACCAGTTTGTGAAAACAAGGACTGAGGACTGTAATTGGTAGCATACCCCCAATGCTTACTGTTGACCAACTCAAACAAGATGGAAGCCTAGTGAGCAACATGGACATGTGAACAGTGTTATCTATTAAAGCTACTTTGACACCATAATCAACATTATCTGATCAGGTGTGTGCGTCCATGGGGGATTGGCATGTATATTTATTTACCTGGGTGATTTCAAAGCTATGTTGTGTACCTGCCCTGCACTTCTGTGTTAGCTTACACTTCACTGACAGGATTTGAAGAATGCTAGAGCAGCGAATTGAATCCACAAGGAGGCTGAAGTGGTCCATCCATGAAGTGCTGCTTTGGCAGAGCATGGATGCATAACTAGCAGTTGTGTGGCAAATGATGCTGTTATTGTCAGTAAGCCAGAACGATCTGTGATCCAAATAATTCTTATTTTTTGCTAACCTGAAGCATTTTAGAGGTGGGTTTGGACTATGACCCTACAGACAGCTGTATTGGCAGCACTTTAAGGAGCAACAGCTCCGGACACAGGGGAATAAGCATTTGCTTTACTGCCATGGCAGTGCACCATGAAATGGTATTTTGATGCTGTGACATCTCTGTTAGAATTTCTGCAGTAGATGAAGTGTAAGCAGTTCTTTCCTCTTTTAACTTTTCAGGTTTTTGCTCCTATTACCAGGGGTAAGAGCTGCCTTCTGCCTGCTCAGCTATCTTTGTCCACAGTCTAAGCAGGATCCATTAAATTATCCAGTTTAAAAAAACCACAAAACATAGAAAAGCAGACAGTAAAATCTTTTGCATGTGTTGTACAGTTTCATATGATAGATCTTGCTGACATACAGCCACAAGCACTTATCATGCCCTATGTGTAGAATTTTACTACAGAAACACCTGTTTGCTAAAAGGACACCTGTGGCATATGGCGCCCAATGCAGACAGACCAGGCAGTGATTACACAAGATTTAGGAACGAAGGTTGAGATGAATGATGAGTGGCCAAGGAGCAATTCTGGTTTTTCATATGTAACATCTACTTATGTCTCTCATGCTACAAGGACCCACATTAAAAACAGAGGTTTTCCTATGTCCTGCAAGAGGATTTCTCAACATTTTTGCTTTCAACTGGCTAAAGGTGACATAAAGGAAAACATAACCGAGTAGCAAGTTATAGCAAAATTATATTTTTGTTAACACTGCTTCTATTTTATTCTACAGTAATATTAAATTGTACAGGAAGTAAAACTTAGGTAGCATGGCAAATTTTATTTTATGCATCATCCTTTGTGAAAGTGTCGTCATCTACCATGAAACACCACTGCACACCCAATTTCTGTGTATATATTTGTGTTCAGAAAGCCAAGCATGACAAAGAACCTCAGTTACTCTGCCTTGGATAATTAATATTAAATTAGGGATACCTGCATCCTCAAAGCCCTCTCCACACTGAAACTAATGGGAGGGTCAGGGTCTTAGATGAGCTACTGTGAGTGATCTTGACTGGTAAATTGTTTTTTTACTATTTTTTTAATCTAATGAGTGTTAAGTCATAAAATATGGAATGAAAATAAGTTTCTCCTGACCTGAACCTCTTTTGAAAAGGTTGCCTGCTATTTGTTTCTTGGAAGACCAACAACCAGTATTGAAAGATATGAACCTAATCTTTTTCTTTTTCAGCTCAGCGTCAGAGATTCTACCTGAATCTATGAATCTACTTGATCTATGAATCAACTTGAATAATTTTCTGAGTGCAACTTGATCAGAAAATCTGAGGGAGATTGCTGTATATTCTGCATCTGTCCCTTCAGGGTAAAAATATACCCTTTCCTCCTGGGTTCTTGCTGGGAGAAGCTAGCTGTGCAAGCTATGTACAAATTATCAGCTGTCAGGGAAATAGCTGGTGCATTTGCACAGAACAATGAAGTCAAGTCCTTGCTGTGTACCAACAACATATATTGTTTCCTCTGTGTCTAAGGCAGAATTTGGTTTTGCTTTTGACTGTCTGCAGTTCAGAAGAGTGAGTAGACAGCTGGAGAAGCTGTAACTCCAACAGGGTAATTGGGTAGGTTTGACCTCCAGATTTAGCACATCAAAATTCCCATAATGACAAGAAACTGAGACTAAGAAAACGGAGTTCATCAGAATATGTTCATCAGAGTTGTCAGTTTGTTCAGTCCACAGAATTAATCTTTCTGTGTCAGTGTAATCTATAAATCACCTTTGACACATATTGCATTTTTGTTATTGCTCAGTTTAAGGTCTTAAAACTGGAAACCTTGAAGCAATAATAAACTAATCACTTAATATTTGTCCTCTACTAAATTGCTTTCCACCAATGGTATTCTGGTTTACTTGGTATTAATTTTACCTGATGGAAGCTTAAAATGTATAAAACTGTTTAAGAACCTTTATTTTTTAGTTTTTGTCACAGTTCTGTTGACATTCCTCTTGGTGGTAAACCCCAGACGAGGACAAAAATTAAGAGGTTTTTTGGCAGAGACACAGAAAAACAGTGTTTGCGAGAAGAAAACTCTGTTGAACAGATTAAAATCATTAAAACTTGTAAGAGAGAGATTCTAGAGAGAACAGATAAAATGGAAAATAAGCTAGTAACTCTTCTTTGACTACAAGAGTTCAAATAGTCACTATACTTCCTTTGGTTGTATCTGTGGAATGACTCATTTGTCCAGAAGTTTAAAAAGGATGATTAGAAAATAAGAAAAGAGGCGTGGAAAAAATTAAGCTTTTCATGATTTCTCTTGAACCTCTTGAATTGCTGCCTACTCAGTTCTTAGTCTGATCTTTCCAAAGGACTTGTTATTTTGAGTATCTCATCAGTGGTGGCTGTTTGTTTTACAGCACAGATAAATGATGCAGTTTTTCTATATATCTCTACCTGGAGGAGTGTAATACATATATTATATGTTGCCAAAGAAGTTTGGACCAAATAGACTGACATCGATTATTTTGAAGAAATCCATTATCATTATCTGAGCCCAGCTGAAAGAAAAGACTAGATTTGTATAAAAGCTTTAAAATAAAAACTGAAAGTGCTCATCAATTTTCAAAAGATGTTAATTTCCTTTGCTGACCTAGTACCTGTAAGCAATATACAATTTTTTTAATCATGGGACTAAACTCCCTGAGCATTCTCCCCAGCATTCTCTCAACTCTGGTATTTAAACACATCCTTTTATTTGCCGCTTTTATTTTGTTGTTTATTTTTCTGTCACCCTGTACATAAGAATGTGATATACTAGATGTCTGCTTTATTTTGAATGGGGAATGGGGGAGCAGGCTCACAAAAAGATGATCTTACCGTGTTGAAAGAAATATTACAGCTGGCTGAACATACTGCAAGGTCTGTGTTAAATACAACTGTCTAAACACCATGTAGTGATGCCAAGGGTGAGTACTAAGTAAGGTGTGCTACAAAAATATTCTGAATTCTGTGTATAACTGCAGGGATCATTGGCCTGGGAAAGAGAATTATGTTTACACCTGTGCTTTAGGTCTAGTTTTTCTATTAGTTTCCTAAAACAGCAGTTTGATCTATTTCTTGCTTGTTTGAAGATGGTGAAAAAACCTTACATTTTCAGAAAAAGAAGAGGCAAATTATATTGGAGACCACATGCTCTGTTTTAAGCTCATCTTAATTTCACCTTTCTGAATTTATATCTTCATGAAAGCCAATGCTAATACGTGTTTGGCCTAATAGGTACCTTAATGCGTTCTGCATCATGATTAGTGCATGTTTATCAACTTTTATTACTCATAGTGCACACCATCTTCAGGATCACAGCGTACCCAGCCTTACTTGTCTGGTGGGGGGGGGTATTTTATTTTTGTTTGTTTTGTTTTGTTTGTGTGCATATGTTTTTGGCTGGATGCCAGAGATTCACCCACAACCACTTTCTCACTTCATTTCCCCTCACCCTCCTCCCCATACAAACAGAGGAAGAGAGTGGAAAAGGAAAAAACTGAAGGGTTTTTGCTATGCAGGAATGAGGACTATTAGAAATCTCTTACTGTCACAGGCAAACCAACATTTTAAGGTGGGATATGAAGGATTTATTTCTAACAAGATCAGAGCTTAACGTGAAAAGTATCATCTTAAAGGCAACCAGTCTGTCTTTTACAACAGATACCACATTCCCTTTTTCTCCAGGATGCAAGGGGAGACAGGAGTAGGGGAAAGCCAGGCAGTTGGTGCTTTTCTGCCACTGCTCAGGGTAGGAAGCCATTTCCCTGCATTCCCCCCCTGCTCCCCGCTGCCCCCGCGGGAGAGTCTTTCATGACTCTCTCCAGCATGAGTCCAATCCTAGGGGCAACAGCTCTTCCATACTCTGCTGCCCAGGAGTCACTTCACAGGGTGCAGTTCTTTAATAACTGGCTGCGCTGCCTCAGCATGGGTCCCATCCCAGAGCACACAGATCCTACCAGGTACAGTTCTGCTCCAGCGTGGACTCCTCCTCCATGGGCTACACGTCTCTCCTGGGACTCTGCTCCAAGGTGGGCTCCAGTGGGTTGCAGCCTCCCTCCAGCATCCTCCTGCTCCAGCGTGGGCTCCTCTTTCCACGGGCTACAGGTGGATCTCTGCATCCCTGTGTTCTCTCCATTCCATGGGCTGCAGGGGGACAGCCTGCTTCACCATGGTCCTTTCCATGGGCTGCAGGGAGATGCCTGGAATACCTCCTCCCTCTCCTTCGGTGCTGGCCTTGATGCCTGCATTGCTGTTACAACTTCTCACAGCTCTTCTCCAGCAGCCATCTTCTTCTGTTACTATTTTTTCCCCTTCTTAAATATGTTATTACAGAGGCGCCCCTATCTCTCCTGATTGGCCTGGCCTTGGCCGGCAACAGGCCCAGCCAGGAGCTGGCTGGCATTACCTCTGCTAGCTAGGAGGGAGGCTTTCAGCAACTTCTTGAAGAAAAGCCTCCTCCACAGGTCACCCCACTGCCAGAAAAAAAATGGCCACAGCAAATCCAGCACTGGGGTGTTTTTTAGTGAGTGTTTTTTTTGTTGGGTTGTTTTATTTGGGTGGGGTGGTGGTTTTGGTTGGTTGGGGTTTTTGATCCTTTCACATGAAGAAGTCCCATACGTCAGAAAGTTTTTATTTTTAAATGGATTGGTGTAAGTCAGATCCAAAGCTTTGGCTTTTTTGGATGCAAACATGAAAATATTCCTGCAATGAGAGATGTAACTGAGGCACAAAATGTTTGCCTCAGCAGAGTGTCAGGCAGGAGCCCAAAGGCAATACTTTTTATATACACATGCATGACCAGACCATGATCATAGGATCACGGAAAATGCCAAGTTGGAAGGCACCTCATAGGATCACAGAGTCTGACTCCTGGCTCTGCTAGAGACACGCCAAGAGCCGCATCAAGTGCCTGCAAGCATTGCTCAAATGCTTCCTGAACTCAGGCTTGGTGCTGTGACCAGCTCCCCGGGGAGCCTGTTCTAGTGCCCAAACACCTTCTGGGCGAAAAGCTTTTTCCTGATATCCAACCTAAACCTCTCCTGACTGAGCTTCATGCCATTTCTTTGAGTTCTGTCCCTGGTCGCAGAGTGAAGAGATCAGTGCCTGCCCCTCCTCTCCCCTCATAAGAAAGTTGCAGCTGCAATGAGATCTTCCCTCAATCTCTTCTTTTGCAGGCTGAACACACCAAGTGTCCTCAGCTGTCTCTCATGAGGCTTCCCCTCCAGGCCCTTCGCCATCGTCATGGCCTCCTTTGGACGCTCTCTAATACCTTTCTCCCCAGCTGCGCTGGTACACACGTTGCTGGCTGAGAAAAGAAGCAAAGGATGCTCCTTCTGGGGGATGGATTGCAAAGGATTTAAGCTGTAGTGATTTTGTTCGGGCCTTCCCTACCCAAAATAATTTTGTCTGGGCATGTCCAGGAAATGGCAATGTTGATCAGATCACAGAGGGGTCCAAGAGTGAGCACGATGCAGAAAGTTAATGTTTAGGGTCAGTACCTTCGAGGGTCAACTAGAAAAACTACTAGAACTTTCACAGACACAGAAGGGCTCTTACATCAGGATCTAAGGTGGTTCAGGGAGGAGCAGAAATTCTGAGTCTCCTAGCTTTGATAAGATCAGAGTAATTGAGAACATCCTTGGGGGAACTATACAGGCCGCAGAAAGCTGCAGATGCCTCAGGCTTGGGTGGCAATTGCTATGGAATTTTTGAGATAGCAATTTTGGGCTTAGCTGCAGTTCTGCCTGAATGTCTTACTGGAGCAGTCCCGAATTCTGTAGTATGCTCTCAGTTTTAACATGTTTTTAGATTAGATTTAAATAATGTATCAATAATTCACCTTTCCAGTTAGAGCCCTTTCTTGAAAATGGAGATTCCTAACCTTTCATACTGACTCTAGGTTGCTCTTAAAGTAGAAAGATATATATGAAGTTCCAATCATTTTGACATGTGTAAGGGGTTAAGTCATTCTTGAACGGTTTATCGCTCATCAATTGTAATTAAATATGTTTATATTAAATTATGTTCTGTAATTAATGTAAAATCTTTTAGCCTGTGCTGTTATTAGAACCAGATGCTGAAGTATCAACAATATTTCAACATGACTGTGCTGCCTTGCCAGCTGTCTAACTGTAATTACTTTAATCTCAGCTTGTTATCTAATTATCACCTTTGTAAAGGGAAAAGTACTCTCTAATGCGTACTGATTGTTTCAGATGATGATGAAGAGCGTGAAACAGCTGTCAGATATTTTAGCCCTGCTTATCTGGATTAGAAAACTTATTGGGAGGCCTACTTTGCTTCAAACACTCCTGAGAGAAAATGGGACAATCGGAAAGATGGGGTTTAATTCACCTTGTTTACCCTAGAAATGTGATTGCAATAATCACCAGAGACAACGGATGAAACAAGGTAAACAATTACTGTTTCCATTAAAAAATAGCAAGACCATGGTATAGCACAGAGTGTCAATGATGTATGAGTTTTGTAGTGGACTGTATACCTCTATTTTTTTAAACTTCTGCTTTCATTGCAATGCTGGATAATTACTCTTAATCTAGTTACAGAGGTTGTGCTGGTGACTAAGTTTCCTATGTAGTTAACCAGTTTTAAATAACAGAGATATACAGATAAACTCTTCATGGAGTGCTTTCGGCACCGGAAAAAAATGCACTAAGATTTTTATGATTTGAAGTTCTTTTTGGATACTTCATTCATGAATGAATGGAGTAGTTTTACAGGGTACTTTAAGATTGTGTAGGGTTTAAGGACAAGAAACAAAACCCTGCATCTAAACGAAATTCAGAGAAAAAAAGGGTCGAAGGCTAAAGTAATAATTTCAGTGCATTATTTGATTAATAAAGCTTAAGTAAGGGTGATTTTGCCTAAAATTCTGTTGCCTTTTTTTTAACCTTCCCTTCTGTTTGTCACCCTCCTCTGAACAGTGCTGACAGTGATGTTAGTTCAAAAATCTTCCTGAAAAAAAAGTATTTTATTTCATGGCAATAATACAATGGGTAAGAAATAAAGCGATTTGATAATGAAATGCCTTCATAGCAGTTGTAGTTTTTAAAATGGAGCTTTAGTAGGACTTCTTGTGATTGAAGTGTATTATTGTTAATGCTAGCATGGTTTGAAAATTGCTGGAATATGTGAAAGTCGATGTGTCTTCCCTTTCCCTGACACACTCTGTTCTGTACCATAGCAATTTGTCACTCTATTAACTGTACTAAGAATAAACATTTTTTAAATTATTTTTTTATAAGGGGAGGGGTCGATTTTTTTTGTGTGCTCCTTCTCAGTTTGATACCTGGGCATAATTTACTGGTTATAAAAAAAAAAATATCCACAATTGATTCAAAAGCATTGGAATACCTCTTCAGGGACAAGGTACAAGTTCCAGCCAGGTAGTGAAACATAATTGGAAAGCTGCTGAGTACTTTCAGCTTTTTATGAAGGAACTGAGGAACATTTTGAACTTGTATGCAGGGGTTGTAAGAGCATCCAGGCTTCAAGATGGATTTATTAGCCAAATGTTTAGACAAATTGTTTTTCCTCTTTCAATTTGGATTTTCTTTGTAGTTCTGTCTTGACTTGTACATAAAACATAGTTCAGTCCAGCAGGAGGTTAGTTGAATAAAAATGGATAGTGTGGTGCTCTCTTCCTTTTCTTTTTCTAAAACGAACTGATTTTCAGGTCACCTCAGAGTTACTCAACTTTTTGATTTCTCTTAAATCTTAAGAAATTAAGTTCTGACAGGGTTGAAAGGGCTCAGAACAGAAGCAAACTGAGGCAGCAGAATTGTGCTGAAAGGCTCTTGGCTGGAGGAGAGGAACTTGCTGCTGGGATTTCAGGGCAGTTGTTTCTGTTGTGCATGTGAAAA
The DNA here is from genome assembly GCA_013390025.1 of Pitta sordida. NCBI lineage: Eukaryota > Metazoa > Chordata > Aves > Passeriformes > Pittidae > Pitta > Pitta sordida. The sequence goes on along the minus strand of WEKX01028402.1, from coordinate 178,109 downwards.
GATGAGCGCATGACTGTAGGTACAATTTCCATGTTGTGTCTATTAGGATTAAATGCTGAAATTAAGTATATGTACTCCTTAACCCTTAACATTGTTTAAAACCACAACCTTAAAATAGAAATATGTCTATAACACTTCATCTGAGGATGCCAGAACACATTGTAAACAAGAGTTAATGGTAGTTTAGCAGTGAAGGCTCATCCAAAGTACAGATGACTGCAGAGTGGTATTGACTTGATGGCAGATGCAAAAATTGAGCAGAATCCAGCATTATCCACTGTCAGTTCTATTAAATACACAAATATAATAATGTTATTGCTTTCAATTTTCCCTTCTAGGCTTTCATGATTTAATATGAAGTTGATTTACTTTAAAATTATTCTGTGTTTTGGGGAATCACTTCATGCAAGATGATTTGCAAGTGTTTCCAGGAGTTAATTTGTTTTCATTTCCTTTGACCAGGAATAACATTTTGGCAAATCTTAAGACAATCATCTGATGAAGATGCTATAAAAATATATTATCTTAAAACTACTTTTGACAGACACTGCCTTCTTTTGAAAATGTATTGAAACTTAAGGTGGTGATACACAAAAAGTAGAAAGTGGCCCTTTGCCATTTGCCTAATACATAAATCCTTTAGTTCTTGTGTGGAGTCTCCATGTTGTTCCATTAAACTATAGAGACTTCTCCGTTTTATAAAGGTAATGAACCATGAACTCCAGAGTCTCCTAAATAGCCCCTGACAAGACTGTTACTTCCGTAAAAAGGCCACTAACATATTGCAGGTCTGTGACTTTCTAACTACAAACTCCCAGGGAAGTGAGCCTGTCATAGCTGCAAGTGCAAGGCTTTGGAAAAAATAAAATACACAAATGACCGTTACTGAAAAGTGCTAATGTGAGAGACTGAGTGAGAGAAAGATTGAGGTGGACTCTTATGCTCGATTTATTCCCCGCTATGGGTTTAAAATATATTTGTAGACAGACTCTTGATCTTCAGACTGCTTTTTCAATTTTAATTTTTTTAAAGAAATCTATAATCTGTAGCAGTTTGCCGAGTTTTGCTATTTAAAAATTACTTAACTCTCTTTAAAAGGTGCTAATTTCAGAATAATTTCTTGGAAATAATTTCCCCTGTACCAATTCTGTTGTTTTAAGTGTTGAAGTATAAATACTATAGATCATATATTTTCAGTCATGCTCAAGTGTAAATATTGAGGGTTTTTTCACAAAACAAGCGTTCACATTTTCAATAAATTATTCTTTATTATGCTTAAATAGGGAAAAATACCAGCAGTTTTGTGTGCATACATATATACAGGCATGCTAAATGGATCTATACACACAAGTAATCCATACACAGTGTCAAATATATATACTGCATCAAACATATATTATGTAACTGTAGAGGTGTAGGTGAAACTGTGGTGTTTTTGAGGTTAGTGGGAGCTCTGGCTTCACTGTATACAGGATTGTGTCTGGAAAAGAAAGACTTTGAGTGATGTCCTTGGTCCCTTTCTTGAGCCGTTTGTGTTAGCCTGAGGCAAAGAAGCCTGAAAGCACGTTTAAGTTATTCGTTGTCTTTAAATCAAATATTGAAACACTAAAACCAAATCATATGACAGAGCAAAGTGTTTTCCTCAGTTTGCCTTCTATAGTTTTATTAACTCTCAGGATTAAAGGCTAAGCTGTTGAGGATGAAGAGGTTTACTACTCACAGGGAAATAATTTCAAAGGTCTATGAGTGAAGACTTCAGGTGTTTAAGGGTATCATCCTTTGAAAAGACAAATATCACCAGAGGAATGTGCAACCGCAGGGACAATACCACAGGTATGATGAGGAGGGTTATGGTTACAGTAGCGAGGCTCAGTCTGCACTTAACTGCAGGAAAAAGGCTTTTGCTGCATTCAGAGTGTTGGACTGTTCTGAGCCAGGATGGTGTTGTACAGATGTGGGAAAGGAACAAGCCAGCTTTCAGAGACCAGAAAGACAGAAATGAGTGTGCTGGTGTGTGTCAGTGAAGACTTGGAGGGCTTTGCCTTTAACCAGGTAGTCAGGTCTGCTTGACAGCTACAGGTTATAGCAAAAGGAAGAGAAATTTTGGGGTTTGACTTGTTAATACAATACGGCACTGATTCAGTTTGCCACTGAATCTCTTGTGTATGTTTCCAGAAAACAGGAGGGGGAGGATTTTCTTTTTAATACAAAAGCATAGGTGTTGATCAAATGAATATAGTGCATGTTTGATGTTGCCTTGTAAGGCACAGTCCAGAATCAAGAATTTAGCAGTGTGCTTTGCACGGCAAATTAATAGTAGTACTGCATTTCCAGCTAGTGAATGATGGCCTGGATTATTTGTCTGTAATTCAAATAAAATATTACAGTATCCTCTATTAATGGGATTTGGGGTGGAAGAGTCTTGTTCAAAGTTGCTGTCTGTAGCACATAGATCTGCACAAGTGGTGAAGAGCCGGTGCAGCAGGGCTTGGAAGTAAGGCTGTCAGCTTAATACATTGTGTGAAAATTGGGGCCGGAGGTCACCAATCTCCCGGTACACAAATCTCCCTCTGAGAATCTCATTTCATTCAGACTATCAGTTAGATTAGAAATACCCTAATTATCCCACTGAAATTAAATTACTTTATGTAAGGGTGATATAATGAACAACCATAAAGAAGCTATACAACCAATCATCCTATTAGTCACAGCAAGACTAGACTATACACTAAATGGTTCTGGTTTGATTATTGCAGGCTGGTCTGTGCCACATAAACTGGGGGGGAAGGGAAAGACCTAGGGGAAGATTAGTTCTGATTTCCTTTTCTATTTTACTGGAAGAAAGTCACATTTTAATTCACCCTGCAAGTCATCTAGGTGAAAAAGGTGTAAGGTTGACTGTCAGAGAAAATGTAGTGCCGCAGGATTCATGAATTATGAAGAGGAGACTGGGATCTGTCTTAGGGCACAGTGAATTATGTGGCTACAGAGAGCAGGAGGAGAGCTGTAGGAATGTAGCAGACTGCTCCAGCACTTCTGCTAGTGATGTTTGTCACGGGGTCACTCTTCTCTAGGTGCACTTGCAGTCACGCTCAGTCATCACTGCTGGAGGAAGGTGAGGGTTTAGCTGATCTTGAATTTGAAAGAGCAAAATATTTCACTGGCTTGAGAAGGTCAACTGTTAGGAGGAAGCTGAAAAGACTGTGTCTTTAACTTTTACTTAGTCCAGGACTAAGAAACATTCTGTTTTAATTTGTGTCACAGTGCCCTGGCAGACCCAGAGGGCTCATTGACCAGCCCATCATGGGTGTGTGTCTCTGTCAGGAAAGCCACTACTGTAATGAGTTATGATTTTCACATAAGGTGGAAAGTTTCATAGAGAGATTAAGAGGTGTAGAGAGAGAGTTAACCAGCTGCTTGTTTCTGCTGGTTGATTTTCTCAGTAAGCATTTAAAAGGTCTTAATCAAGGTCTTAACCATTTTGAAGAACCAAGGGGTGTTACAGTGTAAGGAGAAAAAACTATACTGAAAGGACAGAAAATCTTCGGAGACCTGCTTAATCTAGATTTACTTATTTTCATTATACTTCGGAAACTCAGCTTGAAAGGATAATTAATAATTTATCACTTAAAATCACAAAGTTCTTAATGAAAGAGGTACTGTGAGCAGCTAACATCTTAAAACTATCTGGATATATTAAAAGGTGGGTATTTATAGATGGAATTAATTCAGGTGTAAATAAGTGACTTTTAAAACATGGACATGAAAGAAACCCAGATCTAGAGAGGTATCTTAGGAAATGGAAGAAAAGCTGGGATGTCTTGCTACTTTGATCTTCTTGGCAGTTTGTCTTTATTTGACTTATTTTATGCCATTCCACAGGGCAGCACTGCTTTGCTGAGGCTGAGTCCCACACAGATACAGACTGGGTGTTGAGAACATTATGCATTTTTCTGAACTGAGCTCCAAGTCATTTTTCATAAAACTCCTATAGTCAACAATATGATTTTCTATAAAGGAAGACTCCAATTTTGTGTTCTATTTTCTTCCTCTCTTGGGAATTTTATGTCATCAGTCAAGAGTGTAAAACGTGCTATGAGGCAGTGCTGGCCCACGTAGCCTTTCTCTGAGTTTTTATCTTCTCTCTAGAGATAATTGTAATACCTATCTCGAGTACTCTACGTGTTATTCAGGGTTTATATTTTAGTAGTCATACAAGGGAATCATGTTTTGGAAAAGCAGTAAGCCATCTGAATACTCTAAATATTACATAAAAATATTTCTTTAAAAGAAAAAGCATGCTAGAATTTTATTCAGTTTAAATACTTGCCTGCTAAATGCCTGATTTGAATATGAACAGACTGAAAGTATAAAATATAGAATTCCTACTGATCAGAAACGCAAAGCATAATTTGTAATGAGCCACGTATCTCAACTGGTGATACAAGTTCTGTTTTTTCAACTCAGTAAATAATCTGTACCTATCTATCAGAAAATAAAATCACTTTTCTCAGACAATTATATTTAAGAAATATCTTTACACCTGAAGAATTCATTTATACCTAAGGAATAAGGTATTTGAGTTATGAGATGCGAGTGGAGGAAGTACATATATTTTTAGTGAGAAGAGTAAAATAAAAAAATCCAAGTAAATCAGGGTTGATGCCAAGAGACAGTAGCTTGACTTGTGTAAAGTCTCTGGGGATTATTGAGCCTCCTGAAACTCACCATGTGACTTCCATTCAAATCTCAGGATAGGTAGGAACTTAAAAAAAGATAAAAATCAATGAAACTTTGTTACATTGGACTTTTCAATTTATGAAAATTGACCTAGCTGGAACTAATATGCAGTATTTTAATCATGGTGTCTGGAGGCAGCAGAATTTCCCCATTGCTCTGAGCAGAAATTCATGCTGGTTTTGTAGATTGTTATCTGCACACCTATTGAAATCTTCCATTTTTATTTTGTTCACCTCTGCATATTCTCTAATTTTCATGTGTGATTAGTAGAGGGGGGGCAAAAAAATTAATACTGAGCCAGCTGGTCAATGGATGTGCCTTCAAATGATGATGCTTTTGAAAATAGTACTGATGATAAAGAATATAATTTTTAAAAAAATTATTATCATGGACTCATACAGTCAGCAACCTGTCTGAGGGCTTAGTAAAATCTTATAGTATAACCTTGATTTGATAGTTAAACAGCTGGAGAAAACCACCAGGATTGTTAAGGACCCTCAGTAAATGTCATTATGATCACTGAAATGGATCCCCTGCCCTGAACGCGGCTCCAATGCTATGATTTATACCTTATGTAATTTTCTTCATGCCTGGGTCTCTCAGATTGCATAGACTGCTGTGGACCCTGAAGTTTGGATGGTAAGTTACTGAAAGGGGTCAGAGTCATTTTAAGATCTCACCTTTTTTTTTCCTTTATTTTTTAAATAAAAATAAAAAATCAAGTGTTTCCCTACTTGTGTGACATTTCCTGTAAACATCTATTTCGTGTAGGTGTCCTATATGGGCCCTTAGAGAGGGTGGGGGAAATAGTGCTTGGAACAGTGTGTGCAGTGCACCTGAGCAGAGTTTATCACAGTGTGGCCAAAACAGATCAAGCAACAGAGTACAATAATTAAACAGTTTTTAGAAAAACAGAAGTATTTAATGTTGCAGCCTAAAATCTTTCATGAGTGTACAGGTTTATGTAATAAGCTATTTTAGCATTTAAAAAATATGTTATTTAAGTATGTATAGGAGATGCATTAGTCTAACAAGTAATTACGTTGCTCTGTCTGGAACTCTACAGAAGGAAATGTTTGCACAGGATTTATTTATAGGCAGGGGATCTGGGTGGAGAGAAACTTAATGAGGCTTAACAGGGGCAGGTGTAGGGTCCTGCACTTGGGGAGGAATAACCCCAAGTACCAGTACAGGTCGGGGCCTGACCAGTTTGATAGTAGTTCTGCAGAGAAGGCCCTGGGAGTCTTGGTGGGTGACAAGCTGACAGTGAGCTGGCAGTGTGCCCTTGCTGCCAGGAGGGCCAATGGTACCCTGGGGTGCATTGGGAAGAGTGTGGCCAGCAGGGCCAGGGAGGTGATCCTCCTCCCTCTATTCCCCCCTAGTGGAGTGTTGTGTTCAGTTCTGGTGTCCACAGTTCAAGAAAGACAAGTTGCTACTGGACAGGGTCCCGTAGAGGCCACAAAGATGTTGAGGGGTCTGGAGCATTTCTCTTATGAGGAGAGACTGCAGGACCTGGGCCTGTTTAGTCTGGAGAAGAGAAGAAAGCGGGCATGTCATTAATGCATATAAATATCAAAGGCAGGAATCAAGAGGATGGTGCCAGACTCTTTTCAGTGGTGCCCAGTGACAGGATAAGGAACAAAGGCCATAAACTAAAACACAAGAAGTTCCACCTCAGCATGAGGAAGAATTTCTTTCCATTGAGGGTGGCAGAGCACTGGAACAGGCTGCCCAGGGAGCTCATGGAGTCTCCCTCTCTGGAGACATACCAAACCACTTGAATGAGCTCCTGTGTCCCCTACTACAGGTGACCCTGTCTTGACAGGGCTGTTGGACTAGATGATCTCCAAAGGTCCCTTCCAACTCCAAAAATTTTATGATTTGACCTGTCCCAAGTTAAAAGTTGTTAGCATCAGTTATCAGAAACTAAATCCCATAAATGGAAAACTCAAAGCTGTATTTTAAAGCATAGGTTGGACATGCCTCTGGATTCGGATCATATTCTTTTCCAGATTGGCAGTTTAGAGATGTACATTTCTATGCAGGGCAGGGGCTCTTAGTCCTTTAAGATAAGATAATAGATTGAATAGGTTCTGCCATGTTGCTTCTTTTAGTGTTCTCACAGTAACAGGAAGAATATCCTGTAAGGAATGTCATATAGGCAAACAGAGGTGCTGAGCAATCTTCTCGCCATAAAACTTATGCTAGAACAAAAAATTAGTTGCTCTTAAAAAGAGGCTGAGATAGATACATGAAAAGTTCTACTTTTCAAAGTGAAACTTTGGTTCTTAAATTTAAGCAAAAATTGAAACCTGGATTTGTCTTATGTCAGTGTTTGGGATGGCTTGTGTAGATGTCTTCAGACTTCCTATAGGATTAAATCATGTCAGCTCTCCTGTGCAGATCACTATTGAAAAGAATAGGTTGTATTTAAACAGAATTGTACCAAGGTGTAATTATTCCTACATGTCTTGTTTGTAGTGTTGTGGGAACACAAATTCCTTTGTCCTTCAGTATCCAAGCAATTTCAATTCGTGTGCAAGAAGCTTTTGATTGTGAAGGAAAACATTAACATTACTCCACTTGCTTTTCTATACTAAGGCATTTTATGTAGTTTCTTGCTTCATATTTATTTTAGAATGGTATATCTAGGTTTCTGAAGACTTGGAGTTACAGACAAATGGACATAAAATTTACACAGAATGGTGTTGCAACAAGAAGTTTTGTCGTAACCACCCCCTTCCCCCAACCTTTTAATGAGTAGATAACATGTAAGTATGTTGAACACAAATAACATATTAATATGTAGAAGAAAAACTGACATTTCTAAGTACATTAGGAAACCCCAACAAGCTGTCAATTTTACATCATCACAATTTACCTTTATTTTCAGAAATTACCTTTATTAGAGGCTATTCTAAACACTTACTATTTTTTAAATTACTATTTTTTGTGTCATTTTCATGTCATATAACTCAAACTAGTTTATCATCGGGGTAAATAAGTTTGTTGTAAATCTGGGATTTTTAAAATCCATGAATATCAGGACATAGTATCATTTTGGATTTCCACTAAAACTTTTTTTTACAATTAGGGCAAGATACTTGGTTCTGACAATAAGAGTTATTCTTTTTATTTTTTTTCTTTTTTTCAATTGCCATAGAAAGTTGCAGAGATACAGTATTTGCAGGTTCAAAGAGGGAGTAGTCAAATTGATGGACAAGAGGTTTATAGACAGATCCTGAAGGCATTAAGAAGGGATGTGCCACAGAAACATTTGAAGACATATTTCAAGTTTTGGATGTGGGGAGATGCAGGGAAAACGAGCAAGGTCACCTGCTCTTAAAACAGAGCACCTCCCTTTCCCCTTTGTGGGAGACAGTGTGCTTCCCAGTATGGACCATTTATCTGGCCCAGCAGAACATTGCATGCATTTAGAAGAGAAGAAGCTGCTCCTTTTTAACCTTTTTTCTCTTTCTTCTCTTTGCTCTTTGATCCCTGGCACTCGCACTTCATTCGTCTGTCCCGCACTTCAGAGACAGGGGAGAGGATCAAGCAACTTCCTCAGTTTGTGCACATGTATTTGAACTTTCCCCTCTAATGAGAGCAGAACCTCCAGGGGACATGGGAACTGATCTTGTTTTATCTGGGCTTTCTGGAGTAAACCTAAAGGGATGAACATGCTCTAGCTTTACAAAAAGAGGAGGAACGGTAGCTACATGAAGTTTATTACGCCCCATCAAGTCTGCCAAGTTTAATCTGCCATTACAGAGAGAAAGCTGGCTGTGAAATGGTTAGGATTGACTGACAACACTTAACTAAGCACTGAGAAAGATTTTGTCTTTGTAGTACAGTCTGTGTCTTTCCATCATGTCCGTGTGTGTAGTGTTTGCAAATGAATTTAATTATGAGTGATGAACACTGGCTTTGTGGATGTGCTTTCCTCTGTGATACTGTAACCGATGCTTTTCATCTGGACTCGTCACCGGTGTTCGCAAGTATCTCAGGTTTGCACTGAACTTCTGTTAGTTAAACTACTGGGGCTTTTGGGGAGAAGTTGAATTTCTGTTTAGTCTTGATTGGTTTTTGTTTGGGATTTTTAATGGGGGTTTTGTTTGTTTGTTTTATTGTTGTTACAATTCTGACCAAAAGTTTTGTGATTGTGCAAGAATGCTCATTTCTGGTTGACTAAATGGGAGTTAGTGCCTTAGTTTTCATTTGCAATTTCTTAGAGTAGATACTGATTCTATTTCTAGTCTCTTGGGTGCTGCTTAGTATTGAAGGAAAATGCAAAAGGCTTAAACATTTATGGTAAGAACTCCTCTTGCTGGTATTTGTGAAAGGGTTGCTCTGTGCATACACTACAGGATTGCATCAGGCACCTTCTCCTGCTAAAAGCAAAATTTGATCTTCTTTTCAGGAGAAACCAACTTGAGCGCTTCCACTCACTGGTCTGTTTATCTTTACCTCAATAGCTTTGAGACTGAGAAATGCAGCATCAATTGGAAGGAGAGTAGAAGACTATTGCAAAGTACATTGAAAGGTGATAAAATAAATATATAGAAATTACTGCTATTATTGTATTACTGCACTGTCATGTGTTGTTATATTCTTTATGTGCTCAAAAGAAAGTGACGACTCCTTTTCCCTCCAGTGTGTGCATGCTGGCATTGGCTTGCCTTTGATTTCATTCCTGATGCTAATTTTATGCTGAAGCTGAGGTGACTTTTACATGTAACACTTTTCCAGGTGTGGCCAACTTTGACCCACACAATAACCAATATTTACATTTCTAATGAATTAAAACCCTAGGGACTAACTTCTGTTATATTTTCTACTGAGCTTTGCTTTGAAAATTATGCTCATCTGAAAGGAAATACATCTGTTGGAAACTTCTGAAATGCATAGGATTAACTTTGGAACAACTCCTTGAATTGACTAGTAAGAGTATTGGGAGGAGGCAGATAGATTTTGGACTTGGATTCCATGGCAAAGGCCCAAGTTTTCTTCTCTGCTTACACCACTGCTGACACAGAAAAAATTCTACCATTTTTTATGGTGTTTCTCTCCACTTGCAGTAATGCATATAAGAAAGACTTTTTAATACATCTTGCAAATGTAAAGGACTTTCACTTGGCAGACAGGCTTGCTACTCTGCTCAGCCAGGTGAGTAAGACACAATCATTGTCATAATTCATGAATGTAAGAACATCTGAATGAGAATTTTTGCTTCTGGGAAAGGGCTTCTTCCTAAATCTGCTAACCATAAAGTAGTAATTAAAAATTGCAGAAGAGATTTAACTAGCACGCAGCTGGGAGAAGGTGACGTACAGTAACACACAGGGACAAGTTGTCATTGTGGTATGGGCCTCACATGGCCATCTTTGTGCACTCCATCAAGCATGCAGTATGCTAATAACATTTGTAGTTTTATCTGAGGGAGGAAAGGTAGGAGTTGTGTTAGTAACCAAACACTTAGGCCTCCTTCCTTTCATCTTAATCATTTTAGTGAAACATTTGAGTTCTGTACATTTGTTACATTGGTGGTGGTGTCCTTGCTAAAAGACTCCTGGCTGCCTGGGGTTTTTTGTAAACAGAACTGCTCATTTTAGCTGTTGAAAGAGGCACAATTCAAAGGGACAACCACAGAGATTGCCAGTTGAATTACAAACGTGGACATCTGCACAGAGCTCACAAGGCCTTGGTCCACAGATCAAAGTGCCAAACTCCTCTTTATATCCTGCACTCACAGATTTGATTTGTCACACGCTCAGTCCCTTCTAAGTGTAGAGTTGCCGTAAGTCCATGTCAGATAGTTACAGGAGGCTAATTTGTGTTTGAGTTAAACGCCAAGGCACTACACTTTTTTTTAAGCGCAGCTGTAGTTTGCAATACTCAGTGATAGTAGATGAGCCCTAAAACAACAACAACAAAAAGACATTTTTACTTCAAGTCTTGTCCATTCATCAATCCTTGTCCATCCTTCTGTTCCCTTCCCAAATCAGCGATGTCCCCTCCCTGCCCACCTGGCACCAGATGTGCCGTGAGGCACTGCTGTGTGTCCCAGGTTCTCCGAGTGGCAGAATGTGAAATCTCAGGTGACATTCACCTGGAAGCGCTTAGCCCTCAACAGCTGCAGCCCCTTGATTACCTCGCCCGCCTCGGCGGCTCCGAGCCACTGCTGTATCAATTGCTTGTCAATTCGGCTTAGCCGTGACTTTGACTGACTGGAATGAGGGAAGTGGGAGTGGGGTGTAGGCGAATGGTTAAAATTAATTGCTACATAAGAAAAAATTGAAAGATAATTATTCCTGCTTTCCTGTCAGTGCTCGAGGGTAGATGACCTCATTAACTTGCAGCTTGTACACAATTCAATTACTAGGAGATGGAAAATACATTTTTAATTACCTTGGTGGCTTGTGCTCCATTCATCTCCATTTGCACGGCTTTTTTACTGTTGTGTTCTGAAGATGTCGCATGGTCTTACTAAGGTTACCATAAGACCTTACTTCTTGCTACAATTATTCGTGTTTGAGGTAGAATATTAAACGTGTGAGATTAAACCTTTCGTATCGAGTGAGTTGGAAGGTCCTGGGGAAGCACTATGGTGTTTTTAGTTAATATTGCATGTCAGGATTTTGAAACTTATCATATCAAATAATTACACAGGCTAACTTTATTCCTTTGTGCATTTTCTTGCTATGTGTTTTAAGAAAGCATTAAATTGGTGCATAAGAAGCAGATCACTTAGTTAGACAAATATCATATCAATGTGGGAAAGGATTCTTTTGTAATTTCTAAAAACCTATTATGGCATTTACTGAATTAATGATGACTTAATTGTTTAAATATACAGCTAGACAATTATTTTAATGCGTGAGTTTTTAAAACTGTCAGTCCTGTGTTGAAGTGTACAATACACAGAGTATTTTTTCACCACCAATCATTTAAATTAAAACTACTACAGTATTGAAAAGCTTCAAGCTAAGAATTGAGGAACCTCATGACTTGGTGCACAAATTTTATTATTTTTTTTCAGGAAAGACTTGTCAAGGATTATACAGAACTGATCTGGAGTGTTTCAACTCCTGCCAGTCATAGCATGGCACAGGCTGTAATTCCCTCTCTGATGGCACAGACTGTGCTGATGGGGAAATAAGGTACAGACCACAGAGACAAGTTGGTTGTTAGGTCATGAGGAAGTGATGAGAGAAGTTGTGAGACACAAGTTGCAATACTTAGTGCTGGGAATTGAATATGTTTTATATGATCTCTAATAGGTCATACTTCACTCTCTGAAAAAAATAAATGAAATATAATACATGCATTCTTGAACTATTCATATAAACTTCATTGTGAATGTATTAGTCCTATTTAATTCTTCTCTAAAGAGCATTATAGCAAGATAAGGTGCTTTAAAAGCTCATGGCCACAGAGCCTTTAATGATATTCTAAGTTCTTGTACTGAGAACTAAACTATCAGTGCACGGCATCCTCTGAGCTGTGACCTGCTAGGGAGCATCATTGTGGGTGATCTAGGAAATGATGGTGGCAGTTGAGAAATCCTTCCTCCTGGTGGCTGGTTCCTCAGTGTGATCCAAAGGACAGTGAGATACAGTCTTCATATTGCTATATAGGAGTACTTAGAATGTTTATTCTGTAAAATTGCAGTTTGGAAAAAAAAATTATGGTTGGACTAATGCTTACCTTCTTAGCCTAGCAAATTTGTTGTGATGTTTTTCTTCAAGGATATCTGCTAAAGGAACGTACACTGGAGGGTTCCTTCACTGGGCAGTCTTTCAGGAGCAAGCATGTGAGTCAATTTATTGAAGTGAAAGACTGTAAATACTTTGCATTATCTAAGTTGATTATTTTATTTTTTATGTTTCCTGTGTTTCATAACCTAGGAAGACATCTAAATGTCCAACTTTACAAAGATTATGTTTCCAGTTTTGTACTGAAGTCCTGAACTTTTTGGTTAGTTAACAATATTCAAGCCAAGAGATGTAATACAAAGTATATAAACATTTTAAGAATATGGGTACATGGAAGCAAAGGTGACTTGAACATAAGGGGAAATCAACACAAGACTAGTTTGCTTGGAATATAAATTTATCCCTTATCTTCTGCCTCCATTGATTATTATTACATCAGTTTATATTGATCAAAAATTTAGGTCACTTGATATATATATATATACTATATATAGGGCTTCTGCAGCAATCCAGCCTGTCAATACTTTGAAATTTATGTGCCCACAGCAGAATTTTTAATTGGGCTCTACCTGTGCTCCGTTATCAGGAAATTAATATAAATTGCCAGAAAATAATTCTGACTTAAATGTGACATTTGGGCCAACATCTGTGATTCTGAAGTGTTAATACTTCAGATAAGACACAGGTTATGATTTAGGCATTATGGACCTAAGGAGGGAGGCTGACTCAACTTGAAATTCTTTGTGAATTTTTTTTTGTGTTGAGCATCCATTGCCCTCACTATTGAGCAGGAGGGCTGTTTACAACCTTATTTCTGTCCTCTATCACCTATAACTAATGACATCTCTATCATTTGTAAAAGATGGATCCAAACCTCTAGGACTGGATTTTAATTCAGCCAAGCAATACCACCAAAATCTCCTCAGTGTTTCTCTCAATCTTTTCTCCACTCAGCCTCTATTTGTGCTTGGGATTGCCCCAACCCAGGTGCAGGACCTTGTACTTGGCCTTTTTGAACTTCATGAGGTCCATGTGAGCCCACCTCTCCAGTGTGTCAGTGACACCCCCTGCTCCTCTGCCCTGCCTGAACATGGAAAGAAATACAACTTAACAAACAAACCCTGTGTTTATGAAGTGACTTCTTTGGCTGAATTCAGTAACAGGAGTGTAGTAGGGGATGAGGACATCTTGAGGCATAGCACTTCAAGCTGAAAAGGGTGTTCTGACAGTACTTCATCCACCTACAGGATTTGGAGATTAAAGAGCCAGACATGAATTCCCATATGTATGCAGAATGTATTAGCAGTTCTATCATGGTCCTGGAAATGTTTCCAGCCTTGACACATAAGGCTGTGCTGGCACCAACCCCAGGATATCTGCCCAAAGGTGCTCACTTTTTGCTCTTGAACACTCAGGCAAGGAAGTGGAGTGCATTCCTCATTTTAGCAAGAAAAGGAAAGTTGCATGTACAAAATAAAGCTTCAAGTGAGACAGTACCTCAGGAGTGTTGGAAGATACATTCTGTAGAAGATGTCATGGAGGAGATTTTACGTTCAATGCTGTGTTTCTCTGTTCACACAGTAGTAGTGACTTGTAGTTAACTTGTACGAAGCAAATAGTAACTTGCTTTCTTGCAAAAATCCATGTTGATCTAGCGTGTTGGCTCTTTTCCAGAAGAGATTTGCACATGCTGGTTATTAAAGGCTTTCTTCTAATCTGCTTCTACCCTCCTGGTTGAAGAACTATTGGGGGCTTTTCCCTTTTCTTTCTTTTTGTTTTTTCTCACCCACTTTCAATCAATAATATTGCACTTACTCCCAAAATAATATAGGATTCAGTTATGATATGTCATACACAATATTATCCAATTATTGTTTAGTTATAGTAAGGATATTGCAGCCTCACAAAATACACAGTTTACAGTTCTCAAGATTTTCAGTAAGTCTGCAGTGATATAAATTCTAATACATCTTGTTTAGATTACAAAGCCCGGTTGTCTTTTGTAATTGCAGAAAAACGGTCTATTAGAAAGATTTTTTTAAAAAAAACAACATGTAAAGAAAAAGAATGGGCTCGTTACAAAATGTTTCACACATAATCTAACTAATTAACATAATAAATTGCAGGGAACCATATTGGAATATCATATAATTAAATAAATTCCATACGGGCCACATAAGTTAATGTTTTCTTTTTGGAAAACTGTATGCCTGGGCAAATAAAATATTCAGAGGATTAACTATAAAGAAAAAAAAGGCTTTGTGTAATTATTCTCTTGTAATTTGAATTAGACATAATTACATTTCCTAAGTATGAAAGGAAAATAAGTGTGATCTATAGAGAACAGACAACACTACCGAGACAAGTCTGTCTTTGTTTCCTGACCCACTAAGTGACAATTATGATACTTGTGTTAAACATCTCGGAAGTAGCATGAACTTGCCATAACTCTTCACTTATTCTGCTTGAAAAGATCATAATAGGAAAAGCTTTGGCTCTTCTGTTTTCAAATGGAGTTGAGACTACCACTTGCGCTATACAAAAAGTTCATAGAAAAATGTCAGCACATCAAGTACTACTTTCATTATGTACATAAAATAAAGAGTTATTTAGAAGCCACATAGCCTTCTAGAATACACTGCTGTAAACACCTGTAAAATGTAGGTGTCCTTATGTCCTTTCATACACCCCTTACATACAGGCCTGTGTGGTTTTGGTAGAAAACATACGCAGAGTTTGCAGATGTCGTGTGTGTTCGTGCACTTCAGGTTGAATTACTGATGCAAGTTGTGAATGTACTTCTTAGTTTCTGCAGGGTTGTTTGGCTTTTTTTACCCCCTAATCATTTATTTATTTAAAGTTATGCAACTTCCAAGCAATAGAGGATCTGAAATAAAATCAGTGTTTTTTTCTGAATGTATTTTTTTGCAGTTAGCAAACAGTGCTTCAGAACATTCTGTATACTTGTGGAGAGCTATGTTACCTAAATTCCATGGATTGGTGAATAGCCAATGAAGAGTACTGTATGAGCTTGAGGATCCACACAGAGTTTGCAGACCTTGCCCGCTACTTGTGTGGTTTAGTCTGTGCCAGCCTAATTTGTACTCTTGAAAGCAAACCTCCTCATATATTCTTAGATATGAACCATACATTTTGGCCTTTGCATGGAATTTATCTGTGAATCACCTACTGATGGTTTATCGTGTTGTGACAAAAGCAAATTATAGGGATGAAATATAATTATGTGGTTTAGCTAAAGAGTTGCTTAGGTAATTTCAGCATTATTTATCATTTATTTTTTGATAGGAAATATGCTTACATAAATTAAGTAAATACATGGATATTTTTTTCTGAAATTCTTCATGAAAGAGGATTCTCAGTATCTCTGTTGCTCTGTCATGATGAAAATTTCTCTTTTTTTTTTTTTTGCTTCCATGTACATGATAAAAAATATCCTTTGGTTATCTGCTATAAATTTTAATACTGTTTTCTAGTCAGATATTTTGAAACAGTTTTTCATTCTTTAATGTAAGTTTTTATTTTGGTAATATGTGTACTCTGTGTGTTACACTGTTGCACGGATTTCTCCTTGGGGCTTTTGTCTCATTGATTATGAGAAAGGTCAGTGCAAAATTCTCCTACTGCATGTGTGATATCTCCAGTCATTTATAAAATTTTGCTGATAATCATTTTTGCTAATTTCTTTCCATGAAATTGGTAGTTCCATCCTGAAAATGTTGTTGGATCCTTTGATTTGCAGCAACCAAAGCTAAAGATACAATAAGGTGATTAATGTAATAGCAGTAGGTTTATTTCTTGCTTTCCTGGAAGGCAATGCATACTGGTGCAAAGATACACAGAGAAAGTCTGAGGTTTCCCAAAGTTATACTGTTTGAACATAGAGACCTCTATCACCTATACAATGTTGTATGTCCACTTTTCCCCCAAGTATTTAAAAATAAATATAGAAATTAGTTTGGAGCATTTCCTTGGCTTCTTCCCATGGGATAGCTCTTTCTGAACTGTTCAGTGAAACTCAGGCCTTCAGGGTGGAAGGGGACCTTGAGGATCATCTGATCCACCCCTCCTTCGCAAAAACGTGATCTAGACAAGACAGCCCAACGCCCTGCGCAGCTGAGTCCTAAAAGGGCCCAAAGAATTCACCACTTCCCTGGGGAGATTATTCCAATGACTGAATGTTCTCACTGGGAAAATGTTTTGACTTCTAACTGATTGGAATCTCCCAAGGACACCTGTACCTATTTTCCCTCACCTTTGCCATATGACTCCTTGTAAAAACAGTCTCCTGTGTCTTAGTAGACACCTTTTAAATACTAGAACATGGTGGTAAGGTCTCCTCTAAGCTTTTTTTTCTCAAGGTCAGACAAATACAGTTCTCTCAGCCTTTCATCATAAGGTAGGCTTCTCTGTCTTTATAGTCCTTCTCCAGCCCATCCACATCTCTTTTGTGTAGTGGAGACTAAACCTGAACACACAGTTTTGGATGTGGCCTGACAATCACTTTAGTTTTGACAGTAACTTAGTGCTCCCTGCTCTCTCCTCTGACATGTTTAGAGTCAATTTAAATTATTTCATTAATAGACCCTTAGATGGCACGTTGATCAGAAGACTTTCCACTATTGCTTAAATGATAACCTGGTGTGCTTACTTTGGCAGTGCAGGACGGGACACAGGGCAGGAGACTTTCACTGCTCTTTACAGATGCTCTACTTGTTCAGCTTCATGCTGCACTGGGAGAAGAGCTGATGTGTTTTTAACTACTCAGCTTGATAGGGATGTAAAGAAGACTCAGTAAGAACCAGACTTTCCATCTCTCTGTTGCTTTGCCCTGCTCAATCGACAGAACATATCTAGATCTCTATCTTGTAGGCTCAGACAGATCCGGTGAAATGGACTGTGATGCACAATTTCCAGGCCAATCCATAACACCTGTCTTTTAAGATGGTTTCAAGTATGATCATCCTTTGGCCTTTCCCATTCCTTTTAAACATATGCCTTTATTCAAACAGAATTTCTTTTCATAACTGCAATATCTACTTCTCTTGGAAATCTTTGTCAGGTCTTAATTTTTAGTATAAACTCATTGAAAATAACTGAGACTTTTCTTTGAGATGTCTGTCTTGGGGATATTTGACTGTATTTGAATAAGGTTTGGGGCAGACCATGCCCTCAGTATCTGTGAAATGGCAAGATTCTTTTAGTGTTAAAGCCAGTTAAGAGAAATATTTTTGTGTCTCTGTAGTCTTCTGGTTGTCCTTTTCTATTTAAGTTTTGATGGTTAAACAGAGTAAGTAGTGAGAAGTCTCCTGAATGTTAGTTATCTTCCTTGCTTCTGTAGCTTTGGCTGTCCTGCAGACTCTGTAATATCACAATCCTGAGTTTATATCTTGCTTTCCCTTACTTCAGACTCATTTTGAACACCACCACTTTAAATGTATTTTACTTCTTTGGAGTACGAGGTGTTTCTGAATTCCATCTTTGCAATAAATAAATAAATATTTCCCCTCCCTTAAAATATTATCATGGATTACTATTACATATCATATTCTGCAAAGCCTTGACTATGACCACAGCTGAGCTGTGCTTATTCTCTTATGGCCCTTCCTTAAGGGCTGAGTCCAACATCTCCACCATCCTTCCAGTTTTAAGTGCTTCACCATAGTCCTTGCAAAAATCACCTGATGATAATGCAAATATTTGTTTCCTAACCTGTACTCTCACAAGACATTCAGCCAGTTCTCCCCATCTGCTGATCCACTCCCCTCAGTATTCTGCTTTAATGCTGTTTTCTGATCTGTAGACTTCAGATGCCTTCAAATTCTTTGGTCTTTAACATTTTCTACGTATTCAACTACTGTATCATGAGATGTCTTCTGGAAATCACATGCAAATATGGGTGGGGTTATGCCATTGTTCTCATTAGTCCTTGTTCCAAAAATGATCATTTAAATGTAGATTCATAACTATTGTTTGCCATCCTTAAAATTTAATTCTGTTAGGTGTTTAAATTAGACCTGTACAATGACACCTAGGCACTAGGACTGCAAGCCCAAATGCTAAAATAGTTGAAGCAGAATTTGCACAAGGATTCAGAGATTCCTCTTCGTCATTGTCCTGAATTTGTCATCTTTGTGGACTATGGAAGTAGACAGCATTTTATTATGTTGTGTTTAGGGGCATGTTCCCAGGTTGTATAGAGTGGGGCTCCTGGCTTTTTGTGAACTCCAAGCTCTCTACAAGTCGGGGTCAAAGTGCTGCTGGTGTGTCCCATTGTTAGGAATCAGTGTTCCACAACATCCTGGTGCTGTGTGAGCTATGGCTCCTGACTTCTAAACATCAGGAATCACTCTACTGGAATGTTTGATGTAATACAATAATGTCGGTGGGAAGGGATTTCTGGAAGTTTTCCAATCCAATCTCTTGCTGAAGGCTGAACTAATGTAAAGGCTCTATCAGCTTCCACCTGGCTGCATGCAGTTGAGTTTTGAGAAAAATTTACATGTATGGAGATTGCACAAGTCTTTATGGGCCCCAGTTTTGTCCTGGTTATCTTATGAAGGTTCACTAATTCCAGCTCCAGGCTCTTCCCATGGCTGTGGGTGTTGCTGGTCCTCACAGGCGGCACTGTAGCTGTAAGTTTCTCTTGTGCCCCAGACTGGAGCTCTGGTAGCTGAAACATAGGAGATGGGTGTAGTAGTGTGATCCCTCACCAGCTGCAGGTGTGGTCACCTGCATTTATGAATATAGAGTTCCCTGTTTCTCTGTCTTTACTGTCATTAAACAATTAATACATTTAAGCTAAGAAGCCACGGGACCATTTGCCGGTCACAAGGCCTTTGGTAGTCCGACAGTTACTCTGTCTTGTGTAGGTCTTGGTTCTGTTATTCAGATAAGAGGAAGAAGAGGGGTTTTTTGCATTAAATACTTTATCTGAACCTCATAAGATTACTTTTTATTTTTTTAACCTGCTGAATATGAGTGGCCTACAGATAGTTCAGTAATGCAAGAATCAGATATTTGCTGCTCTCTGCCTTCCTCCTCTACTGTTGACTTTCAGGCTTTGGCAGCCTCCTATGACGCACCTCTGGCACCACATGGCTGGTAACTGCCCTGGTGCCTCTCTGTGCTGGAAATGATTATTTGTCCTGTAGAATGTGTGGAACATTGTGGGGGGCGTGGAGAGGAAAGACCCACATGTAAGGGTCTGGTAAAAAAACTACTGAAGTACTGAAGCCACTGAGAGTTTTTCATTTTCTTCCATTGTTACTTAAGCCAAGTCCTCCAGGCGGTGATTTTTATTTGGCTTGCCAGTTGTATATTTTAAAAATTTCGCTTCTTTTATTCTTTGCTTTGTCTCTTTGGCGTTCTTCCTAATCCTCTTATTTCTGAAAAGTGATTGGCAAGTATAATATTTTGAGGCATAGGAAGAAGCTTTGAGCTATTTGTTCTCTTACTAAAACAAATGACACAATGGAAAAATAACATTGAGACATGAAGGGGAAGGAGGGGAGAAGGAGAAGGCGGCGTCAGTAGGCAAGGGCAAAGGGAAGAGTCCTGGGGGAGGCTGATCAGGTGCTGTGGGACACAGGAGGGCGATGCCTTCCTGCTCCCTTGCTCCAGCCAGACCCTTCTGCAGCGGGGGCTTGCTCTGCTCCTGTTTTTCTCTGTCACTGCCCTCTTGGCTCAGGATGTTTTCCCTCTTCTCTATATTTCAAAGCTTTGTGGTAAATAATCAATTCAAACCAGCACCCAGTCTCTCTTTCTGTAATTCTGAAAACCCATTAAATTATATTGTTGGGGGAAAACAATAGTTGTGCTAATCATGCTCTGTGCATGTGCATCTTAATTTCCCCAGGGACCTGAATATGAATTTTTACTAACATGTTAATTTTGTGTGTTAATCAGTAGCTGTAGGCCGAATGAATGGGTTGACTATGTAAAACTGTTTGATATTGAAACAACTCCTTTTGACCCCCCTCAAATTGGCTTCATTCCCCTAAAGACGGTTAAAGTTAATTAAGCACTCAATAGGTTTATGGTGTTTAAATTAAAATATATCACTACTCATTGTGTAGTCATCAAGCGAGGCCGCCGCTCCACCCCTCCCCTCCCTCTGCCATCCCTGCTCCATCCCGCCTGGATCGCGGTCCCTCCGCGCCCGCTCCGCGCCCCGCGCAACCTCCGCCAGGGGGAGCCGTGGTGCTGCGCTGCACGCGGAACCCCCCCAAAAATTCCCACCGTTCCCAACATCCCCACGCCCCTCCCTCTGCGTTCAAACACCTCCCTCCCCACCCCGCCCTTTTCAATTAAACCTCCGTGATGAAATGCCAGAGCCCTGGGATATATGTTTACTGGGAAATAACTAAAATCACGCATGGGGGGGGATATATATATATATATATATATAATAACACTTAACTCTGCCTTTTAAAAAAGACGTGTTGAAAGCTGTAACGATTGATGTGCTGGCTTTCCCCCCTCGGGCCCTTTTAAAGGGCTGGTGGTGGCTGGGGGTTGCGATTGCTGCTTTTCAGAAGCCATGACAGTCGTGTTAAGATCTCCGAGAAGAATTGTATAATAGGTAGAGTGCAAAAAAATGAGATAATGGTAATTCTCAGAGGAATACATGCTTTAAATTAAAAAGCCACTGTGCTGCTGATGTGAGCATTATATTAATGCTTGTATGACAGAATCCTCAAAGCTCTTTTTTTCTTCCTCAAGCTGTTTACTTCACCCTTGAAAGTGAGGGCTGTGCAGTGCCCAGCCGGCACAGATTGTAACTGAAGTTCTGACTGCAGGTACTTCTTGGGAAAAGTCAAGCTTTTGCAGTGCACTTGCCATGAATAATCTGCTTTTCCTCTGCGGGATAAAGAAAGTGGTGGAATTTGGGAAGACTTTATTTGGTTGTGCCTGTGGTGGGTGAAGCCCTGGACATCCTTGTCTGTGGGTGCCAGGTGTGGCAGGCTGCCACGGGAACATGAGTGACCCCTCCTGAGTGGCACAGTGGTGCTTCAGTCCCCTTTCAGGTGCAGGTGAGGTGAGGCCTCTCAGCCCTTCCTGCTGAGCGTGCCACTGGTGGGATCTCATCTTTTATGATTCTTGGGTAGAGTTCAGGCTGCAAACCTTCTCCATGCCTGGTTTGACAGTCTGTGTTTAGATGACAGAGAACCATGTGCTCCCCTGCTATTGCTGCAGGGAGACTGGTCAAAAGCCACCTCAGTTGTCAGATGCCCCTTGCAAGCACAAAGGCTTTGTTGACTTCATACTGGCCCTCCTTACCTTGAAAATATTTCTGCATTCTTCAAAAGCTGGAAATGCTATATGATGGAAGAGGAGTGATGGAGGAAAGCTTGAAAAAGTATTAGACTCATTTCCCAAAGAAGTATAGTGCCATAAAATGAGTAGATTGCCCTGGAGGGGGTTAACCACTTGTGTGGGTCAAGAATAGTATGTATTTGCTTTCAGTATTCATCTTGGCTGAGTAATAAGAACCCCTGTATATCTGTATTTTAGAAAGGTTAAAAAGGGCATGAAATCCTGTCACTGGCCTCTGTAGTAATTCAAATTAATTTATCAGTCTATTTGACCTTCATGTTCTTCTCTTTACCTTTCCCAAACAGAGTTTATATTGTACCTTCTGTGCACATTGGTGTATGTGAGTGAAATTTCCTAATCTTGGATGGATTGTATGTGTACAATGTCATACGATGAGCAGAGTCAGTTACTCTTGTCTGAGCTACAGGTTAAATAGGTGATTTCCTCAATTCTGTCAAGTTCTGTCCAGGTCTGTGGAAGAGAGCTTTGTGTTTGAGGGAATGTCGAGCCTGCCTTTGTGAGCCCACAGCTGACAAGTACTGTCTGTGTCACAGCACATTTCTACCTGTCTGCTGTAAATTGTTTCCTAGTGTTTTTTAAATGTACATATTCCTTGTTTTCCATCTGTGCAAGCCAGGCCTGTTGGGTCTGGTGGGTCTGGTGGGCAGATGAGCCAGGGGCAGGGCCATTGCAATTGCATCCTCTGTGGAGAAAGCTGAGAGACGAGTTCTTGCCCTCTGAGCCCTTCCGTAGAGCAGCCCTCTCCAGTACTGCAGCTCACATTTGTGCTGGCTGGTGACAGGAGAGGAGGAGGTCTGGCTGTGTTATCAAATGCTACTTCCTGTTGAAACTCGTAGTTCACATTTATAGCTGTCACCACAAAAGGCAAATGACATTTTTACATGGAAAGCTTTCACAACCGTGCTCAGAGGGCTGATAAATGTGCTTTCCAATTCTGGGTGAGGTTAGACCGACTGCAGGAAACATCTAACGCAGTGGACCAGCTAAGTGTTTTTATTTCTTAAATATCTTCAGATGTGATTGTGTCTGCAGTGGGCATTTTATCCAACAGGGTAGCTATGCAAATGATGCAAGTGTACCTAATAAGCAGGCATGAATATTAATATACAGCGTGATTTTCTCATTTCTCCTGGCTATAATGCTGCTTGAAATCAGACTATGGCACTGGCAAAGATGAAGTATACAGATGCTTTACTTGTGTGATCAAGGATTTGATGCTCTGCAGCTCTGCCCACCATAACCAAACCAGGAGGTCAAAAATTTGCAACGTTTTTTTTCCTTTGTGTGTCTCTTTGACAGCACCAGCCCAGTTACAAAAAGCAAACTTGTTCTGTGAGCCTTTATTTAGTTTCATGTTTTGCACACAGTGACAGTTCATCCAGATATCTGCAAATCTACTTTGCAGCAACACAATCTGCTTACCAAATTAAATAAGTGAAATCAGAGGGATTTCAGTAATCTCTTGAGAGCAGCTTTGTAATGTAAATGAGTTTCATTGCCACTGATAGCTGTTTGCCAGAAGAGCTTGCAGATTTTGGAGACGGCCACCTAAGTAATACTTGGAAGGGTTTGTTGGCCACAGAACTGTGCCTTTACTGGTCTTGCCATGATGAAGGACCCCTGTTGCTGGGGTGTTTGCACGGGTGCTTTGGGGTAGCAGATTTTAATATGGCTCAGCAGGGACGTGAAATGTTTACCTGTTGTTTCCTACCTGCTTAAGGTGTTTCCTTAAGGTGTGAGAACCAGGCACTTAACAAGTGGTTGGGTGGTTTCAGAGAGAAAGGATTTATTACTCTTCTGGTTAGCACTCTAGTCCATGGGAATAGTAGAATAATAGAAATAGTGTGTGGGGGGGTTAATATTAAATTCTATTACTGAATCATAGTGTTTAAAAAGAAGCGGAGGATTAAGTATAATTTTTTTTTTCTCTCCTTTGAGTCTGTGTTTGTTGATTAGACTGTCCAACAAAGAGCTGGAATATCAGATGCAGATTTGGCCAAGACATAATGTAGAAACCTGATTTGCAGGGCTTGTTGTAGAGCAGCCGACTTGGATTTGCTCAACAAACCTTCCTCTTTATAGTGTATGTTCTTGCTAAGAAGACATGTATATGTGTTATATCAAGCATGCATGATGTGATAGCTGGACTTGGCTTCAGAAATCAAATGTAAAAATTGTAATAGCTCTATCTGTTCTTTTAATGATGGGCTTAGTTTGTATGAAGCAAACAACATCTTTTTTCCTAGCATATCATGTGATGTATTTTGTGAGGGGTGCCAAGCATATTCTCATTTATATTTCAGTTTTATGCAAAGGTTTTCTAAATGAGAATAATCAGCACCACAGAGTATATGACAGTAGCTATGTGTTTTCTATCTAAGAATTTTAAAAGGGATTTTTCATCAAAGATATAAGTTACTGGAAGTCTAACATTTGGCCTTGAAAATATGTCCTGATGCTGGTATACAGGTCTTTAACTACTACCATTTCAACCGAGACTGCAAACTTGTTTTAATGCATGAGGTACTTTCCAGATTTGGACTGTTCTGGGGCCCCACTCTGTATTTTCACACATTTGTCAAGGAACAATAATATATTTGATGGATGCTGGGTGTTAACACATGTTGAGGGAAACTTTCCTCCAGCCAGAGCACTTTGAATCCAGTTGTCATCATTCTGTTCCTTCTGGATTGATGTTAATTTTCTGTGATTATGCTGGGGCTAGGAGTGGACTCAACAACTTTCAGTTCACATGTTCTTCCATGCAGTAAGTGAAGGAAACAACCTTTCTTAATTCAAATTGTTCTGCCATACCATTCCAGATGGTTATGAACAATCCTAGCAATTCAACACTTGTAACTTTTATTTTCCATCTTATTTGGGGAATTATTTAAAATGTTGAGAAGGAGCAGAAGGTGACTGGCAACCCTCAAGAATAAGAGGGCAAGCGTAATTCAATAGCAGATGGCTTTTTAGTTTTTCTTGTTTTCCTCTATTGTATAACCTGTCCCTGAGAACTTTTCAGCCCATTGGGGTTTGAATGTTTTGCTGCTGGCTCATGGCTTGCTCATGTCCTCTGGCTTACTCCGTTCTGATAAAACATGACTTGTAATTTAGAAGAAAATTATGCAAATTAAGATGTTAAGTTCTTACCAGGGCATTGTAAACTTCAGTTTTAAAGGTCAGCTTAAAGAAAACATAATCTTTTTGATGTTGTACTTTTGGGGTGATTTTAATTGGCAGAATGGGCAAGGGGACACACTGATGATGATGATGATGTTTAACAGATAGCAGCATGAGCTATGTTGAGTAAAGCTGGGCAATAAAGTCTTTGAATACCATTAGCTTCTACTCTTAAATTTGAATCTCAAAATAAACCAATTTACCATGGTGCAAAACTAATCAGTTTAGTACCTATTATTATATTAGTACATATACTGCTTGACATTAAAAGTGTAGTGGAGTGAGCCCTGGCCAGCAAGGAGGTTGTGATACTTCCAGTCCAGTGGCAAAGGGTGTTCTCTTAGTGATCTCAGGGAACACTTTTTTTGCTACAAGTTTTGTATTACTGCTACAGACCAGTCTTACTGCTGCTTTGCGTACCCATATAGAGGGGGAAAATGCATTGGTAGTGTGTGGTTGTCTCTTTCTATTGTATCTATGCTGGTGTAACCATGCACTAATCTCTACTGGTGCATCTTTGCTTTTAATAATCCTGGATACTACATATTTATTTACCATTATTTTATTTGAGGATCAAAATTCTTTGCCGGGATGTTAAGGGTCTTTCAGGTAGCTGGGCCCTCCCTTGAAAGCTGTGTGGAATTGTGATTTTTGGATTAAATTGCCTTGAAAGACTGTTTCCAACACCACTCTTTGCTGCCTGCCATCTGCTCCAAGGGCTGTTTCTTTTTTCAGCTGTGAAACGCAGCCAATTTGGCCCCTGTTCCTCAGGGTGTTGGGAAGAAGAGCTTCTCCCCAGCCGTTGCCGAGGGGAATTCCCTGCAACTCCTAAATGTCCCAGAAAGAGGCGAAAGCAGAATGAAGCCTGACAACGGACATGGCCAGGCAGAATTGTGCTCAGTGAACTCTGTTCACTTCAGGTCAGAGTATCTGTCAGTTCTGGGCTGAGCTACTTGGCTGGATAAGTTGGTTCTGGCTGTGTGTCAGAGGCAGACTTGGAGCTTTTCGTGTACCCCTTCCCTTCCTCAGTTCTGGCCGAGCAAGGCGTGTGATATGGAGGAACCAGAGGCTGAGTTTCCCATTAGATTTGAATGCAAGGATGTAGCAGTGGCCTTGGAATTATATGTGAATTCTTTCAGATCTATGCAAAAAAGAATGACAGCAAGACATCTTAGATGAACTATTTTTCTTCTCACTCACAAGCTTGGTATGTTGCATATGAAAATCTACAATGCCCCCAAATTTCAGAACTTTATTTTTGGGCAGCTCCTCATGGTTGTTGATGCAGAAGTAAGGGATTGTTCCAGGCAGGAATATTTTTGTTTGGTTTTTTGGAGGGTTTTTTTGGCTGCCAGAAAAATATGAGAGTTGTAAAAATTAACCTGTTATTTGCTATACTCCTGTTAGCCTTCCATGACTAATTTTGGGTTCAGTGAACAGAGTTAGTTGGCTTTTCTTTTTTTTTTTTTCAAAACATTAGCTGCATACATTTTTCCTCAGGCCAAATCTTGTAAATTGAATTATTTTATATTCTAGTACATCTCTCCCCTCTGCCTTGTTACTGTGCAAATCCTGGCTCCCACTTTTGCAGTGCTGCTAGAGATTTCCATCTTCAAAACACAACTGTAGTGCTTAGTCACTATTTTCACTTTTTATCTGCTGTAAGTTTTGTGTTTGCAGTTGCAGGGGTTTAGAGCTGGATATTCTTCTAGTTCTTTAAGAAAGGACTACATCATCATAGATAAACTTGGAGATCATAGTTTTCCAAACTGCCCGAGTCTGTCCCAGACACTCACCCATTCCTCCCATTTGCTTAGTTCATCACCTTTGAACAGAGGAGGTGATGGTTTCTGCGCCAAGACAGCTTTCTGTGTTGCTGCTATCTCATCTTCCATCACTGCTTCCACTTCCAAGTGTCTTACTTGACAACTGACTCACTTCCTAGTGTTGAATTTGGAGGCCTATCTACCATTTCAGTTGCAACACAAAACTTAATTCAATAAACAAACTCCATATTTGACATTCTAATAATCAGGGAGTGACTGAGAGTGCCCTGTTCCCAAGGCTGCCTAGCCAGGAGGGCAGCTGTGCATGCTGACAGCTGATATCCTGGATAAATTCCCTGTGTATAATGCTATTTTGAAGGACCTTCATGCTTCTTCCTTCTCCTCGTGTGAATGCTCACAGGTGGTACCTGTCCTTCTGCAGACAACAAGTAATGTTATTACGTTATTTTAAAAAAAAATCATATAGACTATGTATGTATGTTTATAGTTTTTGTGTATTAGACAGAAATACATTTTTATATACAGACAAAGAAGGTTTATCTGGGAACCCCAGTCAGCAACCAAGCCCACTACAGGTGCTCATTCACTCTCCCAAGGTAAGATGGGGGAGGAAATCAGACCAAGTAACAGTGAGAAAACCCATGGATTGTTATAAAGACTATTTAATAAGCCAAACAAGGTCGAACAAGAAATTAATCTCCCAGTTCTCATTGCAAGCAGGTGTTCAGCCATCCCCAGGACAGCAGGGCTCCATCACACATAGTGGTTTCTTGGGAAGACAAACACCATCACTCCAAGCATCCCTGCTTCCTTCTTCCCCCAGCTTTATGCACTGAGTATGACACCACATGGTCTGGAATGTCCCTTTTTCACTTGGGGTCAGCTGTCCTGGCTCTGTTCCCTCCCAATTCCTTGTGCTCTGCCAGCCTACAACTGGTAGGGTGTGGTGAGCACTGCTCAGCAGCACTGAAAACATCCCTGTTTGCAGCACAAATCCAAAATGTAGCCCCATTCCCGTTATGTATTACAAATTAACCCTTCCCCAGCCAGAACCACCAGAACCTGTCTTACATAGTGTTCATCTGTCTTTAGTTTTCAGTGAGAACTTGTGGCAATCCAAAAGCAAAACATCATGGTGGCTCTGACTGCAAATAATGGTGAGGTATCTGAAAAAAGTGCAAAGAATACTTTATAAACACTAATCTTACAAATTCATATGGATATATATATATAGAAATATTCTGTCATAAAAATGAAGTTCTTCTAATGAAATCTTATGAAAAAATCTCAAAAAGAATGGCACTGCAAGGAAACAGAAAAAGTACTATTTGATACAAACCAGAAGATGCAAGAGTTTTTATTCCTCTAACTTCATATGCAATAAAATTTTAATTACTTTATAAGGCACAGAGAAAAAAAAATAAAAGAAAGAACTTTATAGGTATTAACAAAGTTTCCTAAAGTAAGTTTATATTAGTGGTGTAGTAAAAACAAAATATTTTGTGCTGCGTATTTTATTACAGGGTGAAAGTAACAGACAGACTTGTCCTCTGCTGTTTTAATTTTGCTCTTTAGAGTATTGTCCTCTCTCTCCTTTTGGTTTTTTAATTTTAAAAAAAGTTGTTTTATTTTGCAAGATATTCTTGATGTTGGCACTCATTCTGTCTGTGCACATTAACTGCTGTAACAGTCCTGCCTGGGCTCTTTGGATGCTACAGCAGAGCAGATGATTAATATAAACACTGCTGGGAGATTATTACAGCAAAGGCAGTACCAAATTGTGGGGAGAAAGGCAGTGAGAGCATCCAGGAATTCCTGAGCTTTCAGTTCAGACCAGCCACCAGCTCTCCTCAAGTAAATTGCTTCACATCTTGCTGCTCTTATCCTCATTACTTAGGGAAAATAATTCTTTGTCAGTGTACCATAGAGTGACTATAGATAATAAAGAACCTCTGTAAGTCTTTAAATGGAAGAAAGTGTTGTTGTTAAAAACGGTTGGGTTGTAGGTGGGGATTTTTACTAGCGGGCACATCTTTGTTTCAAATCTTATTTGCAGGGGAAAAATCGACATTACTTGAGGAATTACACTCGTCTTTTGTAGGAATTAGAGTGGTGTTGTCCTGGCATTAGACATTAATAACTCGGAGTGTGGCTTATAGATGGGAGCTCGTGCACACAGTATGTGTTTATGGAGTAGGAAAAATAGAGAAATTCCTTTAGGATCACTAGGGAGAACTGGGGAGCAGTGCATCCTGAGCAGGGCAGCCAATATTCTGCCCATGTGACAAACACTAAATCAAATGTTTTGCAGAGCAGCACAAAATCCTATCCTGATTTCCTTTCCCTTTGCCCCTAAAATTATTTTGTACCACTAACAGAGTGAATATTGTGAATTTGAACGAATACATGTTCTTCTTTTGCAAAAAACTCCCATGTACTGTTTCTAATTAAATGCCTTTAATCATTCCAATTCAATCACCCTACATAAACACCAAATATCAGAAAGGAATCTGTTCCTGTAGTCCTTCTCTGCCTCCACAGAATTGTTCTGAGCAATATAAATGATGTTTGTTCTCCTGCTACTGCATCTCCAGATAATGAGCAGTTTTATTATAGTTGAAGCGTTATCCCAGCATGTATTTGCAAGAAGTATATGACAATGAAATAGTAATTTTTCATTATTTTTCTTAATATCTTTAAACCATCTACACACCTGATAAATATTTATACTCAACTTTATATTGAAATATCTTCTTCTTTTCTAAATTACCTTCCACTGCAGTCATTTTATATGATGACTTTTTTTGTCTTTTTATCCATCATAAAGCTGTTTTTAAGGTCATCTCAGTATTTTGCATGAACCCTTTTTCTTCTCTAGATTTGTTAGGAAAGGAAGATTTGTGCAGAAAGGAAGCATTATTTAGTTAAAGTAACTTTAAGTTTTACTTTGGATCTATTACAGACTGCTATGAAGCATTTTGTTTTCTTGTAATCTATATCTTGGTGCTAAAATGATAATGGTGCTTTTAGAAGCATTACTTAATGATCTTGTTTTCAAGTAGACTGTCATAAAAAGGCGTATTATGAGATATTCAAAAGGATTGTGTTTCTTAAAAGATTTGTCCCTTTTTTATTTGAATGTCTCCCTATCATAAAAGGTTCATTATAACTAATTGTAGAAAAATATTTTTTGTAGTTACACTTGGATTTATGGTGTAGTTCCCAAAAGGAAAAAAAAAAAATCCCAAACCTCTATTTGATTTTATTATTTTCTGCAAAGAGAAACTACGAGAATATATTTTGTGTAAGTAGTTCCTCATGATTTTATGGGGAAAGACTGAGAATGAGAGGTTTGAAGGCCAGAGGGATGTGTATGGTTCTCCTGGTTGTCCTTATTTTTTAAACTATGTCATCTTTCACAGCAAATATTAAATATGAGGCCAGTTCTCCTGATGTGGGCATTGTTTCCCTCATTTGCTGTTGTTACGTGTGTATTGGTGGTTGTTAGACTGGTGATTCACATGAAATGCATTCTCCCGTTTTAATTCTGGTCTCATGTAAAAATAGAGATTCTGTATCAGAAGAGAATAATAGGAGATAATGAGATAACATGTAGAAAGGAAACAACAAACAGCAAGAGAAATACCAGTTACATTCTGTCCAAAAGATCTTATCTCTATGCAGCATTTAGCACTATTTATGAGGAAATAAAGACATTGCCCTCTAAAATCTTCACAGTTAAAATCCAGCTGTTTGTTGCTGCATCCTAATCCTTTTTGCCTTACAGGCTTCTGGAATTTTAATGTAATGAGTGTTTAGTGAATTTATTTACAGAATTGTGAATCTCCCTGT
Organism: Pitta sordida; assembly: GCA_013390025.1. Taxonomy (NCBI): domain Eukaryota; kingdom Metazoa; phylum Chordata; class Aves; order Passeriformes; family Pittidae; genus Pitta; species Pitta sordida. The sequence continues at coordinate 147,475 of WEKX01028402.1, read as the reverse complement.
CATGAATCTCCCTGTCGTAAGTCTCATTAACACAGATTAAGCATTAGGAACATTGTCTTAGTGACCAGGACGGGCTCTCTGGTACATATTTCTTGACTGTCCCTTGTTCCATGCAATGAAAGAGTCATTGGCTATCTGGGTAATACAGAAAATACATGTGTGATGGATCTGTTTTCCTTCTAATTTCAGACAGTAAAGAGATGTGTCTTCAATGCAGATCTTTTCAAGCAATTTAAACTGCAAGATGTATGTGTTTTATTCTTATTTGTGACAGTTCTCCGTATTCTTTACCTGTATACTCTTGATGTTTGGATAATTCTGAATTATTTGTTTTTAGCTTTTCTTTCCAAGAGAAGTTTAAGTATGGCTTTGCACAAATGTGGGTACATTCAATGTAATTGGCAGTGTTATTGATATTTGCAGACATGCACTGTTTCAATGGATGGCATTATAATGAGTCATTTTTCACTTAATTATCCTTTTTCCTCTGCCAGTGTAGGCTAAGTTAACTCCACTGATCACTAAACGAGAATTTGAACCTATATTTTTATTGCCAGTGATGTCAGAATTCATATGAAGGGATTAATATGAAGCCTTTTATATACTGAGTGGAAAAATATAAGGCAGGGAAAGCTACTTGTTTACTTGGTGGTCTTGGTATTGAGAAAAATCTCTTATGCTTCATGACTTCTTATTGTATTGCATAGGACCCATGAGAGTTTGATGCCGTTAACAAGTGTAAGAATGAATGCAGAAGTGTTTCAACAGGTGTCAAAATTGTGCATTCTTTTGTATTTTTCCTGTTTTCAAATACTTTTGCTTTTAACAACAGCTTTGTCCTGCCAGGAGGGGAAAAAAAATGCTTTCTTGTGTATGCACAGTATTTACTTATATGTTGCAAGGCAGCTTTGTCCTTCTATAGTGTGTTTCACACAAGCAGCACAAAGCTCCTTAGCAGCTGTAGTGACACAAAACAAGTTATAAACAACAGCCTAAAGCCTGGATTTAAAATTCCCAACTGGTGGAACAGAGCTTATTGCATTTGCCAGTGCATTTCAAGGCTCGTTAGCTGCCGTAAAGGAAATCCTTTTGTTGCTATTTTCAAACGGAGCATAACATTTGTTAAGGAGTTAATTATGTCACAAAAATCAGTAGTTACTAAAGAGGAGAAAGGTCCTGTTGTATGGCAAGTGTAAGTGAAGGAAGGAGGTTGTGGCGAAGAGACAGTAGGACAATTTGGAATGTGTATTGGTGATATTGTGAATCTTGTATGTGTCACGTAAAGCATTTAGCAAATCAATAATTTCCACATTTACCAAGGCATATACTTTCAGTCTGCTTCATTGGTGCATTGAAAGTATTGTAATAGTTGTGATTTTGTCCAGTTTCAAAAAGAAAGGTTTTAGCAGGATTACACTAGATCAGAAATTTGGAGATGTTGAACTGGTGTTTTGTGTTGTGAAACGGGTTGATTTTTTACAAGTAGGAAGATTTCACTTCTTGTAACATTAATTTATATACTAAACACCATAACCCCATCAACTTCTAATTAGTGACTTTACAAAGGCCAAATGTCTCTGACTCCTGAGTAAATTCTTAACATCTAATTAGTTTCAGTGATCAATATTTCTTCCTTCCTTCAGTAATTCTTAAAGAACTCTGAAAACCAAAAAACTGACTCCCAGAGGCAGTTGAAACTTGTAATTTCTTTTTTGCTCGACGTGAAGTTACATAATCCTTCAGCACATTACATAGTTGTCCTGTGGCATTAAGGGTATTAGTACTAATGGAAAGACATGGTTATTACAAACAATTCCAAATTTCACGGTGTGTATCTTAATAGCAGAAAGGGATTTTCTCATGATTAAAAAGAAAAATTGGGTGGCAAAATAAGGAAGAAATGCTTGTTACATAGGGTGACGCCCTGGAGGCTTAATTACTGAAAAAACAAATAGGAGGTAAATGTTCAAGATGGTTTTAGGTTAAACATTCTATAAGTATCTTTTAAATAAGAGTATCTGCAGCCTTGGAGGAGCTAATTGCTCAAGAATCACAGCCATTTATGCTGCCTCATTTTCCCCTGGGATCGACACTCACAACAGGATAATTCTTACCCTGATATAAGTGTCACAGTAGGGACTGAGTGTAATTTGCTGATATGATATCAAAAATAGCATTAAGGTAATTACATTTTGCACTTGTAATTTTTCACAGGCAATAATATAACAGGAAAATACTTTTTTGTTGTTGTTGTTGTTATTGTTGTAACCTGTCTGTTCCCTGGCAGAATTACTTTTTGTTTTCTCTTTCTTCTTCCTCTTAAGGTAGAGAAGTGAAGTTACTCAAAAGTTTGGGGACTTTTTTAGCATCTTCAACACAGAATTGTATCCAATGATCAGAATTTAAGAACAAAGTGAAATATTGCACTGTTCACTTGTGAGATGTTCTGTAGACTAGGCTGATCCATTGTGTGGCCTGTCTTCAGTACTATTCCACTGCAGTTTAAATTGGACCCTTTTTTCCTATTGTTTCCTGGATAGAAAAATTAAATTAGTAGATTTTTTTTGTTGCTGTTTGGATGTTTTTCAGTTGATAAAATTAAATCTTTGTGTTGAGAAATTAAATTCTGTGTTACACTGACTTGGGAATTGTGCAGCCTATGCAGGGAAACTCAGTATTTGTAGTATAGTATAGTCCAGGGTAATGAGAGTGCAATGGAAAACTAAATACACCACATAAACCGGACCTTAGTTTGTTGGAAATTGGTAGAGAAATTTGGGGTTAAATTGAGCTCCTGTAGTTTATGCCACATGACAGAGTGCCTCAAGTATTCCTCACTTGGGTCACCAGGGACAAAGGTAATGGATTCAATTATCATTTAGACTCAGCTTGACCAGAGATTTTGCAAAGCTTTGTAGTAAGTTGGTGGTGTTTGTTTCATCAGTTTTTGGGAAATGCCCAAGTCCTCAGAAGCAGTGATATCTTATTTAGATGATATTTATTGTCTTATTTAGATGTTACTTATCATCTTATTTAGATATTTTAGATTTACTGACTCACTGACTATGCTGCCCATAGTTGACTGTTCCCTGCCAAAGACTGGTCATGAAAATGGGGAGAGGAGCCATGTTGGACTGAATGTTTATAATTTCTATTTCAAGAAACAACCATTTAAAAAGAGGTTGTTCTTCATTTCAAGAGGCACTCTGAGCATCTCAGAGTTAATCGAAGGCTAACACAAATGATTTATTTAAGGACTCTCCTACAATGGGCTGGGTCATACAGGGGAAAAAAAGGCACATTTGAATCTAATTTCATTTTGCCGTTGAACAGTGCTAGGGACCCTTTTCGCAGATAGACAAATGCTTGTCATTATTTTATGCTCACAGGCAGCATTGAAAGTGACCTGGAACAGGCAGGAACTGACTTTTTTCTACTAATATGATATGAAAGTTTTATCGTATTAGGAATTTTCTGTCGTGGTGAATTAGTATCAGGTCATATTAACGTTCATTTTTGCTAACTTACAATGAAATGTGCTAACGTGACTACGCTATCACATGAGAAAAAAAGCAGGATGATTTTATATTAATGTGATACCATGGAAAGATTTCAATGCCTCTGTCCCATGGCAAGTAGGAAGAAGATAAAATAAAATAAAATATTATGGCTTGGGACAAAGAGTTTGTGGGGGTTTTTTTTCCCAGGGATGAAACTCCATCCCTCACCCTCCCCACCCCCAACACCATGCCCACATTTGTTTAATGGCCTCTGGATTTTTGAAGTGATTAATTTTGAAGCCATTGGGCCTGATTTTGTAATAATTGTTGTTCTTCCATTTCTAACTAAAAGTCATTGGGAGCCGAAAATACTGCGTACCTATATGAAACAACCCAAGGTGTTCCAGGCTGATTATGCCTTTACTTTCAGCTAAGCAAGTGTTGACTTCACAAAATGTTGATTTAGAAGCCAAATTAAAAAAAGAGAAAAAAGAAAAAAAAAATAGAGGGGTAGGGAAAAAAAGGAAAAAGGAAAGTCATCATATTGTGTCCATGCTCCATTATGCACAGAATGCTGTGGCCAGAAATAATTAACAGGCACAAAGGGTGGCAGTTAGTCATTTGGCTGTATGATTGTACCTGCAAGGTTTCTTTCATCTGGAGCCAAAATCTGATAAAAATGTTTGAAATGTTCAGTCTTAACTGAATTATGACTGGAAAAAGCCGTGGTTTAGTCTTGTCTCCAAACTTCACGTAGGACAAAGTAGATGAGTTTTGCTCCTAGATTTACATTCAAGTCATCTCTATTTCTGTAAGTCTAGTATGGCTTTCAATGTTTCCTTTTGACAGAGCTAATATTCCTAAAAGCTTTGTTGTAAAATAAAAGGGATTAAACTCCAAAGAGATGATAAATTAAAACAGACCTTTTTTCAAAGGTGCAGAATTTCTCCATTAGATGATATCCGTGAACAAGACTGGGTTTCCTGCTAGACGATGGTGAAACATGTTTACAGCAGGTCAGAGGACATGTGCATTCCTCTTGCTAACCTTTACTTTGGGCTTTTGCAGGTGAAGGGATGAGAACGCCACCCCATCACCCTCTTTTTCAGTATAAAGAGAACAGTCGTATTTTCCAGTTGCTGTTCACAGGTGTCCTTGTGACTGGTCTGGAGCCAGTTGTCCTTTTGCTGTTTGTCACACTTGCCCTGTGTGGCTTGTGCAGTGATGACTACCAGGAGGTCTGTGGAGCTACAGGGAAGGGCTGGAGTTTGTTGTGCCAGTGTTTTAACACCTACAAATGAGATAGGCCTTTGGGCTCAAGAGATTGGGAAAGGCAGGCAGAGCTGGTGGGCTCTCAGTTTGTGTCACAGGACAGCACAGGACACTCCATCATCAACACATGATGATGATCCAGGTTGATCCAACTACTTTTAAGACTAAGTCATGGCATTGTTGAACTGATTTTCACTCAGAGATATAAAAAAGGTGGACACTATCCAGGAAATTTAGAACCTGAAGCTCTCTGCATCATTCAAAATGCTGACTTGGGCATCTCGTGCAAGCAAATCTCCTAATCCATGGCTCAGGACAGGGTTAAAAGGCAGCTGGTAACAGATACTGGGGAGCAGGTGTGGAAAGCCAAGTTGACCTTGGTTTACCTGAGACCTGTAGAAGAACATTGAATTAGAGAGGAAAAAATCTAAAGTTCTTATGTCAGCATATTCAAAACATATTTGCTAATCACATGTAGTAATTTAAAAGCTCTTGCAGGATAGCGACCCTGGGCTCTTCATCCTTGTGTTGTCCCCCTGAGGTTCAGAAGCTTCTCATCAGAATGGCCCCAATTAAAATGGCAGCACCACTATCTGTAGATTACTGCTTTCTATCATTTATACTGTGTTATCTCTCTCTTCAGACTGATTTTTAATTTTTATGCTTGCAATTATAAGTGATTTATAGGAAAATTCATTGCACAACCTGTCCAGAATCATTAAATTCACCTAGGTTGAATAACCTGATGTTCACCTGGAAATAACCACATCATTGACATTATCTTACTGGATTTTCAGCTACCTTAGAAATATAGAGCTTATCTGTTCTTCTTCATTTTTTTTTAACTCTCAAGTATAGTGCTGAGAGAGGGGGGAACGTTTTTAATTCATTAGAGGTAATTAGCCAAGTCTGAAAGGTGTGCACTAATTACAGAATGCTGTGTATCTTGTGTAGCTGATTGCAGCACAGGTTTCTGAATGGGAGCTATGATTTTTTCCAAACACTGTTCAGTAATTTGAAATGTTATTAGAGGATTAACTTTCCATATGAAAAGCTAAACTAATACTTATTATACAGATTATAACAGCGAGTGGCCCAAGATGCTGTTGAGGCCATTATTTTGAAGGCTGTAGTCACTGCCAAAGAGTGAGGAGAGTGCTGGATACCCATCCCAGCCAGGGGAATATGCACTGCACCATCCTCCTGTTCCTTGTCCCTCCTACCTCTGATGCGCTCCATCTATGAACGTGGCTCCAAAATGAAGAGGCAGAGGAGGAAAGTCGTGGGGATTGTTCTGTGCTTATTCTTCTGCTATGGTTGCAAAACAACCAAAGCATGATGATCTTAGTGAATTTGTAGCTGTTTTGGAATGTTGGTTACCTTATTTAGAAGCCAATCATTGGGAAAAGACTGTTATAGGTTTAATATTTTGAGAAAACAGCTGAGCAGTACACCTTTAAATATTTATGTCAGTTTGCTTGATATGAGGTAGTCAGTTTTTGCAGTCAGCATTTTTAAACCCCATTAAATAGCATGTTCTGATTTTTTTTTTTCTGTGGTGGTGTTAACTGTTGTTTATTCTCTCTCCCTCCTCCGCAGATTTTATGCTCCTATAGGGTCACATATTCTCTCCTTGTATGACCTCTGATTTTTGATCAACACATGGGAAATAAAACTGGGTTCCTCTAATCTAAAAGCATGAGGCTGTGGCCAGAGCTAAAGCCTTGTAGCTGCATTGAAAACCTCCCATTCCCTGTAAATGAGGCAATAGCAAATGCAGACCTGGTTTTAAATGAAGGCCATACAGCTGTGATCATGGAGAATGGATGTGGGAGTATGTGGCACTGTAGTTCATGCCAGTGGAGATGCAGCAGGAGGCTCTTAGATTTCTCTGCTGAATAAATTGGCTCTTAAGTGTGGGGCTCAGATAGGGGCTGTAAAACGTATACTAACTGGTGGATGGAAGATACCTGTGTACAGTTTGTGCTTCCAAAGGGAAATGTAACTCTGTTTCAGAAAAGAAAGAACTACATGTCAAAGTCTATTCATTTTTTTAATTCTGTATGCTGGTTTAGTGTTAAATTCCAAAGCCACCTTCACCACTAGCACCACTCCTCCCACACCCCTGCCACCCCCTTCCCCCCCGCCCCGCCAAAGAAAACAACCGTGCCATCATTGTTACATTGTTATGTGGAAATATACCAATTGCATCATATTATTTACACTGACTTGTATTCTTTGTCTTGGAAAGCACCTGGTCAGTCCAAGTGTAATTCTTCATTAATAATTTAAACCAGACATCCTTATGACTTTTTTCCCTGCCTTTTTGTCTTCAGTCTGGACTCTGATATACCAATGAACAGAGTTATTCCTAAAAGGACTTGCATCTTCTCTTTAGCAAAGGTCCAAACTATTTTATTGAAATGTAAATTACCTGCTTTCCCCTCAGTTCATCTTATTAATCAGGGCTTCCTTTGCTTTTCTCTTCAGTACTGTTTCTGTTTGTAAAGTTGTAGCTCCTACCCCACTGTTTGTGCTGATATATGATTGAATAGCTTATTGAATGCACTTTGTCCACATTTCTGGAATACATTTGCTGTTCTAAATATTTTAATGCATTTGGCTTCCAATATGGAACTTGGGGAAATGTTTCTGAACATCTCCACATCAGGTTCCCATTGCCTGCCTTTATCTATCCTAGTAGTAATATCCTTTGAGATTTTCTCCTACAGGCATCTCTGAAACCCTTAATTGAACCACTAGTGTGCTTGTTTAAAGTGTTTCCTTCGCTTGGCTTTCTAAAATGATTTTTAAGCTTTCCCTACATCCGTTTTCAGTTTCCCTGGGCTTTCCCTTAACTAATGGCATTACGATGGTCTCTGGTCTTTGGGGATGTCTCTTGAACTACATGAACTTGTAAAGTGTCAGTGAAGACTTCTCTCAATTTCTGTTCCCACTTTTTTTTGTTCTCTCGGATACCTGATGTATAGCCTGTGGGCTTCCTTCGGACTCAGCTATAAGTAGCTGTGCACCCTTTTGCAAGAGAAGAAAGGGGTGTAAGTCCCTACTTTGCTCCCTTGAATGGGCTGCCACTGAGCTGACAGGGAAAATACGTTGTACCAGGAAAAAGCTGGCACATTACAATGGATGTCACGTTAGCAATGGATCAAGCAGTAAATTCTTTTGACTGGTTATATCAGGATAGGCCAATATGGTGCTTTCATCCTTAGCTGAGTTGTGTAATCAAAGTTGGAAAGCTCAAATATAGCTGAAAAAGTATTTTAGGATATAGCTCTGGTATACATGTAAAGTCAAAGTTTTGGGAATCCTTGCAGGAAAGATTAGCATCTATAGAACACCCAGTAAGATGGTAAATTTAAATTGTTTCTCTTAAAAGTTTATTTTGATTTAGAATGAGCATGCAAAACCCAGTGCTACCATGTGCCTTTTAATTCAGCAGAGTTCAGTCACCATGAAAACCTTCTCAATTCCAATTTTGGTCTTTATGATAGGGTACCTGAGGGGAGGTTGCAGTCAGGTGGGTGTGCATCTCTTCTCTCAGGCTGATGACACCAGAACAAGAGGACATGGCCGTAAACTACGCCAGGGGAGGTTAAGACTGTATGTTAGGAAGAGTTTTTTCCCAGAGAGAAAAAGCCTTAAAATTCTGTTGTAGGAGTACTTAGTTAGTTAGTTAGTAGATACAGTTACATTTTGGAATAGTTGCAAATTAATTCTTTAAATATTCCAAGTAGTCAATTGTATTTTAGTTTGATCCTTTTCTTTCTCATTCTGGAAAATGAATTCTTAATTCTTGGGTTTGACTTGATTTAAAAAAAAAGATAAATAAAAAACCCAAACCAGGAAAACCCTTATACTGAGGGACTTTGACTGTATGATTCATTTTTATTTTTGTTTCATTTGGCTTAGTCTTTTTCTTTTAATACTTAATCAAATCTTTCACTTCTGATATTCTATGGATGGATTCAAAAGCTTTTTTGTTTGTCTTACATATTGTTCCATATATCTGTCTTGAGCCATACTGGCTTCTGTTGTCATTTTGACACTGATTTACTGGAATGAACTTATATTTTAAACTCTGTTACTGTTCTTTAAATGCCTTCCATTTCACATTAACATTTCTCAACAATACTTGGTTCTAATTAGTTTTTTTCCAGCCTGTTTCAAATTCAAATCTAGCATGATGCCTTCTGAAAATAAACTTACTGAAGAAATTTTAAGAATATAAGTGATCAGGTGACTTTGGTAGTCCATTTATGTTGTGTGTGTGCTTGTATCCAATTATGTATGTGCCCAATAGTAATTTAACTTCTAAAAGAAAAGTTTTATTCTATTAAAAGGTCTGCTTCAGAAACTCATTTTTTCAGTGACTTATAGTAAGTAGAGTTTGAAAGGCTTATGAGTAGGCAATGGATTTCTATTAGGGTGTTCCAAAAAAGCTCTCATATTCGGAACCTCAAACAGCTGCTCACTCACTCCCCAAACAATGGGGAGAGTTAGAAGAGTACAAGTGCAAAAATTCATGGGTTGAGATAAAGAGAGTTTAAAAGGGAAAGCCAAATTCATACACACACACACAAAATTTACTCTCCACTTCCCATGGCCAGGCAGTTCTTCAACCATCCCCAGGACAGCAGGGCCCCATCACACATAAGAGTCTTGGAAAGACAAACGCCATAACTCTGAACATCCTTTTTTAACTTCTTCCCTCAGCTCTGTGTACTGAGCATGACGCCACATGGCCTGGAATACCCCTTGGGTCAGTTGTGCATGAAGTGACTAAGCTGTGTCCCCTCCCAATTCCTTGTGGACCCCCAATGCCTTGCTGACAGGGTGGGCTGAGAGGCAGAAAAGGCCTTGACACTGTGTAAGTGCTGCTCAGCAGCACCGAAAACATCCCTGACTTATCACTGCTGCTTGCAACACAAATCCAAAACATACCCCTGTACCAACTGCTGTGGGAAAAACTAACTCTATCCCAGCCAAAACCAGTATATGTTCCTACTGACGTGTTTTGATGGCATTCCCTCTGCCCACTGATTTGTGTGTGCCTGTCTTTGCCTTGATCTTAAATAGGTTTTTAGTTCTTCTAAAGACAATGAAAAGCCATAGCAGTACCAGGATATCTTTATAGTTTTCTGTGAAAGAAATTTGCAAATATGTTAACATTTTAATTCTCTTTTAATCTAAACAGCTGAACAATTTGCTTCCTTATCTGTCTTTCATATGCTGCTGCACATCCATTATGTGTCCTCTACAGCTGCAAAAACACTATGCAGAGATGCTTCATTCAGTGTTCCTTTTTTCCTAGGAGGATTGTTTACAGACAAATTTATTCTAGATTTATTTTAAACAGTGCCTGTGGATGTAAATGAGCATAGGTATATTGCAAGAGAGAGATGTAATTTTTAGAACAATACCAATTAATACATGTTGAGAGTTGATACATTTGCAGTGTGCTATTCTGATCTGTGTGATTATTTTCTCTCTCCTCTACATGTTATTTCTTCATGGTTTGGTGCTCTTGAGGTATGAATTTAGTCAAATAAAGTTAAAACTGTGGTTGTTTTATTACTTGTATTACTGTAATTCTTAGAAATCCAAGTCATGAGGTATAATTTCACTGTCTTAACCACTGTAGCAGTGCTGAACTAAAAGAGATTGCTGAAGAATTGATAGCACAAGAAAAGGCAAAGCACAGTGGTGGAGGTGAAAGGAGTGTTCAGGATGAATTTTACACCCAGGATGGGACTGATGGGAGCCTTCATAAGTTTCTTCCTCCCCACTCTCTGCAATATCTATTGGTCTATGAGTGCTTCCTTTCTTCCTCTCTGTTTTGTCTTGCTGATAGAGATGTGCTGCTTGGCAGTTATATTTTTGGCTGAGGAGAGCATTGGGAGCTAGCTAGAAATTTAGAAAACCCTCTTAAATATGAAGAACAGCATACACACAATTTTTGGCCTTTAAAAAAATCAGTTTTCTTCTAGGTGAATGAGAGGAATAAAACTTTTAGCAATCAGTTAGAAATCAGGGATAGTGGGCACTGTGGACTGTGAAAAGTTTTGAAAGTGAAGATGAGTCCCTTGGAATTTGATGGACTGGAGGGAGTGGAGTGTTGGCTCTGCTCTGCAGTGGTGATTGGAGCTGTGCATACAGGAAAAAAAATAGTAATGGAGTTACGAGTAACAAGGGACTGCCCAGTTACAAGGCTCAGCTGTGTGGGTGGACAGAAGTCTGGTATGAAAAGAACCTGCAAGACTTCAAAGATTGCATTCCAGAAACGGGGTTTGGATGGATGTTTAAGAGCAGTGCAAGTGCAGCTGGATCAAAGCAAACCTTACCCAAGCAGATATTTACAGTAAATCTGGCATTCGTTTTGTTTTTCATGTCGCTCAGATTTTCAAGGGGAACAAAGCACAAAAGGTGAAGCAGATTTCATCTGTGCCAAGGCTTGACTTCCCGGTTTGATTGGAGAGCAGCTGGACAGGGAAAATTCCTCTTCCTTTGCACTACTACTGCTGCTTATTTATCCCCGTCTTTGTGCCTGCTTGTTCTACCCTAAGCCTCAATGCCAATTTCATAACACTTAGGTGACCTTCTAACTCCGGTGTTTGGCTTGTTTCCTATATGCCAGAAGCTCAGTGAGATACAAGGATGACACATGACTGAGCACACCCGTGAGAAAAGAGGATTTTTGGATAAAAGAGTTGTGACAACCTCAGCAAGAAAACTGTCGTGCTCGATCCCTCTATGCTGTAGCACGGTATCAAAGAAATGCTTGACACTACTGTCAAATCACTGTTCTTCCCAAACGACCCACAGGACCTGCAATTTCGGCAAAGCACTCAGGTTGAAGAGGCAAGCAAGACACCACGCTGCTCCTCAAGGTGCTACATGAATTCCGTGCATTTGTGTCTGCATCGTGCACAGCCTCGTCCATGTGCCTCGTTACGGCTCCGTTGTGCTCATCCGCGGCTGTGAGAAATGTGGGGAAACTCCTCAGTGCAACTGAGCTCAGCCCTGCAAATCACCACACAGCAACACGAAACAAAACAAAGAGGCGTAAGAGAGAAAGGATGAGTGTGGTTCTGGTAATGCAGGGCTGGATTCTATCTGAGATTTTTCCAAGTTTTACCAGGTGGTATGGTGCAGAACTGAAGAGGGTATGGGAAATTTAAGGCCTCACCTGTCCTCCACAAGCCTGTGTCGTAGCTAAGCCATGATTTGCCCCTTTGGCTAAACTGGGGTGCAGGGCTTTGCTCACAATGGGTATAACGTTTTCCCATTAAACATCATTTTTAATTTAATTTTAAAATGCATGCTTAGAGAAATTGTAACCTGTCTACAAAGAACATCTGAAAATTCAGCGTGCAAGGGGGTGTAAAACATTTGATTTGATGCTGTTCAAATCAATGCTTGTTAACAGCATATACAGGTATAGAAAGTATAAAAATATGGCATAATGCAGTGGAATGAAAAAGTATCTTTTCAGTTGTATTCTGAGAAAGCAGCAAAAATAGCCCAATGTCAAATGCTATTTGAATATCACTTTTTAATGTGTCTGATACACTTACTCTTTATGTGAACCCACTGCTATCTTGCTTATGCTGCAAAAATTCAAAAATATCTATAATTTTTTCCCTCCCTCTAGATGTACCAAATTAGTTTCTTGGTTTCATTCTCAGCTCCTTATGGTTTTTGCATTGACTGATTGATGGCATTCCTATCATCATGTTGTATAAGAGAATTTGATAGTTCCAACTTAATAGCTCCATACACTGTTTGCAAAGTCTCGTATCTCTGCAGGGGGATGAATCCCACGCAGTTTCACTTCTTGCTGTTACCATCTTGCCAAGTTGAGAGAAGGCGGCTGTAATGAATTGTAACACTGGTGTGTCTGGTCTGATATCATGAACAGCTTCTCTGTGAACCCTGGCAGACTCAGCAGTGATAAAGGCAATACCGTGAGAGGCTGAGTTTTATCTTCCACTATCAGTAAGCGGTAAAAATAAAGGAAGCAGCTAAACGGGAGAAAAAGGTATTAAACACACTGCACATATTAAAATTAAAGAGCATTTCTAGCTAAATTAGTTGATCTGCATGTCACAGTAGAACTGTCTTGCTATATTGTCTATAACCTTTAGCCACATCTCGGGTTGCAGGCTTGAGTTACGTGCTGACAATAACCACACTGTTCCACTGACTTATTTTGACAGTTTATGTCCGGTTACTTTCAGTGATTTGCAAAGCTGACATTTCCCTTTAGTGAACCTGAAACTCCTTTCTGCTGTATTGCCCAGATATTTTTACCATACCAGAGAGTAACGAAAAGCAGAGAAAAGAGAAGAGGGCCTCGTCCTTACTGAACCCAGGGATTTGGTCTCTCAGCAAATTTAAGTGGTGAAAAGAGTTGTAGTATAAATGAGGACTGAGTCCAAGATTACTATATTTGTGGTTGGTGGCTTATTTTTATTATTTTTTTCCTGCTATAAATGCCACACTAGTGTTTTGTTCTTTAGCAAATATTCATCTGATATTGCAATATTTTCGGTAAATTGTATCTGGTGGAGTCAATTTATACTGACAGCTTTCCTAAGTTAACTTCTCTATGAATTCTCAGTTCATTTAATATTTTTTCCTCCTGCTTCCCACATTTGAGTTACCTTTGTTCTGTATCTGAAGGATAGGAAGCTGATAGTTATTTTATATTTATATTTCAAGGCTGCTTAATGTTTAATGAGGCTGAATATGTTGTAAAAAGCTTCAGAACACTCAGACTGGTTAATATTTCATGTCGATCTACAGAGACAACTATATTGATCTTTTAAGCATCTGCTAAACAAGACAAGGAATAAATTAGATTTTGGTCAGTTTGATTTGGCTGGCGAGTTAAATAGCTTTCAGAGCATTATCACCTTTTAAAATGTTTTGTTTCCAGTTGAATAAAGTAGATTCTAAAGGCAATATTTCATGTCGTTTCTCATTGCTCTTCATCTTGCCTCTTCTAGTTCAGCTGTGTTTGTGTATGTTGTAAAAGGATGCAGGAATATGAAGAGAGGATATTTGCACTGTCTGCATTATGCACCCAAAATTACTCCTTCTGAAGCCACAACTGAAGGGGCCCTACTTGTCTCTGTTGGCTGTGTTTTGGACCCAGCTTCCCACTATTGAACTAATACATATTTGTTTGCATCACAGTTACATGCCTAGAAAATTCTCTGAAAACACTGCAAAGCTGGGCCTGATACAGTCTGATTTATGGGAAATCCTACTTTATTCCCAAGTTCCTTATCGCAGAGGATCCATTTCAATCTCTACCTTTTGCTAGCTTTGGGGTAAAAAATGCAAAAATTGGAAGAAAAAATAAATTATTACATCCATTCAGATGTATACATAACTGTCCTGTAAACCTAATGCTTGTGAATAACAAGGCTTTGGAGAGGTCCTTTTCATACTGAAATAATTTCCTGAAAGTTTTGCGGTGATTGAAAGTTTACAAAATCTGCACCCCAAACACCCAGCAATTGTAGAGCTGATCTAACATAGACATTTTTATTATGAAACTGAGTAAGCAGCTTTGAAATGAAAAAGGTATACATTCTAATGGTCATGCAACTACACTGAAGAAAGACCCATGCAAGAAACATTTGCTAATTTGACTAAACTCAAGTATAAACTAGTGCATTTGTTGTCTCAGTGAAAACAGTACTCTCAACTAAATATTCCATTTCAGTATAACCCTAAATATGTCTTTTCCAGGTTAGATATATTTATGTGTATGAAGCTAGATGGAAATAATGGACTAATACATTTTTTTGTCTCTTGCATTTGTGGGATTTGTTTGTCTGTTTAACTAAACTTTGCAGTATCCAGTTTGGAGAAGATGTAATAGCTGTGAAAACTTCATTTCTTTGGCACAAAACATTTCAAAGTTATCAGTGACCTGGGGACACTTGGGGGTTCCCAGAAATGTTACATCTGGATTGCTAACTTAATTTAAAACTTAAGGACAAAGAAAGAAGACAGGCAAAGAAATTGATGCAAAATCTGCTAAATTAAGAGAAGCTTTGGGGTTTGTTAGATTCTAAGATACCTTTAAGATACCTTTTAAGGAATTTGCTTGTGAATTCACTTTTTTTTTAAAAGGGCTCCCTATGATTTAAAAATGTTTCATCTACATGTTACCACCTAAAGGTTTCAGGAAGCTTTAGCTATCTGAATTGTTTTTCACTTCTCATTTGACATGTTCTCAGCTAGCATTCTTTTCTTTTCTGTGTCCCAGCAACCAAGGCCCTGTGAGGTGCAGTGAGGGCAATGTCAGAACTTCAGTTCAGCTGAATTTAAAATTGGGGGTGGTGGGGACATTGGGAGTAACTGGCGGGGGGGAATGTATCTAACCTGTCAATTTAGTAAATACTACTTTGTTTATGTGTGTGTTATCTTACAGCCAATCTAATGATAAAAGCCCCTTCCTTTTTTTTTGTCTTCCTGAAATACTGAATTTACTGGCTCTTATTCAAACAGAAGTTATGTCTTGAAAAGTCCTGAGAACATCCCACTCTTGAGAGTCCAGTAATTAACAATTAGAATGATGATTATTTTTTGTCCTTCCTGGGTACTGTGGCCCTGATACCAACTTGTTACGTTGAACCATAGTGGTGGGATTCAAGGTCACCCACACAGCGTTTATCCTGCACCCATCAAACTTTCTCGGAACCAACACCAGCCTCAGCTGGCATAAGCTGGTTCACAGAAAACAATATGAGCCAACAGAGTGCCCAGGTGGCTGAGAGAGCCAATGGCATCCTGGCCTGTATCAGGAACAGTGTGGTCAGTCGGATCAGGGAAGTTATCCTTCCCCTGTACTCGGCGCTGGTCAGACCTCATCTTGAGTACTGTGTGCAGTTCTGGGCTCCCCAGGTTAAGAAGGATGTTGAGCTGCTTGAGAGGGTCCAGAGAAGGGCAACAAGGATGGGGAAAGGACTGGAGGACATGTCCTATGGGGAGCGACTGTGGGAGCTGGGGCTGTTCAGCCTGGAGAAGAGGAGGCTCAGAGGTGACCTGATTGCTGTTTACAGCTACCTGAGGGGAGGTTGCAGTCCGGTGGGTGTAAATCTCTTCTCTCAGGCTGACAGCACCAGAACAAAAGGACATGACCTCAAGCTACGCTAGGGGAGGTTTATACTGGATGTTAGGAAGAGCTTTTTCAAAGAGAGAGTGATCTGTGATTGGAATGGTCTGCCCAGGGAGGTGGTGGAGTCGCCATCCCTGGAGGTGTTTAAGAAAAGATTGGATGTGGGTTTGATCCCTGTATGGGTGTTCACTTGGGAGTTGGACTAGATGATCCTTGTGGGTTCCTTCCAACTTGCAATATTCTGTGATTCTGTGATGCTAGAGCACCCCATTGAGTAACTTTTTGTTTACAAAACCTCATCAGTCTGCCAGGTACAAATGCAGCATCTTCAGTGAAAGCTGTTTCTTGGGCAGTGCTGTACTGTTTGAGAATGTGGAAGGTGCTATGGAATCATCAGCTCATGTTTCTGTAAGACCATCTACAAAACCACCAAGGGACCTTGCTGAGGACTTTAAGGTATGTCTTCAAAAGCTATGCTAATTTTCTGTTAAGTTTTTGTACCCCCATTGGTCCTTTTTAAAAGCTGTCAGGTTATTCCCATATAAAGAAAATATTTCCTACTTAGCTGTGAAAGTGTCTTGATGCATATCTAAATTCTTGTTGATATGATGAAACACTGTCATTCCTAATGTATGTGTCACCCTTAATTACTACACTGATCCAAGATCATGGCAAGACTTGTTCTATACAAATGTCCTGTAATTTCAGGTATTCGGTGTCTTCAGACCATAAATGTGGCCAGCTTCACAGATGTGAGGCCAACGAAATATGCAAATACTAAAACTTCACATGCTAGCCAACGAGATCATATTTGGATCCTTTATGATCATGAAATAAATTCCAACATGCAGTATTTGAAACTGAGCTCCAGAACTCTGTTGCTTTCACCAGGGCCAACACTTGTGCTAAGGATGGATATCCCTTAATTATCAGTAGGAATAATAATTGCATTGTTGTCTCTGGCATAGTGAAGGGATGCTCTTATCTGTTGCAGATATTAATTTATCCTGTGGAGAGACAGAATGAAGGTGGGAAATTGCCTGTTGTGTCACATACATGTGTGCCCCTTGTACACTATTGCATACTACGGGAAAGCTGGTAAGTTGTTTTTATGAGGTTGCTTTGAAATTCGTCATATTTGGAATAATCTATATAGAACTTGAGTCTGAGGAACATCAGCCTTACAGGGGCCTGAAACTTCAGGGGAAAATAATCCTAAACTCTTCTTTTTTAAGTAGAGGATATGGTTAATGTGCTTTTTGCTGGACATATTAAATGGAATACAGCAGACATAAAATTCAAGTGGTGAAAAAAGAAGGGCACAGCTTATTAGTGGATGCTCCCAAGTGTTTGACTATAAGCCATGTCGGGTTTTGCAAAATTTTTGGCCTTGAAATATTTTCCATGGATCCTCCTGTCAGCCTGTAAAACTAATTTCATTTGCTAATGCAAATTTGCTAAGAGTGACACCATGGTCACTCAATAAAACACCTAAAGTTTCTTGACCAAATCAGTAGAATATTAGACACTGTCTTCTATGAACTAGACTTAAACCTTAACTATCTCACAAGAGTATGAATCAGTCAAAAGTCCTAAATGTTAGTGCTCAGAAGTAGCAGTGAGAAGATCAGAACCTGAGAGTTGTAAGGTTATTTCCAACCTCCACCATCCTATTGTTCTGCTTGCGTTTGGGTGGCCAAGGCTGAGAGTAGGACTTCGGCAAGTTCTTACTCTCCTTAAAAGTAGTTCTGCATTAACTTCCCTGGGACAAAGATCAACTTCTGCACTGCAAATAGAAAAGCATTATGCAATTATTGTAAGATACTTGTATAAGTCTAACGAGATCGGGATGGGCTGCGATCTTTCCTCAGGGATGTATGAACAGTACCTTGATTGGAACAGGACACAGATTCAACCTGATTGAATCATTAAATGGAATTATAAGACAATGAGCGTTAGCCACTTAGCTCATTTCATAAATTCTAATAATTAAAACTGCATGGGCAGTAATAATGGCCATTCCAGATATCTAAGTAAGAAAAATGCACCTTTGATATGTTGTGGCATAGGCATGATGAAAACATTGAATTTAATGGAGGATATATGTAATAAGAGTTACTGTACAGAACCTGCAGTTGGAAATATATAAACATGCTTCCCAACAGAATTTCACTGCGTCACAATTCATTAAGAAAATTGGCAATAACTGACAAGATAGGCACAAAATGGATTTTCATGTTGCTGGGATGAAGTATGGCTCCCAGCAATTAATGGTTTTAGTCATATTAAGCAGATAAATAATGCTATCTGACATTACAGTATTTCACATTACACTAAAATTTTGTAGCATTTGCTCATAATATGAGTTGAAATATGTTACCTAGGAAAAAAAATGTTATCTCTGGAACAGTCAAACCCCATTAGAAACCTTAGGCTTGAAAAATCACAATGTTAACAGTTATATCCCCTAGCAAAGGTTTGGTTTCCTTAAATAGTGTTAAATTTAAACCCAGCAGCTCTAGTCTCTTTTGGAGTTACTCTTCCATACAGCATTGAGCTTGAAATGAAAATTCAGTGCATGGAATGTACTCTGCCATTACTGAACATTGGTAAGAGAAGTACAATGAAGAACTGTAGAAAGAAATCATACGAAGGATACTCACGTTCTCTACAAAAGTGTTTCTACATTCTGCTTTATTAAAAAATGTCCTAATCTTAGTATGACCCCAATACTCATTAGTGATAAATAATTTGATTACTCTAAACCTCGTTCTAATTGGAATGCTTGTCTTTTTCATAGCTGGATATATGCTACATGAGTACCATCCTTTTTTGGGGAAAAAAAGCTTTTGCAGTAAAATACTATGATCTAAATTCCCAGTTACTGTTTGCACGAACAACTCCTCTGATTTTAGCATTCTTACCCATTTATGTATAGAGTTATACGTACTGGAAAATGCCTACTGTGTTCCAAGCATTAATAGGAATCAAGAACAAACATGGGAACATGGTTTCTTTCTTGTGTGATGCCAATTCTGTTCTGAATTCATTTAGTAATGTGGAAGAAAATGTGATTGCTTGTCAAAGCACAGATGCGTTTTTTTGTTGGGACAGTGCACAGCGCATTTGGAAGTGTCATGTTTAGCTGAAGGCAACAATGCTTAGTGTCTCAGCACCCAACTCCCACTGAATTTCAACAAGAGTGAGCAAACAACCTTCCCTTGGGCTTCAGTGAAAATCCTTGGCTTAGTATCCAGGCTGAGCTGCAGTTTCACTTGCAGGGAACAAGCTTTTTTTTGAGGTCTTTTAAGGTATTGTTTCCTGAAACAGCAGAAGATAATCTGAGTGCAGACAGAGTACAGCAAATATGTTACTAAAATGCATTAAATTTTATATTAAAGAACTATGAAAAAAAGCTCTCAAGATTGTTAGGATTATTGGAGACAATAAACCTTTCCAAATCTAAGCCATAAACAAAACAGATAATCGTTCACGTGTGCCAAGATACAATTTTATTGCTTCTCAGTTAACACTGCATTTAGGCATTTATTTCACTTGAGGGTACTGTAAAAGCAAAACCAGTTCACTTATGTTTTATGACATTTGTCCTACTGTATGTTAGTGAAAGAGGTAGGGACTTTTCAGAGACATTGCTGGCAATGTCATAAGAAGAGCACACGAAGAGCTTAATAACAGTGCTAGCAAGAACAAGTAATCTCTGCCAGATTCTGGTGTCTAGATCTAATTATCTTCAATTGGAAGACGCAAAATATTCCACCACAGTTCCTGTATACCCTTATAAAAATGACAGTGTTCACAGAGGTCACAGTTCTGCACTGCCTCAATGGTTTTCACAAATCTGTTGAAGTGTATCAGTACCTGGGAGTCTCAGTGCTCCTCTCTGGATGGTTATGTGACCACCCGTGTGTGATGCTGTACACCAAACCTTCAAGGAACCTCCCGGGGACTGTTGTGGAAACCTTAATCTCACAGTATTAGTGTTCAGAACTAACTCCCATTACAGTAACTACGTACACTGCACTTCCTTCTAGCTTTTTCTTTTTCTCTTTTAACGAGGTGAAGAAAAAACAGGTGGTGCCACATTTCCAGCTGCTGTTTGTAGATGACCCCCCAGTGCTGCAGGAGCTGGCAATGACCCAATCCTTTGGGAACTACTGGCTTTAGAGGCCTGGTTTGTGCTTTAACATCATCTATATGTTCATCTGTGCTAGTGTTATTGCAACTTCATAGTATCAAATTGGTTTTATTGTGCTTATTTTAAAACCAGTACATTTAAAAACAAACTAACTTAAGTTGGGTATATAAAAATATACATGTAACAACTCACATTATACAGTAAAAAAGAAAGCACCTATGTGGAAAGCTTACCCTCTTGTTAGGAAGGAGAGCTGTGTTTGTGGAGTTGCTTCAGTAACATGTACTTATACATATATACATACAAAACCAGAACTTTAGCCACATAAATCTGTCCTCTTATGTGGCAGAGGAGACAGAAGGCCCAGAGGGGTGATATGTCTCATTCTTTCTCCATCACAGAACTGCTGCCATTCACACTGTGTGAACAAGAGTATGGCTCGGGTAAAGTGCGAAAAGCGTGAGGTAAATTATGCTCCGAGTGGCATAATTCCTCCCAGGAAACAGCAAAACCAACAGCCCACAAACGGTTGTGTGTTATCCTGTTGTCAGACTGAGCAGCTGTCCCTCTGAACTCCACAGCCCCGGCTGAGGAATGCCGGCTTAGGGCTGCACGTGCTGTCTCTGCTCTGTGCTGGGGCTCAGAGAGAAGGGCCAGCTGCACATGGTGCACTTGTCAAGCTGTGAACCAGAGGGCTGCTGGATACCTTCTGACCCAAACTGAGAAACAAAAACTGTGTGGAGACAAAGGTTGTATCGAACCTCATCTCTGGACAGGAGGCTCAAAGTGTTAACTCTAAATTGTTATATGCTTTTAAAAAAGACAACTAAACAACTTTATCTGTTTAAACGTTAAGTTTCTTTCTAATCCTAGCTGCAATTCACTATGGTAAAAGAGGTATTTGAAGAGAATATTTCACTATTAAACATCCTTGCAATTATGTTTTTTTTAGAAGTGCCTTTTCCATGTCAGGCTCTAACCTACTCAGAACAGTTACCTTTTTATTTTTTAAAAAATAGAACTGTAGTAATTATATATTGTATTTAACCATGTGAAAAGAGTAAAAAGCTATTTCTACGCCATTTCTGAGGTAATAAGCTGGCATGTTAAAAATATATTAATGCGAGTCATTCAGTTGTGAGCATCCCTTGCCCATCTTCCCCTTAAAGAAGGGATGGCATGGTGATTTCAGTAAAGTGGAGAAAAGGTACGTGGCATTCTGCTTGGCATATCTTATCATAGTTCATCGTGATTTCTTGTGAGGTCCTCCCCATAATTAGTAGCTTGACTTCCAACAAACATATTCCAGTTGTCTAGAACCTCCTCTTTCGTTAGTTTTTGATCCTGGTAGGAGGAGAACAAAACCTTTGTAAGAACATTTTCAAAGCTAAATTTAAAAGACACATCAGCACAGACTTGCATGTATGTAACTTTGCAATGTAGCTTTCTTTTCCTCTTGTAGTCTAAATTAACATACAAAAGTAATGGCCAGTCTTACAGGAAAATACTTGAGAGTATTTTTAAGGAAAATACTCAGACTATTTCCACTGTGTTAAAACTTTCAGGTTTAAGATGACATATAGTTTCTTATCTCACCTAGTGAAAGCCCAGGGAACTTCTAGAGCTGATACAACTGTATTTTACTACTTTGTGCTTCTAACCCTACCAATTGAAATTGGCCTAGAAACATTCCTGCACCAGCAATTCTAGTCTATAAAGAAAAGTTATCAGGAGTAAATTCTTGCAAACTAGTATTTTTTAAAAAAACCCAATAACTTATATAACTTCTTTAAAAACTATAGTAGAACCCTACATACCTTGTCTACATCAGATTCATAGACCAAGTGCCTGGCTTCAGCCAGGGCGTGGTCATAGTCTTGTGGGAGAATCCAGTGCTGAATCTCATCTTTGTCCATCTTTCCATCCTTGTTGAGGTCACGAAAATCTGAGAACTGTTCCCGCTCTGTAATCACCCAGTCAGGCTCTGGTCCACCCTCTTCATTTGCAAACATATCAGCTGGAGGGGGAATAAAGGTCTCACTCCAGTCATCTTTATTTTGCAAATTATGCACAAACTAAAGACAGAAAATGTACAGAAAATGAAATGTGAAGTGTAAGTAGTGTAGCTGTGTGTATCTTCTCTCAGGCCTATTCCTTCACTGCTGGTGGTTATGTCCGTTCTTACATTACCCTGTATCGTAACTGTGCACTCCTGGTGAGGCTAACATGAGAGGTGAACGTGTTCAAAGGCAATCATCACTGAATTTCAGAATTAAAAAATTCTCTAAGGGTCTTTAGTTAAACAGCAATCATAAGATTTAGTGCTAGGCTCAGTCACATGGGGAGAAAGGAACTCAGCCATTTTATCTTGTCCCTGCGAGCAAATGTCTTTGTGGATAAGATCAGACTCCAACCAGCAGAGAGTGATTAAAGGGAAAAGGCACAGGGGAAATTTAGGCAAACAGAAATTGCTAAATGGAACTTGCATGCTTCTGTCCTGCTTTTAGAGAGGTCTGTGTAAGAGACACTCAGCCCTCTCTCAACCATGCAGTGCTGTGGCATATTCCAGAAGATAGTCTTCTACAAGGAATGACCCAGAGAAGTCATGAATCAGTGGTGCATTCTGTGAGAAACCACAGGCATGGAGCACTTGTCATAGATTGGCACCTCAGGATGGAGCACCATTTGTGACACAGGATGCAGAGCTCACACACACGAGCTGCTCTGCCCATCAGTCCTGGGCTATATTTAGGAAGCATCGGCAGGACAACGCCACAGTGGCAGCTGCTATCTGCACAAACAGAGTTAGGAGTAGCAGTCATTATTAAAAGCAAGTGATTTGTAACTGTTCTTTACATCACAGGCCTTCCAAATGATGAGTGGCATGTCCACTTTATTCTTCTGGTCACTGTGGCTAATCGTTTTCTGCTCATCAGGGCTGCTTAATCCTCAAACCTTCCACTTTTCTATTTAGAATAAAAGTCTGCTTTGTGATACCACTCCTCTCCCATGTGTTTTGGGTTTGGTTGTCAAGGATGTGCTAAGGAAAAGTGCACCCCATGTAGATGGTCTCAGGGCCAGAGGCTGGCTGGTATCCACAGGAAACATAAATGCTGAATTCAAAGCCAGGAACAGTCTCCCCTGAGCCTGCAGTGTGAGTGTGCACACAAGGCTGAAGTTCTCTATTGTCACTGTCCACAGTGTGCCTGAAATACTCTTACCTGCCCATGCACAGAAAGAATTTAGTTCTCTCTGCTCAACATGATCAGGGATATTTTGCCTTGCTGTTTGTGTAAATCTAAACCAAATTTTATAAAAGACAAAATAGGAGGAAAGGAGAGGGAGGACGGAAGCATTCTATTCCCTTCAGCAGCTCTCTCCATCAAATACTTGACCTAGAGACTGAAATTTTTTTATTTCCTTTTTTGTTCCTTATAAACTACCAAAGAAGAGATTTAGTCTTCTGTTGGTTTCTTAACCCCAACTTCACCAAAATTAAAAAATAATTACATCTGAAAAAGGGAAGGAATATTTTAAGCACAGTTTTCTCAACTCATGAAGAAAACTTCAGACAACACATCCACTTTCTTTTTTCATTTTTTAAAGTGCAAATTATATTGTTTATTTGAAGCAACTGACATGTCCTGTCAATTTGATTTTTATAATCCTTGCCAATGTGGGGTGATCGTGACTAGAACATTCTATGTTCCTATCTATAGAAGACAAGAAAAACCAGCATTCACATGGTAACAAATGTTGACAATTACCTTATAATTATAGGTAGGTAATGTCACTGAATGAACTGAAATTACTGTGGAAATTATGCTGCTCTGTTATTTCAGTCATAAATGAATAGCATTCACTTTCTGGGCTAAATATAATTTACAGGAACAGAACCCCCTGCCACTAATTAACGTGTGTATATTGTTCCTGATTCCATGTGAAGTGATCTTTATAGCACCACTTGAAACAGAAAGATTCATCCAAGTTTGCCCTCATGCTTTCCTGGTGCTACTTTCTTGAGTTAAAACCCATCAAAGTGAGTGCAGTGGGAAAAGTTAGGGTTTGGTATGGGCACAAAGATTCAAAAGGCTAAAATGTATCATGTACTGCTGCTCTCCACTCCTGCTCCTGTCTTATCTTAGTAGGTCTAAGGGCACAACAGCAGCCAACTGCCTGGTGTGACTAAGTTTGTGCAAATTAACTGTGACTGATCTGCTGTGGATGTTTGTCACTTGGTTCTCTTTCTGCCACTGAAGGAATGCACTGCTAACGTTCACACGTTTCACAACTTCTTTGGGAAGCTTAAATCTCAGTGCTCTTTTAACACAGTTCATTTTTAATGTATCTCCTATTCCTAGAAGGAATATGATGGTATCACCATTAAACAAGTATGGGGCTTTACTTACTAATTATACTGGGAAAAAAAACTACATAGTAGAAAAAAAGGTGAATTTTCTCTTTTGGCAGTGTGTGCCTCCCAGCTGTTTTCTACACCTGAGTCCCACTGAATCATGGGAAAAGCCTAATTCTCTTCCTGATCCTCCTGCATCTCTAAATGTCTTCAAACAGCTGATAATGTTCAGTATGGAGAGAATATCCTTCTCATGAAAAATATTATTCTAGATCCCCTTCTCTTGTTCTCATACAGCTCTTACTGGTGATGTTGCTATCTGCCTAAGATGAAATTCCACTTGTCAGTTTGGATGGCTGGTATAAAACAGCTGAAGAGGAACATAGAATTGTTCATCTCTGGGTTGTTAATGTTGCTGAAAATCTGAGAGAATATGAAAAAATGGACTAGAGATTATACAAGAAACTAATATTAACACTTACCAATGTACTCATCTTGATCCACAAAACCATCCTCATTTTTGTCTATGTCTTCTAAGGTTTCCTGGAAAACAGTTTTGCATTGAAGTAACTGAGAAAAACTGAGAATTCTGACTGCTTGTCTCTTTGATAATTTAATGTTTTCAGGCCTTGACCTGCCCTTGTACACAAGCAAACGTACTTTCACTAACTCCCATGTGATTGTTGTTCATACAATGAATATACAAATATCCTTTCATGTTGAAAAAATTCCCTCTATGAATGAACTGAACACCTTCAGTCAGGGGCAGATACAACCTTGCATGAAACACTTAGCTGCTGCCTATCAGCTATTTGGTTTAAGTATGTGCCCCAAAATTGTTTCTTGATTCCATTTAGGAGTTACCTAAGTGCACTTAGTAACTCTTATATTAAGAGTTCTAAATAAAGTGAATTTCATGAAAGGCATCCCTTTCTTTTTCCCACTTAGCTATTATGTGTGTGTCTCTTTCTAAACCCTGCCTAGAAAGGTTAGAGCAGCACTTCAAAGCTCATCCATAAAAATAAAGGGAAAACTAAGAGCCCAGATTTTGCTCTGCTTACTAAGACAACGATGTTTTTCATGTGCTCAAACTCCTCTGGGTGAAGGAAAGCAGTGAATTCTTCACGAGTGGCAGCCAAGTCTCCATCCAGATCTGCAGTTTTGAATCGTCTTTCATCTCTGGGCAGCATTTTCTTAAAACTGTGCTGATCAGTTGCATCTTGGAATTCTTCTGGATTTTCTGCAAATTAACCAAGATGATCTTAAAACATATTAACATATTAGCACAATGAAGCTCCCCAATTTGCTGTTTGAGTCTAGAAATACAAAAGGCTTATTGCCAGAATAGCTGCTGTTCTAAAATGGAACTTCTCTTTCAAGTTTTCAATTCAGGGATCAAGTTCTTGGTTTGATTTTTAAAGGTGACAACAGTAGAGGTAAATGTCTGAGTGAGCCTTCTGTTGCAATCCAGGATAATGGTTTTTGCAGTATTGTTTAATTCCTCAAGGATATATTTTTTTAATCTACCTTTCCAAGCACCACTTAGGAAGTATTTGGAGGAAATCTCATTCACAGAACATTTACTCCTCTTTAGAAATCTGTATGATATACACAACTTTTCGGTTTTAAGAAACAAGCAAACCCAAGGAAAGTAGTTTCAGAAGGTGGCAGACTGTCCAACTCCTAAGTGAATGCCCATATAGGGATGGAACCCACAACCCTGGCGCTAATTCTTTTCAGTTTAAAACAATGACATTTTTGCAGGGGGCTCAGTGGCACAAAAAGAATGGTATTTGACATAATTTCAAACATGAAAAATACCCATAGCAATTTCCAAATTCAGACGTTGGGAGGCAAACCCAGGTGAAAAAGCCTAGGCCAGGAATCACAGGTGGGAATTTTAAACATTCATGAACACAAGCACACAATGTAGCAGCGGTTCTCCAGATCTTGGGGATTACAGAGAGCAAAGGCAAAGGGCTGAGAAGGGTTCCCAAGGATAATGCTGCAGGGACTGTGTGTCACGTATTTCTTTCCATGAATGTAACAAGCTTTGTTTTGATCTAAGGTAGACTTTGGAATGATTGCTGCTACTGGAAGCTTGCTCTGGAAACTGCCTCTGTGGTAGGCAAATGTCTTCTCATTTCCAGTAAGTATAAATGGTCAATTAATACTGATTTATTGTTCTGTCAGTACTGCCCTTTAGCTTAAGTGATCTTTCTCCTCCTTTCCCTTCATTAACTTATAAAAAGCAAAGGGAATAGGCAGGGGCAGAATTCAGGTATATTTTTAATAAATGTTTCTCTTGACTGATTTGTTAAGGATTTTTATTTGCAGTTGATCACAGTCTGAAGCATGTTATTCTCCAATAACAATTTTAATCAATAACTTTGCTATAACTTAGACATAGACTATATTATGATGTCTCTACAAAACTTCTGTGTACTGGTGACCCATGTGGGAAGGGCTGCAATAAATAACTTTGAACTCTGAGCACTTACAAAATTTAAAGTGCGTTTCAAGAGACCTAAATGTCACACCCAACTTCTGTTGACTGTAAGGCAAGAAATCATATCTTATGATCTCAACAATCCTTGATCCTACAATCTGAAAATATTCTCTTACCTAGGTAATAACCATATGTGGCTTGTTTGTACTCTTCCCAGGCAATTTTATTGTCCTTGTTTAGATCATAGTCTTTCCAAACTTTGGCCACGTTTTCATAGATATAGCGTTTCTGTACCCGCTTAATCCAGGTTTTTAATTCCTCTGTTGTGATATAGCCGTCTTTGTTGTCATCTATTCTATCCACAATCTTCCTGTAAAAAGAGATCAGCATCCTTAGAGTTGGCAGAAACACAAACTGCATATCAAGCCCATTTTAGTAATCTTTATCTGGCCCTGATTTTCCACAAAAACAGGGTGCCTAAAACTCTTAAAGCTGTCCTGCTGGTTAAGGCTTTCCTGCATTTTACAGATGTATCTTAAGGGATAAGTCTCTATTCATTGTTCAATATCCGTACGAATACCTGAAACAGAACCTGCACAATCAAAATTAGTGAACAACGTACCTCAGACAACACCTGGCTTTCTTAGGTTGTACCTAGTTTCTCTGGGAGACCTATTCTTCACTGGAAGGAGGGAGTGGCCACGCTGGGTTCAGAGTAGGAGACACCAGGTTCACAGGTAATTCTGAGTTGGAAGGGACTCACAGGATCATCTAGTCCAACTCCCAAGCGAATGCCCACCCAGGGATCAGGCCCACAAGCGTGGAACCACGGGCACCACGCTCCACCCATCCAAGCCTCCCACCAACCAGACCATGTCACTGAGCTCCTCATCGAGTCTTCTCTTAAACACCTCCAGGGATGGCGACTCCACCACCTCCCTGGGGAGACCATTCCAATGAGGGATCACTCTCTCTGTGAAAAACCTCTTCCTAAAATCCAGTCTAAACCTCCCTTGGCGTAGTTTAAGGCCATGTCCTCTTGTTCTGGTACAGGAGAAAGCCTGTGCTCCGGCTTGCTGGAGGCAACCAGGGCTAGAATCTAGGATGTGGGAGACACCTGCAGTTTCTCCTTTGGCTTTCCAGCAGACTGACACCAGGGTGGAGGGCACTCTAACTGCGTAACGCTGGCCATGTACACCCAGTACAGCCTTCCCTTTCATGTCTGTTCCTCCACTTCAATTCTTTTCTTTCATTCCCAATGAAAAGCAGCACTGCTGGTGTCGCCAGGAATGCCTGTTGCTCACTAAAGCATATTACACACTGTCCTGTGTAAAGCTGCCAGCCTCAAGTGCTGTTGAAATCAGCAGCACCCAAAGGTACTGGTGCACTTCTAGGGAAAATTCACACAGCTGCAGGTAGAACTGACCTGAAACACTGTGTTAAAAAAAAAAAGAGCAATGCTGAATTGCCATGCCTATGGAACACTTATATGTCATTGGAATAAAGGGGTAAGAGCAGGAGTTGACTTGTATAAATACTCACTTGACATTCAACAGGTGAGCTCCCTAAAACTCCAGGGAGCGAAAGGATACAGGGAAAAGTTCTGTGCTTTTAAATGTTCAATTCAACATCTTAGTTCTCCACAAAGAAACCAACCCTGGCCAACTGGAACTGCCCAATTAGCAAAGCAATGTCCTTTTCCAAACCTAAGTAATGAAAGTGGTACGTCATGAAATAAGAGCAGCGGCTTCTGCTGAATTTCCATCAGTCTTGTGTGTCTGATGGCATCAGTTTGAATTTATGAACATGCTATTTGTGAACTACAGAGGAAAAAAGGGACTGCTGAATTTGTTTTCTGAATTAGTAAGGTAGGAATTAACTGACTAGAAAGCCTCTTCTCTTTTGCATAAATCTCATGGGGAATTGACTGACAATGGTCCCTTTCATTGCACGATGGACTGTACTTGTCAACAGAATTCCCTACAATGAATGCAATTTCATTGGTTTATCTGGTGTATTTCTTTCTATTGTTAAATGTATTAATTTTAATAAATAATTCTGCTGGTAACTTTTGGCCACATTTAACATGAAAGAAGTCAGGACTATTTAGCAGAAAATGTTTCATGCCTCTTCCTTTTCACCTGTTTTTACAGCTCCATTGCATCCACGGGCACTATTTCACTCAGCTTCTGGCTGAAAATGGGGACAATGAAATAGTCTTGCCTACAAGCTCCCAAAGGCACAGGTAAAAAGCTACTGCATGGACTGCAGACCTCACTTTTTATATTCATAAGTACCTATAAAATGGCTCACGATCATTCTAAGCCTTGTAGCAGAGCTACAAATCTACACTGATGAGTCTGAAAAGCATTAGGGTCTTAGTTTTAAATGGTTAATTGTCATAATACAGCAACGAGGAGAAGGGGTCACAGAATCCACCATAAGGGCAGGTGCACTCCCAGGTGACAATATGATTATGGGTTGGTATGTGTCACAATCTCAGTTTAAGGCCATACTGTAGAGCTGCTCCTCCACTGAAGCTGCAGGTGGTTGAGTCTGCAGAGCTGTTTTCCTATAATAGCTAGTTCCTTTTTGCTTGCTGGAAGAAGGTGAGAGTGGCTTTGCATTAGGATGCCTAGTCCTGGGATTCCAATCCCAACACCGGCCATTGGGATGACAGATGTCCTGCCACCCTTCCTAAGCAAGGTAAACTGACTTACAAATACAGCAGCACGCACTTTAGTTAGAGCAGCAGACTATAGATTTGTTTTCTCCCAGAAACTGTTTAAAAATATTAAATCTGTCTTCTTCCAATCACTTGCTGAGAAGTGACTTTATTTGTAACCCACTACAGAGGCTGCCCATAATGAAACTGGACAGAGTTCGTTATATCTGATTATTAGACACAAAGTGAGATCACTAGAAGTTAAACTTCTTCCCTTGCTGTAAAAACTGCTTAAAATCAGCTCTTTATTGTTAAATCATATCCCCTACTGAATTATCTATACTGGTGTAAGTATAAGTGTAGACCAATTTTAATAAGGCATGTCCATTTTGATGACACTTTGCAGGAACGTAGGTCATAGATAATGTATGCTGAGAACATGGTTACTTTTGCTCCTTCTTGAAACAATGTGGATGAAGTCGGTCATTTCTGATAACTACTTTATCTGTTTAGTCACTGAGACACACATAAATACTGGTGACAGCTTCCAGAAGGATCAGGAGGTCAGTCAGTGAGATTACTGCACTAAGGGCTTATGATGCAGATAGACAATCGGTAAGTACCACTCTCTGTGGAAGGGAAGTAAAGGCAAGGGGAACCTTAGTGAGGATGTACAAATACTTTAAACAAACCTTTTGCTAGTAACTGCATTAAAGGATCTTTCTTTTACTCCTGTTAAACTTAGTTCCAATTAGTGATCTGGCTTCCTGTAGGTGTGAAGGAAAGTGAAGCAGTACAGTAAGGCATGGTCTCTGTTCCGGACACAAAGGGCAGCATGGAAGCAAAAGCAACACTGAAAGGCAGTGGGCAAAGATGTCTCAAGAGGAAAAGCTGTGAGAAGATGCTTCAAGTGGACTTGTAAATGTAGCTGTAAGAAAGAATGGTTTAAACTTCATTCACAATGATATGGTGGGGACAAGTGACCCAGTTAGGGATCTGCAGCAGCAAAGGACTCTGGCAGCAGGTAAGGTCTGTCCAATACCAGGCACAGCACCACGTACAGCAGCTCCCTCTGTGAGGCTTATTGCTGGAGGGTCAGGAAAGGCAGGAGAGGAATACACCAAAGTGATGGATTGCTGTCTGCTCCTTTGCAAAACCAGCGGGGTGTGAGAGAAGTGGGCTGAGAAAGTTGGGGCTGCGCAGCCTGGAGAGGAGAACGTTGTGAGGAGACCCAGTATCTGAAGGGGGTCTAGAGGGAAGCCAGTGAGGGACCCTTCATCAGAACTGTACTGACAAGACAACAAGTAACATGTACAGATTGTGAGAGGGGAAATTTAGGTTAGACATTACGCAGAAATCTTTAACTGTAAACACTGAACAGGTTGCCAGAGAAGCTGTGGATGCCCCAGCCCTGTCAGACTTCAAGGTCAGGTTGGATAAGGCCTTGAGCAACCTGGTCTAGTAGGAGGTGTCCCTGCACATGGCAAGGGGGGGTTGGGACTGGATGGATCTTTTAAGGTCCCTTCCAACCCCTTAACATTCCGTGATTCTAAGTCGAACTGCAGAGGTACCGCTGGCCACACCGGGGTACAGGGCACTGCACTGGGGTACAGGGCAATAACACCCGGGTACAGGGTAATGCACTGGGGTACAGGGCAATAACACCGGGGTACCGCTGCAAGGGCATCCCACCCCTCCTCTGGCACTAAGGCAAGGGCAGCCCCACGTCTCCTACCCCCGCCCCGGGCCCTCCCCCTGCCACGTCTCCCACCGCTCCCCCCAGCCGCTCCCGGCTCTCCTCCGGGCTGAGCTGGTCGAAGCTCCGCGCCTCCTCCTTGCCCAGGAAGGCCTCGTGGTCGTACTGGAAGCCGGGCCGGTCGTCGTGCTGGGCTCCGGGCCGCGCCCGCTCCTGCCGCGCCGTGGGCTTGCCCAGCGCTGCCG
>WEKX01028402.1:91877-115615 GCA_013390025.1 Pitta sordida | reverse complement strand
CCCCGCTCCGCCCCCGGCCCGCGCCACGTCCGCACACGGGGCCGGGGAGCGGCCGAGCTGCGGGGTCCCGGGCCGGGCTGGGGAGCTCGGCGTGAGAGCGAGACAGCGGGCAAAGCTGGCACCCCAAAAATGTGTGAAATATGTAGCCAGCACTCTCGCAGAGGTTATTTATTGTAATGGGGACAGTGAAGTCGGAGTCCTGAAAATGCAGCAGAAGGACCTAAACCATATAGACCTAAACCATCCTTTCCTAAAGGAAATGGTTTTGTTTTGCTTAATTTCCGAGTTATTTTGGTCACGGTTGTAAGTGTCTTCAGGCAGAGGAAATCGAAGTTTGCCGCCGGTATGATTCCTTTGCCTGTGTTACGCTCTTAATTCGCAGCTGCAGAAGCGCAGAACAGAGAGGGGTGTCGGTGTCTGCAGCGCTGCAGGTTAATGATGCTGTTGCCGGGGGGACCACGATGTGCATCACCCCCGGGACTGCGCTGCCCATTGTTCCTTCGGACCTGAGGGTATTGCTAGTTCCAAATTGCAACGACTGGTTTGTCAGCCTGGTCCACAGGGTATAAAAACCACATTTACGATGTGGCCTTTGGGTGTGTCACTAAGGCTGACATGCAAGATGCTGAACCAGACCACAGCTTCCCCTGTAGACATCCTTTGACCTAAACCTCTCGCGTAGCTGAACCGTGCTTGGCACAGGACTTGGTTGCAATGGCAGCAGAAATGTGGTGTTGGTGAGTTCCACATTTGCTGTTCTGCCTTTTGTGACTCGTGCAAAGGTGTGAATGGGAGTGTTTGTTTTGCCTCAGAACCACTGGCAACAGTAGCAGATTTCAAGCATTTAAACAGTCAAGTATGTTTATTTCTCACTTAATTAGCACGGAACACTAATGCACCTCTTTCAGCTCAGCCATGTGAGCTGCCCTTTGCTTTGGGCCTGGGCAGACTGTCCTCAGGGAGTGTTTGTACGTCCACAGCTGAGCAACTGCTTCAGTGCTGTGTGGTGAGAACTGTGATATGCATATGGCAGCTTGAAAATGGTCCAGCTGATCAAACCAGCTCTGTTTGAGTCTGCAATGCTGCTGAGATGTATTCCTTTTATTGTGTTTGGTTTGGGTTTTTTAGTTTTACTTTGCATTAAGCATATACCTGCAAAACAAAGGTTTCGTTAACGTATTTGGGAATCTATTTGTGCAGTAATTCAGGTGTGGCTCTTCTTTGTGTCTCGGTCTTCTAATGTTCCTGTCGCTAATTTCTACGTCTATAATGTTGTTTCTAATGTTATTTCAGATGTGAGGGTGTGCTGAGGTGTTGAATTTTTGGCTTCTTGACCCACGAGTGCTGGAGTGTGCTGCTAGTTGAGACGAGTCACTTGCATGAGTAACAGGTGGGCTTTGCTGCCCATTCACCCCATCAGCGTTGCAATCAACTATCAGCTTGATGGTTGATCTGTAGTAGCAGAGGAATATGAAGTTACTTGAAGGGTGTGGGAAATGAATCTGTAAATTTTGTTGTCAGAACAATTTGGAGCCACTTCTGTGAGAAAAGCTACAGGAACATCAATGCAGAGTGGGCTAAGTGCCTACATGGTTGTTCATTTGAAAACCTCCAGACACTTGGGAGGGTTTGCCTCAGGGATATGGGTTCTGGATGCTGGAACATTTTAATTTTGCCCTGTGCTTCAGTTCAAGTCTGAATGAGATCTGAAAAGTAGTAATCTTACAAGAGATGGGGAATTGTGAATGTTCTGATCCCTCCAGACTTGGTTTTGGACCACTGGTAATAGCAGTAAAGATTTGATTGATCCAATATGACATTTTGTGGAAAAGGAATGATGTTGTGGCTATTTGTTTTTAGCAAGCTGAAGTCTTAAATTCTAATGCTGAGAACAGGCTGCACATTCAGTCAAAACAGTTGTTGATCTGGTCAGTCTTAGTTTTGCCAGATCTTTGTATCACTCAGATTAATGTTTTCATATTTGGCTGTGAAGCTGTTGTGACCTTAAACTCTCAGTCCACTGTGAAGATGTCTTCTATTCCTTTTACTCAATTCACAAAATGGTACTTTTCCCTTAAAATCTTTATCTGCAATGCCTGTTTCTTAAGATACTGTTTGGTTTTTTTTCCCTGAAATAGCTCTATTTTGTTCATTTAGAGGTGTTACTATGAACACCTCTGCCGAGAGAAACCTACTGCTACTGAATGATTAATTCGTTTTAAAGTTTCGGGTGCTATTTTCACAATCCACGCTTTCTTCAGTAATATGTCTGAGTTTTATACACATAAGGGTTCTTTGAAACATTGCAAAGTACCAGGTCTGCAACATCAACAATGTTTTTTAGCAATACATTTATGCAGCAGCAGGCATGCTGGGTAGTTTATAAGCTTTTAATGAAACGCTGGCAGATATTAGGGTTTTATGGGCTGGAAAACAGTGCAAATCAAAGAGCTTTGCTTACTGTTTATAGCATTTTTCTCCTGAATCTAACAATATTTATTTCACTTTTCCCATCTTGCGTTTTGCTCTTCACATATTTACTTTCCCTTTCACTGATGTATTTATAGTCAACAAACTATTTTGTATGAAATAGAGCTACAATATGCCTGTCATCATGGGCATCCAGTTACATGGATAAAGCCTGAGATAACTTGTTTCACATCTGTCTTTTTCTCCGGTCTGCCTTCATCCTAACAAGGGTACACATATCCTGCATCTTTAGCCTGTGTTTTCTGTAGTTTTCTGTACATCATTAATTGTGAATTCCCTGATGCCATGTGAATGAGCCCTAAGGAATGCTGTGCTTTCTGACTGTCTGCTGGCTAATACCTGTTCTTACCCCTTTTTTCAGTAGCAAAACTCTTCTCAGAGCATCTATCAGTACGTTTTTCAAGTCCCATCTGCTTAAACAATGAAAATACTTGATGGCATCATAGTGTAGCTTTCTAAGTAAGGAACTTTGTGTACTCTTGCTTACAGTTGAAGTCCACATTAAAACTGGAATGAGATTCAGGCCTAAAGACTGCTTCATGGTTTGGTTTCAAAGGATGTGGTGAAAATAAGTGATGGAGCACCTTAACAGTTCTTAGAGTGCCAGTACATCTTCAGCTAAAAAGTCAGCCTGCTAAAACTGCTTGGGTGTACAGCATTCCTAACCATGGTGCAAAGAATCACTTATCCTGGTGTTGAGACTTTTCTTCCTCTATCCTTCTCCAAATTCCTTTGTGTGTTTCCTGCTCACATGCCGTACCTCATGGAGCTTGGCTCCCTTTACACAGAGATCTCCGTTTTAACAGGTAAAGCACCGATACACTCACTGGTTTTCTCATCAACAAACCGAGTACATTTCAGAGTCTCATGCAGCCGTGGTTAACAGTCCCCTGAGGCAACCTAGAGGTTTAACTCAGCAGTCCACAATCTCATGGTGACACTTTGTTGTCAGGCAATGATGGGTCTCAGGGGCTGGATGCTGGAACACGAGTGAGTTCAACTTACTGGTGGTGAGTGTGGGGAAGTTCCATCGCTCTTGGGGTCAGTGTGGCAGGCTGCCTGCTTCCCCAGGGAGAACTGTGAAACGCTAGGTCTAGAATTACAGCCTGTTTCAGCTCTGAGAAAATGTATTCTGCAGCTCAGAATGGTGATCTTTGGTGCTAACTCTGTTAGGATTACTAGGAGGTAAAAATAAATGTCTGCAAGAAGCAGATGGTTTCTAAGTAAGCACAAGAACTTGTTTTTTAGAGAAGTCAAAAATCGAAAAATTAATATTTTTGCTCCTCAATTCTACTGTACTCTGTAAACCCAGAATAGATAGATTACAGTATTCCTTTGTACACAGAATATATGATTAGTTTGGATGGAAACTCACATGTTTGAGTTTCTATAATTAAATTATAGAAACCTATTTTGTGATTTTCAGAATTACATTTTATGTTCCAGTTAGTGTAATATGGTTTACTCAGATCATAGTATCAGCACTATTTTTTATTGTTCTGTGTTTTCCTGAAGACACAGAACATCTTCATCAAAGCTGTTGAAAAGTTTCCATTGACAACAATAGACTGCAGCTCAGGCTGTTTGTAACAGTGCAGCTGTATTTTATTGGAAATGCAACGGTGTCAGAATGAACTGTTAATGTCTAATTTATTGTACATGATCTACCATTAGATACTCTGTATTTGTACTTTCAGCCAAATTCTGCTGGGTGTTAATTGCTCTTTTCATCTCGGGTGTGCAACTGTAGACGGGCTGTAACTTTTGTGTTAGCTCCTGTGGGAAACTCAAAGTTAAGAGATCAGACCATAATCAGCTCCCAGCCTGCAAAGAGCAGCAGAAACATTGCAGGAGGGGAGACAGGGGAACTTTGAGAGAACCGTTTTGATTAGACTTAGTTTTGGCTTTTCCCAAATAGCTGCTTCATTAGGAGAGCTTCATAGCTGTCCCTCTCCCTCTTCCTCCCCTCTTCCCTCCTCTCCTCTCTTCTTTTTGTGCCTAGTTGCCAGAAAAAAGTTTCTTGACATATTCTACCCAATATAATCATGCCAATACTGAGACTGACAACCCTGCATGCTCTGTGTGATACACCACTTCTCTTTCCCTTTAGTTTACACTGTAAACTCTTTCTACTGTTTCTACTACTGATGACTGTTTCTATTGATTTAATATTGAGCATGTGTAGTGTCTTGCTCACTTGGGCACGATCTGAGTTGGCCCTGAAGGTACTGTTGTCAATAGTTAACAGCAATTTTGAATCACTCAGGAGAAATCTTGAAGTTTTTCTTTTATCAGGAATCTTTGTGAGTTGTGTTTTTTCAAACATTTACATTTTGAAGTGTATGAAAAGGATCCTTTGCTTCTGACAGCATGAATCCGTGCGCTGTATGTGCAATTTGCCCTGGTAATTACTGATGTATGGTGATAACCATAGCAACATCCCAGGTAGATAATGTCATGCAAATTACTGCAGCTCCAGGGATGGAAGATGTTAATACAAGTGTGTACTCACACCCCTGGTCTTCAACGTTTAGCAGTGACTCTCCCTTTCCCTCCCCCAGACATGTGGGTTTAAAATTTCCTTTCCTCACTATGATCGGGAAGCAAAAGAAAACCTCTTGCTATTTTTCTCATTGGTATTTGCAGAGGGAGGGGGAGGGTGGTCCTCCAATGTTTCAGTCATGAATAATTTTGTATGCAGAGTGGAAATTCCACAGTGTATGTAGGGCATAAAAGTCTAGAGACTTGGATACACTGCGGGACTGTGTTGTGCTTAAACTCAAGTTCTTGCATTTGTAAACACCGAGTGTGAGCATATGGGGGTGGAATCGGAGCCACAGATGTTTGGACTGAGGTGTAAACTTCCCTCAAATCATTTACAGAAAATACAGGAGAGAAGCTTTGTTTTTCAAAGCAGATACACTTGAGCTGAACACTTGTCAGGGTCAGTGCATTGCCACTGAAATGAGGAAATAGCAGAGAAGAAGCTGGTAACAGTCAGCCCTTGTTTGGTCGTAAGAAAGAGCAACAAAAAATGCTGTTCTGCACATGCTCTAGTCCTTGTGTAACCTGAGAGCCCTGGAAGTGTGAAAATAAGCATCTAATCTGTAACTAGGCTGTTTTGTGAGAGATATAAAAAAGCAGGTAAGAAAATTGGTTAGGTCAAGATTTTGCTTTTCTGGTGAGGAACAAAATTGTTGCTGAACTTTTTTTGCTTTGCGGTGAAATAGTGAGAATGTGGGTGTTAGAGCTGCAATCTGTGCTGAAGTTACAGATTACAGAAAGCTTCACTGCCCCAGCCATTAAATGAGGGTAATAAAAGAGAGTGGAGATTTGGGGAGAGTCAGAGAAAGTTGGTGCAGGCAGCCAGAAGCACGTATTAGTTAGTTCGCAGTTTGTAAGGTACATGTTGCCAAAGCAGGTTGTGCTACTCTTTAGGCCTGCACTGAATTGTCTTCATCATAAAAAATTGGTATTTCTCACACAGAACCGAGATGGGGAGGGGAAACAAACTTACTGAAGTCACTGAGCAACTTTGTGCTAGAGGTGGTAGATGTAGGGAGTGTTAATTAATTGGAGATTAAAATACTTCCAATCTGTGTCCCTTGATATCTGTACGGGGGTGTTTGCCACTCTTACAGATCTGCCTACAAATCCCAGATTGAAGGGCTTTATCTTTCCCCCTCTAATTTCTCTGTGAATTAGCAATGCAATGCTTTGCCCAATGACAGCACTGTTCAGCTGTGCCAGCCTGCCAAGCATAGCTATTGACGGCAGTGGAATTTGAAAGGTACCCAGGTCTGGGTGATCCAGGTTGTTGTTAAACCTTGCAACAGTGCTTGGAGCAATGGACGTCCCTGGTTTACACTGGAGGTTTTTTTAAAAAGATACCTGAACCTAATTGTATGCAGGAATTTTTGCGTGTCTGCCGACTTTGCATATATGTAATGGATATTACTATGTCATTTTTATTTTCAGCACATGATTGTATGAGAATAGCCTCTCCTTAGATCCTGTATCACATCTAGGAGTAGTAGATGCCTTGGAATTACAGGGATAGCCACACTGAGGCCCTGCCAAGTTAAATACACACTTCTTTAAAATGAAATTCATAACTGCACTCCTAGACTTCCTGAAACCATGTTAATGGGCTGGTTTCATTTGCTGACCAGTATCACAGCCAGAGAAAACACTTGACTACAATTATCCATCCTTTGCTTATCTTCAGGTCTGAACTGACCTCTTCCTAAATAAGTCCATGGGATAGCAGGGTTCACCACTGGCATAATTTTTTGTTTTCTAGTGGTCTTGTTGTTAAAGTGTATCTTTGATTTATTGCTATTATTCACAGAGTGAAATGTGATTAACAATGAATGAAAGTAAACAGGCTGCAAGTAACCTAGGAATGACTGAGAAATGGTGTCAGTTCTTAATGACACTTGTAGCATAGGATTTCAGTTGGAGATCTTAAAGTTCATCACAGGAACTGCTGACATGCAAAGCTTCCTCAGAGCTGCAATACCATTCCAACACAGGGAAAAAAAGCGTGTGTGAGAAAAGATTTGTCTAGGTTAATGCCACATCCCAGGCTTATGTTGGATTTAGTGGCTCTGGTTTCCTGCTCTAGCAAGGATGTTGCCTTCCTCCACATGCCTCGTAATCTCCACATTTTTTTATTTGCTTCTAGCTAACCAAACCTAACTAAGGGAATCTGCCAGTGTGTAGAAAACCCCTAAATTAGCCAGCCGTGCAGTTTGTGTTTGGCAAGTGACTACGTTTTATCAACAAGCAAAGGAAATAACAATAAAAAATGTCAAAAAAGCATGTGTTTAACAAGTAATATTTTATGTTCACAATTTTATTTACTATCTCCTCTCACCTTTCCTGCTTCACCAGTTCACAGGTTCACAGGTTATTCTGAGTTGGAAGGGACCCACAGGATCATCTAGTCCAACTCCCAAGCGAATGCCCGCCCAGGGATCAGACCCACAAGCGTGGAACCACGGGCACCATGCTCCATCCATCCAAGCCTCCCACCGTCTAGACCATGTCACTGAGCTCCTTGTCCAGTCTTCTCTTAAACACCTCCAGGGATGGCGACTCCACCACCTCCCTGGGTTGCTCACCTTTGCTAGTTTATGACATGATGTTCCAGGAAACCCTGTGTTATTGCATGCAGCAGACATCAAGAGGGAGAAACTGGCTTGTCATTAGTAAAAATTGTAAAACCAGCCCTACAATAAACCTTGCCTTTGGCCACAACCTCTGCCTCTTGGGTGTAGAAGTAAAGCACAACCCACAGCTTTCATTGATCATTTTTAGTCCGTGGTTAAAACCTCCATGTGAAAGGTCAAATGTAGGACTTACCACAGAGCTGCGACAGGTAAGTGCATCCAGGAAGAGCAGCCTGGAATGGAGGTATCCAGGGGAATGGAGGAACTCAGCTTGCTTTCCTAGCTCTTTCTTTGGCTATCATTAGACAGCCAGCTTCTGCTTATGAGTGATCATTTTGTATCTGTTATGCCAGGAGAGGAATAGCACAAGAATCCGTGGTATCCTGGCCTGCATCAGGAATAGTGTTGCCAGTAGGACTCGGGAAGTTATTCTCCNGTTGGACTTGATGATCTCTATGGTCTTTTCCAACCTTACTGATTCTGTGATTCTGTGATTCTGTAACAGTTCGCTTCCTGAAGCACCTACGGATTCCTCCATTCTTCCTGTGGAGATTTCTGAAAGGGTGGTATATGTGCAAGCAGCCATGGCTGTGTGATACATGTTCCAGTGGCTGCCTCCAGGTTCCTCTTGTCTCACAGACTTCAGACCTTGGAGTGCTTTCCCTGCTTGGATTAAGGCCTTAGTTTTGACAAATGCTGAGGCCTGACAAAATAAATTGCAGTTCTAAAGAAAGCTACCGTAGAGGAGCTGCAGGCTCAGAGTGATGTGGTTTGGGGCTTAAGTGGGAAGAAACACAAACACTCATCCCCCAGTAGGCAGCTTGACTTTCTGGGAGAAGCAGAAGAGAGCTGCCTTTGAAATCAAAGGGGGAAACTGCCTCTAAGCTTAGACATTTTCTCTTGATTATACATACATAGCGCAGCTACCATCTGTAATTAAAGCTACCTTAGAACAAGGGCACACCAACTCCAAATGGGGTCTGTCCAACATCCAGCAAAATCAGCTGAAAGCATCTTAGTAACTTTAGTGAGTTTAGTTTGTCAGTGATTCAAAGCAAAGCCATGCAGCTTTTAGGGCAGGAAGTGCAGTATGCTGGAAGCAATATGAATTCCTTTTGCTCCTGTTTGCATCACTAATTTTTATCTTTCACAGAAAATCATAAACTGCGCATAAAGTTAAACGCAGGCATAATGTATGTTACTATGATAATAGAGAAGCTGTGCTCCTTTAACCACACAGATGAAATAGAAGTAGGCATACTGAACGAGTTTTCCTCAGTGGAATGATCAAATTCTTTGTTTTTCCAGATCTTTAAATTATAACTTGTCTTTAAAGGATAGAAAAGTAT
Organism: Pitta sordida; assembly: GCA_013390025.1. Classification (NCBI taxonomy): domain Eukaryota; kingdom Metazoa; phylum Chordata; class Aves; order Passeriformes; family Pittidae; genus Pitta; species Pitta sordida. Next base: position 106,602 of record WEKX01028402.1, on the reverse strand, counting down.
AATTATGCTAAAATGCGCTCACAAAAGACAACACATCAACTAAATTTCTTCAGACAACAACATATGAATGTCCAAAGACTTTGTTGAAAGACTTTTATACAGGGCCTTGCACTCAATATGTTTTCTGAGTTTTGTTGTAGATTGGCTATTTGGAATTTACAGACCATTCAACCAGAACACACAGCCACTGCACTGTTGAATGTGTATAAATAGCACTCGTGTAAGTAGGGTTAGCTGCTTAAATATATTAATTAAGGGCAGTCGACATTTCCAATTATTTTTTGTTTTGTAGCCAACAAGGTCACAGCACACCAGTGCTTGACTGATGACGAGTATAGCAAGCTAGACAGCCAAAGCCAAAATACCTATGGAAAACCAAATTAACTAGTGCCAGAATTGTGAAGTGAATAGGAGATTTAGGTAAACTGAGTTATAAACTGAAACTAACTACAGTACACAGTTGTGTATATCAGTGAACCAAACAAGCTGATCCTTTGCCTGTGAAGTAGTGTTGGAACACATACTATATGCCGTCTATATTTAAATATAAATGTGGGATTACCTTTTAGGTTGTGAAACAGAATCATATAGGCAACAGACATTACATCTTGGGTCTTCTGTGAGTGAAAACTGTTGTGTCAAATATGGTTAGTCTAGTACGGTTGATGGGCTTTATTCAAGGTTCCTAGAATTCATCTGCCAAGCATAAATAATTATTTAACAGCTAATAGGGCAAGGCCAGAAATATAATAGCTTTTATGTTGAAATTAACATCAAGTGATCTGTAGACATCTGCTACGCAAGCCAAATGTGGTCTATGTGCTGTATGTTTTGCCTCACTGCCTCAAAATAACAAGCACTGCTTATATTTGGAGGGGCAGTTTTCCGTGTTGAAGTGGAAAAAAAAATGTTCCGATAGAAAATCACTTGCACTGTTAGGATCAAATGTGTGATGAACATTAAATAGCCCTACAAATTTAAATAATGCTCGATGTTGAGATTTCAGCCTTGCAAATGCTCGTTTCCTGATATGTGCTTACTGTGGTTTGGAGGGAAATGAAAGTCCTTTCTTGTGAGAAAGAAAACAAAGTGTATCACCCAATATATTCCAGTCCTTAGCTATTTCAGCTTTCTGGAGCCCAATAAGTGTAGGAGCCTGGGCTCCGGTGAATTTGGTTTTTTCCAGAATGACCAGAAGGGTGAGGAAATCATAAGAAAAGCCACAGCATTAAGAAAGCCTGAAAAAGTTCCAAGTAGCAAAGACTCTTTCCAAGCAGATTCTTGCTGTTGCCTTGCTGGGCTCTGTATTGTGTGTGTAAGTGTTTGGGTTATGTGGATGCCAGAACAGAAACTGTACTTCCTTTCCTTGAGAGCACCACTGTTGGCATGGCCTGTTTGCTTTGCTGGCTGTTGCAGTTCATCTGCTTTCAGGGCCAACCATTCAATCTTTGGCATCTTCTCTAGGGGTCTTGGCCTTTCCTCTGTTTTAAAAGTATTAGAAGGAGGTTGAATTGCTGAGTGGGGAATGTAATCTTTGTGAGGCCAAGTCTAAAGATGTTAGTAATCTGAAAGGGCTGCACTGGCAATTTACTGTGTACTATGCAGGAATGAATGAGAGACTCATATTCATTGTGCTTATGTATGCTCAAGTTCTTTATGTCCATATTTAGATCTATTAACATGATAAGATTAAGCCAACTTGAATTTCTTGAATGAACAAAGCAGTAAATGGCAGAGCCTCGACAACAGACCCCATAAATGTGTACTACCACCAGCAGCATGACTAACACTGCACCCAAGATCCTGTGGGGTTTGGCAGTGACACAGAGGACGCTGTTCTGAACAAGCTGGGCTCCCTTTCGTGCAGGAGCCTTGGCACCAACCTCACTGTCAGCTGGCTCAGGCTTTTATGGGGCACTGAAGGCTGGGCTCTGCACTGGACTCCGTGTCTCTGCCCCAGGCTTTCCTGAATACAGGAGTGCATCCTGGAGTCCCTGGGAATTTGTCTGCCAGTTGGGTTAGCCAGAACACACAATGCTCCAGCCAAAGTCAACTTCCCCCTGTGAAGGGTTGGCCACATTGAGGAAATGTCAGATGCTGCCTGAGCCAATTTGCAAACCACACTTCACCCTTCTCAGCAGGGATTTCCCTGGCAGATAAATGCCAGAAATCTCTGTCCTCTGCTGGCAACTCTGGACAACAGAGTTGGGGAAATAGGATAAAATATCTGGAGGAAGAAAGCTGTTGCATTGGCAAATCATAGGACCATAAGACAAGAGAGTGGTTTGGGTTGGAACGGACCGGAAGGGTCATCTAGTTCCAAAGTCCTGGCAGGGACAGGGACACCTTCCACTAGACCAAGGTTTTCACAAGAAACCTGTCTTAGACTGTGACATTTTTTTCTGCTGCTTCAAAGCACAAATGGTGAGAAGAAAGAAATTGTTTGCAAAGACCTCATCTTGAATTTCTGTGTTGAAGTAATGCACAAAAGGAGTTTGAAGTGTCCTGAGGCAGTAATGCTACATAATTTTCTCCATGGATGTGCCTTCTTTTCCAGCACAAGTAGAGCAAGCAATATCCGAGTGGGATAATGGACAATCAGTTGTGTTGTTTGAATATTGCAGCCCTGACTGCCGCAGACTAAGCATGGGATATCATTCTAGGTGGTATAGTAGGATTTCTTAGCAGGCATTCATCTGATGTGAATGAGAAAGTTTCTCTGTGCCAGTTGGTCTGTAGGAAATGTGAACTGCGGATTCCAAATCACAACATGTAAGAGTTCCTGTGCTGTGGTGAGGGTGTACAACAGCCCATTCAGCCTTACTTTGATAATTAGGTTACTGCTTTTAGTACAAAATACATGGCAAAGCAGTCATTTCTATGCATGTTCTAGGGTGGTGCATTATTGCATTTAGCACTTGACATGAGAGTAATTTACTCACAGACACTGCTTTGTCTTCCATGAAAAACAAGCCCTCTACCAGCAGATGCAAGAGTTCTGCTAAAGATTTCATATTATTAATGTTTACAGGATTTGTTGTAGTGCTGCCTGTTAATTAGCCTATTTAAGTGTGTGCCCTTGTGCTGTGAGGGGTAGGCGTCTATTTGGAATGATGTTGCTTGAAAAAATGTTGACACTAATTCAGCATTGCTGCATCTCAAAAGGTGCTGCTCTCAAGCAAAGTGCAAACTGGGACTTAGCCTGCTGCAAAAAGTGAAATTGGCCTGGTGTAAAAGTGGCTTTGGGGAAGACGCAGTCCCTCTGATTTCAGAGGCTCCTTGCCATCCAACACTACAAGTCAGTGAGAAAATAGGCTACATGTTGGAGGGAGCGCATTTGCTAAGGTTGTGTGAGACAGGGACTCAGTCAAAGGAGGGCGTATGTAAATCCAAAGTTCTGTCTCTATCACTTACTATCCTCCAGACAGCAACTTCTTCCTCCTCTCCCAGGGGAGATCCTCTACTGTAGCCAAGCATTTTCCTGGGATTGCAGAAATTGCTTGATAAAGAGCAGTGCTTTCTTTTGTCTGTTTTCCTTGTGAGGGTGACTATAACTGTTTAATTCTTCCTTTGACTGTCCCTCATGCTTCCACGTGGCCATTTCTTCCTGTGGGTGGAAAACTGTGCTCTGTCTCTAAGTTCAGACACTTTGATCATCAGGGAATTGTGCATGGTCCTACACACAGGGGCATGTCACAGGTGATGGAAAGGCGAGGAAAGATGACATCGTTCAGTGAAAAAAAAAAAGTTGGGGAGTACTTAACTTGGCATCATGCCCTCTTAACTCTTTTTGTTCCCTGCTTCTGCTGTGGCTGGCAGGGAGGGACCCTGGGCCTGACAACGTGCTTTGCTGCTGTACCTGCCTCAGTGGTGTCTGAGACATGGCCAGCCCCACACTTGCACATTTATTCTGTGTGCTAATTACGTTCTCTAGAAAAAATTACTGTTTGCACTGTCTTTATGCATCTGCCTCTCACTGAGTTCAGGGGATCTTTTCTGATTTTGGGTCTGTCTTTATCTCCATAGGTCTACCGGGCAAAATGAAAGTGTGATTGTAGCATGTTGGCCTGTCTTAATTTAACTGGCAGATGTAATAGCAGCAGTGAGGATGCAACAGCTCTGGCCAGCCACCAAGTTATGAAGTCTCCAGAGACCTTGTGTGTATATCTCAAGGTATGTTGACACTGTAGCAACTGCTTCCCGCAGAGATACCCTGAGATAGCTGTTAATAATTTCACAATGAATTAATTGTTACTTAGCAATGGCTGAGTTAAATAACTGCCATAGAGTTTATTCTGCTTGTTGGATGAGTTTTGCAGCTTGTCCTGAGTATCATGGTGCTGTGGATGGGATGCAGTTGTTTTAGTGAGCAGAAAACCGTGATAGCATTTTGGATGAGCAATAATAAATGTTCATCCAGACATATCCTCAGCACATATGGAATCCAGGCTAAGAGGCTAAAGATAGAAAATGAGGCAGGCAAAGAGAAGACTGACTCCTGTGTAAAGCAACTTTATGGCTGGTATGTCAGAGGAGGGATGAGGACAAAGCCATGTTTCCACTCCAGTGCTGCAAGTATGAGCCCATGCCAGAAAAATGACGACCAGGACTGTTAAAACCCTCCCATGGTGCCTGATTCTGGAAGAAACAAAGTGCTGGCAGAGACTGTGTCATGCTACAGAGCAACCTGCCACTAACTCAGAAGTGGTAGAAATAGAGCATGAAAACTGGGCCTCAAAGCCTGAATGATGATATCCGGATGTTACCTGCCACAGACTGATCCCTGGGGCTCTCCTGCTTTACCCTGTGGCAGGGCTTATGTAAGCTGTCAGACTGAGCAAGGGCCACAGAGCTGAACTGAGTGTCTGGGCTGTGCAGTGGCAGCCAGTACTTCTCACTGAACTGTGCCCGCTTGGTGAAGTCTACAACTTGGTTCTATCATCCTTGCAGGTGGTTTTTGGATGCTAAACCAAATACCACCTTTCTGTACCCATTCTCTTTCCTGAAAAAGGGCTCGACTTGCCATCCAGTCCACCAGAACTGGCCCTTTGGACTTGAAAATAATCTGTCTTTCAGCTAACAAGATTTATCCTCAGGACATTTCCTTGCATTTTATTTTGAACATGATTTCTATCAATTTCATTGGCAGGGCAGTGGGAATGACCCGCACATGGAGTTGGCAAGATGACCCTTGTATTATGAATAGTAACTGTGTTATCTGAAGGTTAACCCGCTTGTACTGTGGTTCTGAGTTGGAGTTTTCCGCAGGTGAGGCGGGAGTGCCGAGCACTGCAGCAGCCCCATCTGCTGTCGGACGGTGTCTGCGTTTCTCCTTTTACAACCAATTCTTTGCGGTCTTTATGTTTGTAATCACTTATGTCGGTTCTTTGGGCTGGGAAGGATATCTTATCTCTGCTTGTAAAGCACTAAGTAAATTTACAGACGCTCTTAAGCACCAATCTTTTGCTTCTACTTGCATTTGATTTCGAGGGCTCTCAGTGAATCTGAATGAGAAAAAGTTTCAAAGGCAAAGGTATAATTAGGATTCCTGAGATGGTTTTATTCTATACTGAGGAGTGTGATTTTATGTTGTGGGGTTTGTTGCGTTGGGTTTTTTTTCCTCTTTAGAAATGAGAACATCATAAACAAGTCTGCCTAGAACAGGAAAGAAAATAAATGAGACTTTTAAACTGACAATACATGTAAAAAGGACAACTGATAAACGATGTATTAAGATACTTTTTCTTAAATTATACTGCTGCTTTTACAAATTTGAGGTAAGCACAGTGATTGAGAGTAAGCCTTATTTACACAGCAGAATTAATTTGAGATGAGTGTGCTTCTGGAGCAGAAAAAGACTTTTATGCCTAAAGGATTTCTTTTATATATAATTTATATGCATTTAGGATCAAATTCTGCAAGGTGCTTCAGCTCATACCTATTTTCAATAACAGTTTTGTCAACATGGGTGATGCTGAATCAGGATGTACCATCAGCTGTCCTTTCCCTAAACCGCCCTCCCCCCCAGTTAAAATAATCATTATATCCCTAAATATCTTATTATAGCAGAGTTTGTTAGCCTATAGTGTGACATACTGCATTGCATTTTGGAGTAGGGAGGGGATCCAAAACAGCAAAACTTCCCTCTGGAATGACATTCCAAACATTTTGTTTATGAGGATTCTTTAGACTCATTTGATACAACTGTGAAATTGAAAGGGCATGCATGTTTATTTTGGGGTTTTTCTTTGCAGGATAAGATATGCGCAGGTAGAAGTAGAGTGAAAAGGTGTTGCTATTTGTGTGGGAGACAGTGGGGATAGCTGATATAATTTGTTTCTAAAGCAAGTAGAATTCAAGTTCTGGCATTGTCTGAGAAGGATGGATCTTCTTCCAAGACAGCTTCTCTGCAGAAAGCCAGCAGAGTAGGCTTCAGCTGGATTTGTGAAACCCTTTGTATTTGTGACATAGCAGGTGTTTTACACGTGGACTTCTCAAATTGTTATGAAAAGTCTGTTATTAAGTCTCTGTGTGTCATTTTGATAGGCTGATAGGGTAGCGAATAGACAATGTTGAGCATCTGCTTGATTTCCTGCACATTGAGAGTTGGATTCATCAGTGTAACAAGATTGTAAAATACTCTAAAACAAAAAATTCCTTAACCACGTGTTTATTTTATTCATGAATATAATATGTTTTCTCTCAAAAGATAGTTTAGACCTGAATTTTTAACAAGGATGCTTGGAAATGTGTTTGCCTGTGTCCCTGCTTGATTTGCTTTGTGCCTGTGTAAGCCAGCAGGGAGGGCACAGCACTTTTTGCTCTTCTCAGCCGGGATGAATGTATCTTGCTTTGAAGATGAGGGAGGCACAGTAGTGGTTCATATGCCATGTGCAGGTTCTCCACAGAGGTTACACTTTACCCTACAAGAACTTAAAATGTCATCTGCCACAAAGTGCAATGAGCCCAGAAACACGGTGCTAGGCATGCAAAATTAAGAGGAAAGAACAATGTGGCTGCTGCATTTCTTCATGTCTTTTGAAATATGACCATAGGTCATATCTATACATTAGATATATGGATATAGATGACATTTCACTTAGTACTTATGATGCTAAGTAGCTGGAAGGTGAATTATTTGTTTTCTTAGTGTAAAGCATCTTTGTAGGTATCTCCGATGCCAGAGTCATCACAGTGGTATGTAACAAGTAAAAGTGTTTCCTGGCTTTACCTTACAGGCAAGACAGTTCTTCCCTTTCTAGGAATATTTGTATTCATTTGTTGTGGAATCCAGCAGCACCCAGGCCGAGCCATCTGGTAGCAACAGCTGTGTGGCAACTAAGTGTTTTGGTGTCTCTAATATTCCTATGTGAGCTCAAAGTAGATTCAGATGTTTGGAAAATTGCAAAAGAATTGACAGTACATTTTTGTGAGGAATTCAGTAGGCAAGGGGGTTATCCTTTATTATGCTTCTGGTAGCAAGTAATGTAGTAAAGGCTGGTGGACAGGATTCTGGACCTCTGAAGCATGAAGCATCATGAACAGTCTTGTTTCTAGGTACAGATCATAACCAAATAAAGGTCTCTGAAGTGATTCTCAAAACCTCTTCTCAAAATGGGTGTTAATGAGGTGGCAACTCTTTATAAACATGGCAGTTTAACAATTATATGATCAAGTCTCTGAATGGGCTCCTGTCAGTCTGCTCACTCAAGAATGTGGCAAAGAAACAGTATAGAGTGGTATTTCATTGTTTACTCAGGGTTTTAGCTGAGCATGTTAGAAAGGTCTGAGGTAGCAAACAATCTGACTAACCCTAGATTACGTGGCTGAGGTAAGATGTTTTAAGAGGAAGTTATTAGTTTATTAAATCTACAGCTAGTGTTGGGGAAAAAAATACACAACATTCTTGGCATATGAACCATCCTTCGGGCACTTCAGAGGGATTGATGGCAGAATTTGCTACGTTGAAAGCTCAGTGGATGTGAACTTATGTCTGTTTGGCTCAATTACTGTGCTCTGAGCAGTGTAATTTAAATATTGTGTGTTTCCGGAAGGTTAGCGTTGCTGGTACACTTTATGCTCTTCACTGTAAAAAGCAAGCACTTTAAAAACAAGTGACAATCTCCCATTTGCCACTATGCAATCAGGGAAACTGCTCTGTTGAGATCGAAATTTTCAAGGCTAAAGTCAATTAGAGGGAGGTTCTTCAATTTATTAGTCCACACGAAACAAACACAGAAATGACACTGTAAGACTGGTGATAAGGGGTAGGCAGCATACCAGCCAGGCTGTGGGCCAAATTTATTTAGCAATACTTTAAGGGAAGGTAAAATCACCCACCCTTGTGTAGTTTAGAAACTCTTGTCAAAGGTTGACACTTGCTGAGTGGTGGCACTTGGACATAAATTCTGCAGCTTCCCTGGGAGATGCAGTGCTGCTGTTTCACTGGTAGCGATATCCCATGTTCAAGCTGGAGCAAGCCATGGTTTTACTTGCAATGAGTAGCCTCTGTGTAAGTGCCTTGAGGTCAATGTCTGTTGATGTGATTATAATGATTATCCCTTCACCAGACATGCTTACACAGATGACTGTACAACCAGGTAAGGAATGGATTTTATAGATACTTATCTATGCATTTGCATTAGCACAATTTCAGTGAGGGAGAGCAGAAAACAGATGAGTTGCTGTGAAGCTGGTCATTGCATGGTGAATTCATCCCAGCTATTCTTGCAACAATTTGTTCCTATAGTTGTACTCTGGGTTACAAGCCCTGTCTTAAATGTTGTCAGAATTTGAAGTAAATCTCATTTTGTGCTACTTAATTTTAGGTATTATTACTAGCTTCACAGCAAACTTTTTGGAAATCCAGTTGCAATATGGCAGAATTCACAGAATGGTTGTATATATTTAGATTATCTTCTTGACTTCCAATCACTTCAATTAAATGACCCATGATTTTTATATTACAGGACATTGCAAAAGATGCACCTGCCAGGTTTATTTCTGTTTTTATGTTGTTGCAAGTGGTTTGGAAGTTTGATCTAAGTATATTCCTGAAAGCTGAGATGCTCCTCAGAATCTTTCCAATTTGCTGGAGGAATATTGTGGTATTTGTTTTGCTGGAGGGCAGCCCAGAATCTTAAAGGTCCTTTTGAGACTTACAACCTCTGATTCTTGGAGTCAAAATGTAGAGCCCAAATAATGAGCACCTTTATGGGGGTTTCTAGTGAACTCAATGCAAATCTTGTAAGAAATATGTGCTGTCACAAGTTGTATTGTCTTCTGAGCAGATAAAAAATATCATACATCAACATTTATCATGGAATAGCTGTATTTTTGACTCAGTAACATATAAGCAGAAGCTGGACATGACATAGAATGCAAGAGAAGATGAAATATGAACAAGGAGAAATCTTTTTTTAGCCATTTGTAGGGTAGCCATTTGTCAGCATCTGGTAAGTACGTATCTATTTTAAGGAGTGAAAGAACATTTGAAATGTGCCACTCATATGTGATCTGAGTCCTAAACGTAGCTTGTGGTTATGAGTCTGTCTTTAGCATATTGCTGGCCCAAAGCCTTTAGGTCACATAAACTTATCTCAGATTTAATTTTCGTTCAGTTGTAGTATTAATTCAGGCGTTGTTCCAGTTTCTTTGCTTTAAAAAATCTGTGTGATTTTTCTTTGCATTTTGCAAACCTCATCATTTTGGAATCCTAAATGAACTGTTAAAAGAACTATTTATTATAACCCTATTATATGGATATATTTTGACAAAGGATGTGCATGAACTTGATGGTGCATCAAAGCAAAAAAAAAACCCTAAATGGGCTTTGACTTTAAGGAAAAGACTTGAACCACTGTCAAGATCAAAGTATATTTCATCTACTGAGGTCCTGATTTAGCAAAGCATGTAAGAAAGAATTTCAGACACAGTGAGCTTTGGTGGCAGCCCCTGAACATGATTGCATTTACTGCTGAAATTCTTGCTTCTCAAAAATCCCAACAAAACAACCCACAACCAAGTCATCAAAAATATTGTAATCTTTCTCCATTTTCACATCCTTGCACAGCATTTCTTACACAGTTTGCATTATTCGTAGCGAATTGCATTCATCAGAAGGACTTAAAGTTTTAAAAGTAAGTCACTCTGATTCCTTACGTCCCTCTTTGTTTTTCAAGCAGACTGGTGAGGGCTTTCAGCCAGACAAATGTTTTAGGGCAATAGTGCTTTATGTTTTCGTAACACCCTTCTTCTAAGGGTCTAAAATGCTTTACAGCACTAATAAATTAAGCCTTACAACATCCTATGTGGTAGGTAACTATTATACCCATTTTATGGGTGCCAGACTTCGTGGAATAAGCTGCATTCAACGTGCCAGCGCACTATGAGCAGTCATTGGGGGTTTCATCCTGGAATGATCATGTGAATGCTGTCTACAATGGAGTCTATAAAAGAGGAACCTACAAGGCAACGCATTAGGACTTTTAGGAGCAGTGTTTGTCTTTGGGCCATGTGCAGAGACCTTTAAAAAAAAATCTGTGCGGAAATCTCTGATTAGACACCAGGAAAAGTCTTGGGAAAAGTTCAAGATGAAAAATCCTGACAAATGGTGAAATGAAGGTCCATTGGTCTGGAAAGAGGGTTTGGGAGAATCAAAGGGAAGGTTTTAGAGTGTAGGAGACATGACCAGATTTTCTTGGCTGCAATTCAGAATGTAAAGGAGCCTCCCCATAACACTTCAGCTGAGATAAAAGAAAGTCATGACTATTGTTAACAACACTCATTCCCAACCTGGAAACATAAATAACTATAGGCAGCTGTACTAACTTAGCTTTTAAATCAGCAGAAGTGAGCTGCAGCTCTGGCTGGTTAAATGAATGGTTAAAAGACTTCAGCAGTGTATTTGTGTCTGAAATAGGCACCTGACTGATGACACCCCACAGGCTCATGCAAGTGTACAAAACTTCTCACATCTCTTTTACTTATGTCCTTTTGGAGCCTGCAAGGTCAATGAACACTTAGGTTTGGGGAAACATTGAATCATGGAAAAAAACTGTGGCACCAAACATGTAAAATTTCAGGAACAGAAAAAACCTAAACTCGTTTTAAAATTAAGCTCAGTCTTAAGGCATGTGGGGTGTGATGGTCTGGACTAGCAGGGCTCTAGACATTGATTAAGGAGGGGCTCTACCCAGGGTAAATTAACATCATATGATAAACCCAGTGCTCCATGGCATGCTTTTTTGTGAAGTTGTTTAAAAAATCCTATCATACAGGAATAACCTCGTTAAGATGAAGCAAGAAATAGAGGCACCAAGGAATATCTTGTGTTCTGAAATATTAATAAGTTTTTTTGTTTTCTTTTTCTACTGACACCAACAGTCAAAAAGCAGCCTGGAGGAAATGTCCTTCGCTTTTGGAAAATGAGTTGGTAATTTATTCACATAAGGCTGTGTAGTCATTTTGAATTAGCACATTGTGGAATCTACTAATAAAATGAAGTCAGTTTACATTTTAAACAACCTTTAATATTTGTAAAAGTAAATATCCCTTAATTTCTCAGCAATTTAGATGTAATGGAAATTGTCAGAAATTTTAATTTCTCCCCGTTTAGCTCACTCACAATGGCTGTCAAACAGTCAAGTGATATGACGTAAAGTACTGCTAATCGTTTCAGCACAAGACAGTACTTCAAAGGTAAGGCAAAGGATGTGCAGACACTAATGAAATTTTATTATCAGAACATAGAATTAGAATTGTGACAAGAGACAATGGTGGCAGTGACATGCAGCTAGAATGTTAAGCTTCTGAAATCTCCAGGCTGAGACTTGCAGACAAAAATAGCTGGAGCTACAGACTTTTTAATAGTCTTAAATGGAAATTGAATGGGCTCAATTAATCAAATGAACGAAATAGAGCAAATTGCAAAAAGGGCTCATTCTACATTTTCAGGCATGACCATTATGTCCTTTTACAATGGTGTGGTTTGAAATACATGCGTTGCTTCTCTGAGAGTATATGTTTTTGTAATTAATAGGAAAACATGGAAAGCTCATGAGACAGCATGGCATGATAATTTTTGTAAGCACATGCTTTGGCAGACCCCACCAAAAGTGGGTCTTGTTTCACATGATCAAGCCAATTCTGCTTGTGAATAGTACTGCGTGTTTCCAAATGTGTGACTATGATACATTTGCTTCAGAGCAGATAACTGATCCCAGCACATCCAAAGTAAAACAATGAATTTAACTGATCTACGGGCATCTATTATTATTTTGGTGTTCACTACAAGTGTATCTACTTTACAAAAACCTATCTGTCAGGTGTTAAAGAAGAATCAACTTGGATGTTAGTGGGTTCACTCAAATTGAGTCCTTTAGTATTTGTAAAGTAGCTGGCACCATGCTCAATGCATTCTTCTAATTCTCTGTATGTGTCCTGTGGCATGTACCCTGTGAGCCTCAACAGCTGCAAAGGGAAGTAAAAAATGCCACATGGAATTTATTAGGTTTACCTCCTTTTGAATGCGAGTTAAACTTGGGTAAGAATGATCAAAGCCTGGAAAATTTTCTCTCCTTTGGAGAGGACCTGTCCTCTGCTATTAGGGTCTTGGCCTACAATTCTTCGATTAGTCCCATCTACAATGGCATTAGAGATAAAATAGATTTGAGAAGGGTTGGAGACAAAAGATACCCATCACAATATTCTGTAAGAGTGTTTTGTTTCCCTTTTATGGAATACCTCTTCCGTAGAAGTTCTGTATAAATGTAAGAGCTTTATGAAAACTCACACCCAGCATGGATATGATAGTAAGGAGCTCTGCTGCAACTTGCACAAGACACAACCCAGCAGGAAGTCTGCAGTGTCAGGCACAGGCTTTCCTTCCTCCACCTGCAGAGTAGCTGTTGGCATTGGGGAAGGACACAGAAGTGTCTTGACTGTAGAACTGAGACTGGAAATTGTTGTCAGACTCCTCTTGTGCACTGGTGTCCTTGGAGTGCAATTTCTAGCTTAAATGAGGATGGAAGGTGTATTGTTTTCTTCAGCAGGTACTTCTGCACTCTGACAGATCTCTTGGCAGGAAAAGAGGCTTTCCTCTGCATAAGGAATAGGTCACAAAAATCATGTGAAGCCATGAAACTGGCAATGACATTGCTTTCTAAATAAACAGGTAGGACCACAGTACGTATCACTAAGATGCTGGTTTGTCCTGGCAGGATAGTCCAAATTTTGAGTCCTTCTCAAGACTGCCAATACTTGGTGCTTTCTGCTCAGAATTGCTGCATTTTCATTCCAGGAAATGTGGCTGTATCTCTAACTCTCTTATATTTTCTTTCTCTGTAGTTTTTATTCTTGACAGGCATCTCCAGAGAGTTTGAAAATAGATAATTCATGTTTCCTTGTGCTATTTCCTGTGCCACACTGCCACTCCCCTGCCAGTGTGGAGTGTAAACATGTAAGGATTCAAGCTATGCTAGTACAGATACTTGCCAAGGGCAAACTGTAACCCAGAGTGCTTGATCATTAGCTGAAAGCAAACTGCACATCGTACATGCACATATGTTGTCTGTTTACAGTTTTGATTCCATTGCTAAGTTATGCAAGTCTACCAGTCAGGGAACAAAACCAATGCCACATATGTCTGGTGACTAACCAAAAACATAATTTGTCCTCACAAAAAAACCCCCCAACAAACGGGGTGTGGGGGAAGGGAGGGGGGGAAGAGTGAAAAACTTGTGTTCCACTTAGTAATGCTGCAAGAGAGGTGACACATGGCTTGAAAATATTTGGGGTGTTGTGTTAACAGTAAAAGCAGAGCAAATTCTGAATGGGCAATATTTAACTGTGTTGCTGCAGGGAGAGCAAACATTGCCACATGGCTCATGCAATGCAGCCAGCGCTGTGCCTACACTGACTATCTGCAGCAAAATGCTCAGCAGAACTACTGACTAACTAACAGCTCCCGCTGAGTTTCATGCTCACAATTAGATCGTATCCAGCTGAATGCATTAGAGAAGTGGATATACAGTGAATCCCTGTGACTTGCTTGGTCAGGAGAGAAGAGGTTCTCTGGTTTCCAAGCCCTAACCTCAAGCTAAAAGTTCTGGACCATGGTTACATGGCCTCTGTCCCTCAGCTCCAGTGACCTGGGGTAGCAGCTCTCCCCCTGCTAATGAGGAGGTGGGAGGCTCAATGAATTGAAGACTATGATAGGCTTATGGGGTCAGAAAGATGTTTAAAATGGATGGACCCATATTGCTGCCTGTTGTACCAATATCTTATCCAATATCTTATCCAATATCTTAAAGCCCCTGTCAGTGATGCCAGTGAAGATTTATGTGAAAGTAGCCTCACCACAAAAGGCAAAAAAATTTGTGACTGCCTGGTAGAAAGCTTCTTAGCTTCCTGTGGTACTCTTGAACAATAAGCTTTCCTTGATCTGCAAAAGCTTTTCCATATAACATTCACGTGTATCTTGGAAGTATTGTTAATGAGACAAAATGGATGCAAGGGAAAATCAGATTAAAATTGTGTTCTTATTGGGAGCAAGAAATTGTTGTCCTGGCAACAGCAAGCATCTGTTTGTTTCTCTTTTTTTTTAATCTTCCCCCCACCTTCTCTTTTTTCATCTCTATTTTTAAAATATTTTTTCTGTCTTTCTTCCCTCTTATTTTTCCTTTTTTCCCCTTCTTTTTTTTTACTCTCTTTCCTTTTTTTTTTT
>WEKX01028402.1:0-91502 GCA_013390025.1 Pitta sordida | reverse complement strand
AAAGAAGTTATATGGAGCTTATTTTTCATCAAAGGTGACTCTTGGAAGATGAATAGAAACTGGCTTATTTTAGTGTATTGGATTGGGACAAACTATCAATTATTAATCTGAACCGTTCCTAAGAGAATTGAAAAGACAAGCACAATATTTTGGTAACAGGAAAAACCTTGAGATTGTCGTAAACCTCCTCTCTTCACCTTTAATACAACCTCTTGGGTTTTAATTACTCCTGTAAAGTGGAGCAATCACAGGATCCTCCTGTGACATTTTCAAGTTTTCTGTCTGCTCCACTTACGAGAAACAAATGGGTCTGCTCAGCTCCATCTAGATTGAGTTTTTCATGAAGTCATTACTTCTGTCACAGGGACTATTTTCAAATTGAAAAATCTGAAACAATAAATGATGGTGAGGCAGTTAATAACTGTTAAGAAATCACATTTGGAAAATTGCATTTAAGCAATAACCTTTCTCCCTGTAATTAAATGACAGAAAGGTCCTGGTTTTAATTAAGTCAGCAATTTATAGTTATGAAGCTATACTTCACTATGCAGATTAGAAGATGATAGGTCACAGAACACCCTGAGTGCATTTTTAGTGGAGCTGATCTGGTAATTACTCCACTGTTCAGTGGTGACCACAGTGAACCGTATCTCTAGATTAAACAATTTTCTTTTCCCTGCTCCATGATGTATAACCAGGATGAGTAAATGTACCACTAGGACTGCATCGAACATCTTTAAATTAAAATGGATTTTAAATGAGGGGGCATGAGCGAAGAAAGTAATGTTTGAAGAACAGCGGTAAAAATGAATGGGCCACTAGGCAAGTCTTGCAAGCAGAGAATATATCATTGTTTTACAGGGCTTTCTATCTTGTGCCTCAATGTTTGGTGCAGATTTATGGGGAAGTAAAATGCTAATGTTAGTGTATTTATAAACATATGATGGGGGTTTCATCTATAATTTATTCCCAAGCCCTGCATTATGCAGCCTATGAAAGAAAATGAAATGCTGTGTTGGACAGCGAAAGGGTTCATTAATACAGCTTTCACATTTTATTTAACTAACCCCTAGCTCATATTACACATTGATTATTACATTGTGAGACGGTTTTGAACGCTTATTGTGTTCTGTTCCTCAGGCCTTTTGCGAGCTACTTCAGTGAGATTTCAGCAGCATTCAACTGTCTTATTTCAACTAGCACTAAGTATATTCACTTGGCCTTCAGGCATAAGAACAATGTATGTATATTTATGGATTTTAGGTTTTTTGCCTGAAAGAGTTGGAGGAGCAGAGGTAGAGTTCAGTATTACAGTTTATTAATAAAATGTGTTATTTTAGTTAGATACTGATCAAATAACCTGCACCTCAGAATCAGTTCTAATCAATTGTAACTACAGTATAAGCTTTGCTGAATGAGAATTTGTAACTAAGGAATATTCCAATAGCACTTCAGTTCACAGTTACTACTTCCTTTTATTGGTAAACAAACTACTTCATTGACCAGAATAACTTCTTTAATGGGTCAAATTAGCAATCAGTGTAAGTTGCCAGCGCTGTGTGGAAATCTGTTGAGGTTTTCCAATAGAGTCTGGAATTTACTTACAGATCTCAATTTTCCCATGTATTACAAAACTGAGGGAGTGTTGAGGGGGAGGGGTTGCAAGCACAGAAAGGGTTGAAGAGCCAGTTACAAGATGATATTTATGAGAGCAGACATCAGTAACTATTGACATTAAGTGAAGACAGCAGATGATGCTCTTCAAGTTTACTGATACAAATACTTGCTTACAGTTTCTTTTTACTCTGTTTACTGGGTGATTGTTTTATTTTTATTCTCAGGTTTTTGCAAACCATATTCTGATTCTCTCTGACTTTAATGAAAAGGGCTTCAGTCAGCAGTAGGCAATGGCATGATTATTTCAAGGTTGAATCTGTCTAAACAGAGCAAGAAAAAGGAAGGCATAAGTAGCTTCTCTGAAGCTACTGGTGCCTTTCTTCCAGGTTGGAATAAGTGTGAAAAGGTCTTGTAGAATCAGATGTCTTAGGAAGAGGATGAATATCCACTATAGATATTCTGAAATCCTGAGAGAATATAAAAAGAATTAAAATACTTATTTCATGTGCTTTTTTTTTTTTTCTTCTGTTGAAGGAATTGACAGTTAAGTTAATCAGTGGCAGATCCTTGTATTTTTCCCACCACCACCCAGACATGTGCATATTCCCCTCCACCGTATTTATTCTGACTGGAAAGAAACAAGCTTAGCATCTCCTCTGTATGTGTAACTGTATATAACTTTATTCTGAGACATTTATAAATTTACAATGAAATTTATAGATCACAGAATGTGCTGAGTTGGAAGGGACCCACAAGGATCATTGATTCCAGCTCTTAGCCCTGCACAGGACCATCCCCAGGAGTCACACCATGGGCTTGAGAGTACCATGCAAACACTTCTGTGGGAGCAAAACAAGGGAAGCAACAGGAATTTAGCCCAAAGTACTGGTCATCTAGTGTAAAGGATGCATTTTGTATACTCTGCAAAGTCCTGGAGAAGCTGGGAAAGTAAACCTTAAAGGTCAAGCAAAGCAAGCAACAGTTGGTTAGCAGAGGCATGCCTTAGGTTCAATAACCTTGATGTATTCTCACACCATTGAGTTGTGAACTCTTTACAGAATTCCCCAGTGTCTCAGGGTAGGAATATCTTTTCTCATTGCAGTTGTCTTGCCTTACTTCTCTTTTTCTCCTCTCCTTCTTTTTTGTTCAATATTTTAATGATACCTTTTTTTTTCCTTACCTCTACCGCTGTTTACAATCCTCAGTGGGTACCACAGCATATCAGGGTGAAGATATTTCAAAAAGCTACTGTGTTGAAGGAATCAAATGCTGCAGACCAAATTTTAGGTATTTTTTAAAAGATCTTCCTTAGCAGCATGTGACATTTGCAGTTAAAAGGGTAGAGCTGCAGAGTTGCAGAGCCCTTATTCCTGAAGATGTAGCACAAATATCATGGGGGCCCAAATGCCTTCTGCATAACACTGGGGACAGAGTCAGTATAACCAAAAATCCACACACATCCAAACCCAGAACCTACAGTTTGTCAGAGACCTGTGAAGCCTGAACCACACAGAAGGACGTCTACTGTTTTCTAGCAATTGCTGTCTCTCACAACCACCTCCTGTTATCAACAGAGCAACTTAGCAGCTGACTGGAAGGTTGTTAAAGGTAAATGGAAATAGGTGAGATCTTAACTGGCTTTCATAGAGAGCTTTGAGTTCCTCAACTCCTGTGTTAAGGCAATCAGCGAAATTTTGTTTTATGGCTTCTGAAGAGCATGAATTTACCCTTTTGCTTTCTCCTGAAACAGATGAAATGACACACTGGGAGGTACAAACTTCGTTTAGTTCCTTGCAGAGTCTAAGGAAGTTCATGGCAATACTCCCTGTAGAGAAGGCCATCAGAATGGCTGTCATGAAGCATGGAGAGATAAATTGATGACAGAAGAATTAAGCATAGGACTTGCCCTAGTCATCAGGATAATGATGGAAAGGACACCTGCCTTATAAGGACATCCAAAGGAAGTCTCCCTTCGAGACAGCCCATTCTTACGAAGTTACATCTGGAAAAGAGACACAGTTATAAGGTGGGCAGGACAGAATTGGAATTATGGAGAGGTACATGCTTCCTGATGTGTTTGACAGCAGATATCAGACAGGGAAAGTTGATGAATTCTTATATTTCTCAGGGGAAAAAGTAAATTTGAATCGATGTGACAAAAAATTGTCAACTGCTAGTAGCATGGTTCAGAAAAGGCAGAAAAATCCTTCCCCTCTTGCTTTTACCATGGCGTTCTTGAAGAACACCTTTTCCAGTTCATTTTAGTTATGCTAGCTTTGCAGAGAACCCTCCTGGAAAATGCTGGAGTAATGTACTTCTACCATTCATTACCATGAATCAGAGTATTATCTTCACTCTCAGCACATTACCTATGGGCAGGAATGGTGATACTTCCATGGACTTTCCAGCAATCCCTGCAGCTGCTCACTTCCTGATTTCAAATTCTGCATCTAATGCTGGAACAATTACCCTGATCAGTTTTAATTATTCCATTGGCTCACTGTGGTGTTAAGAAGAAGCAAACTGCACGGATTAACGCCTGTATTAGCACTGACTCATTTCCTCCTTTTGCCAATGACTTTCTTTAATGACATGGAGGTTATATATTTTCTATTTCAGTTATGAAAGCCCTTTTGGGAGGTGCTGTACAGACAGAGCAAAAAAGCTGTCCCTGCCCCAAGGTGCTGTCCATCCAAAACAAGCTCAATAGAAAATCACAGGTGATAGATTCATCCAAGGAAGTAGTTTTTTGGTGTGTAAGCCAAGGAGTACTGAAAATTAGTGGCTGATGAAAAGTATCTGAAGATTGAACTTTTTGGAGAGTGGGAGGTGTGAACTGGAGCTGCTGCTCAGGTGCAGACACGCAGGAGAAGTGTGCAGCTCAACAGCTGCAGGAATATCAAACATGAGAGTTGGAGCAACTGTGACTGTGCATAAGAGGAGTCATTAGTGGGGATGGGGAAAGAAAGTTATTAATAGCTAATAACCTTTCCCTGTGTGTATCATGGGCTAATACATACATGTCTCCATATTTAAGGCTGTTGGGAGCCCTGAAACCTTATGGTATTTTACTCCAGGGGTTGGAGTGTCATCAAGATGGATATTTTGTTAAAATTTGGGGAAGTCGGTGTTAATGAATTTTTGGATTTGAAAGTAAAAGGTGAAAAAGTTTAGAGTCTACATAAACTGAATTATGTATTGGTACTAGATTATGCCTAAAACATGAAGTTCAATTTTGGAAAGGAGGTGCATACTGAACTTTCTTCAGGAGTTCAGTAAGGACATGAAATCGTAAATCTCTACAAAAATCTGAGCCTCAGTTCCTACAGCCTGTTTGGGCCAATGTGTTTTGGGGTTAAAATGCAAAGCCACAAACATGTGTGTACTCCATTCTGTTCTGCACTGCACACATTGCTGTCAGCCTGAAGTGATAAGCTTGCACAGTGAAGTATTGGATTTCTTCCCCTTAATTTTGATGGGAAAAACATGAGGTCTGTCAAGTTGAACCTCACAGAATTTGATTTTTTTTTCCTGTCAGACAGAGCCTTGTCAGTTTTCCTTGTGACTGCTTAAGTGTTCAGTCTTCTGCCTCTTACAGGAACATCCTCAGACCCATATTTTTGGCCTCTGCTTGTAGCTGGAGAGCTGACAATCAGTACTAAAACATTGCGGGGTTTGATGAGCAGCCGGACTGCTGCCGAGAGAGCCCTTAAATCCTCTCAGAATTTCAAAATCTCTCTTGGAGTATTTTACTGATTTTTCTGCTATTGCACTTGACTCTGCTCAAAGAAGCCATGGTGCAATACACTTTATTCATGTGCTGCTGAAAATTGCGCCAAAACAAGTCACTTATACATCAAACCCCATCCACCCTTTTATTTTTAACTGTATTAGTTTGAACAAACAGCAGATAGCAATATCGTACTAATACTATATCAGTGAGATAGGATGTAAAAATTTTAGGGATAGTCCATTAGTGAGAAATGACTCCTCCCTGTTCATCCAGAGGGGTCTCTGCCAACCTTGTTCCAAGGGCAGTCAGGAGTCTCATGTTGTGTAAGTGGTCTCTGTTACATTCTGCTCCCTGTATGAGCTGCAGACTTCACAGCAGGACACCTTATCTTTGATTGCATCATTCATGTCTGGCAAGAACAGGACATCTCAAATGCAGTTTTTACACTTTTCAACACCCAAATGGGAATGGGGATTATGTTTGCTATGTCTCACCTCTGGTGTGGTACTAGAATACAATTGTTTTTGTGCAGAGTCCCGTCCTTAGTTGCAGCTTTGACTGGTTTAGGGTAGAAGCTGCATGGCTTTTTTTTTTAGTGGACACTCGTTTAAAGTCTCACCTAAAATATAAAATGGCAGCATTTATTCTTAACTGAGCTTTTTCTTAATTTTGCCTTAGAAGCATACAGCAGGGTAAGTTTACTTCTTCTGTACTGGGAATGGATAAAGAAGCTATTTAAAGCATTTCTTCTGCGAAATCCCTGAGGTGAGTAAAGACTGAGTGTTAAATCCATTATATAAGGGATTATATTCACCTTTCTTTGTCCCAGCACCTTGCTGTGTCTCCTCATCAACTCACTGGGACCTGGTGAAGGTCACAATCTGTGCCTGAGTCACCTATTGAAAGGTGAGCACAGTAGCACACTGGAGGTGTAGCAAGGCTGATTGCAGTTGGCACTGGTGTGTTAGAGAAGGTTTAAATGTTAAGGGAAAAGGTGCCGTGGCAATAGCTAAGGAAGTGGCTTGGGGGCGGTATTTTTGTACAGTATCATCAGGGATGGTTTGCCTGAAGTCTACAGGGTGAAAAATGTTCTCTGTAATGTTGCTGGCAGTAATTTGCAGTCATTTCTGGTACAAATGGACGCAGCACTGTTCTATTTATGGAAGGTTCCTGTAATGTGTGCAGGCCTCCCACTGACTTCAGTGAAGCTGTGCCCACTTACAAGGCTTGTGAACCTGGCCCGTGAACTCTGCCAGTCACTCATAAGGTCTGAGACACAAAGCCAGCCTGAAAGCTGTCAATATTTATGTAACTCTGTCTCAAGATTGCTGTCTTGGGGTAAGCCCAGCAAGGAATTTTGTGTGCTCAGACCAAAACTAGTAACATTTAAGTACTTTTTTTTTTTCCTGGAAGATTTGTCCATTAACTTTAATGAAGCTTTTTCTGGGCTTACAGGTCTGAGGAGAGCTATTATAAAGAAAGGAGAGAGTTTGCTTGCCAGGCATTTTCTCTGCTCCCTTGGTTCTCTTTCTTTATAGCCAGAGAAACACTTTCAACTATGTATCTTTAAAGCAATCCTAACACTTAGTGACCAGTTAAGTAAATCCCACTTGTTAAATTCTTGTGGCTGCATTATGCTGGGAGCCTTACTCTAAGGGCCCTCTTCTGTCACTGCTTGTTTATTTCCACAATAAATGAAGTGACTTGGATGGGATACACAGATTGGTGATGCAGGAGAAATCCTCTTCTGCCACTGAAAGGTGGCACAATGCAGCCCTACAACTGTTCTTTTCCTCTTCTGTAAAAGGTAAGCCAAGAAACTTGCCTGATTTCCTGGATGTCAGGCTAACAGGGCAAAGCCAGTAGCCAGAAGCAAGCAAGTAGATGGGCTTCTTTCTTATGCCTCCCCCTCCTGAAGCAGGAGTCACAGGATTTGTGCAGGACTTGCTGTCTTAGGTCTCTTTGGTTTGCTCTTGGACCACTGGAATCAGCAAATCAAACGGCAGAGAGCTGATTTAAATGCAGTGTCTCACCACTGCGGCACCTATGGTTCCACCTTCCCATCACAGTGGGGGACATAAATGCCCCAAAACATCTTATAGGTTCACGTTTGGAATTCCAGAGCTTCCTCGGGACAAAAACTGTGACTGGTGATATCTTTCTCCCAGATCAAAGAGACAAATGATTCCTATGTCCATTTGCCTGCCTTCTCTGCAGGGTGTGTGTCCCTCCCATAGCCCCTGCACTTACCAGCCCCTGACTCCCTTCACAAACACCAAGGTATCACATTTATCTTTTACTCTTCGGTGGTATTAGGGCCTGTGCATTCTGGATATGCTCCAGTTTAAGCTGAGGACCTTATCTGCACACACATCATCGCTGTTATAATACCCTTGCCAAAAAAAAAAAAATCCAAAGTTTCTTTGTGTACCATATCTCTTATTTCAATTACAAAATACTATTCAGAAGTCATACCTCATGAGTTCTGGCCTAATTTCTCTTAGAAATTGCTTATATGGATTTCTCTTGCTTGAAATTTAATTGACCATACAATAAACTATTTTCCCTTGAGCAGGGACTATTCTGTTTCCTATGACGTTACAGTAAGCTGTCTTTGGGCCAAATGTTTAAAGGTATTTAGGTGCTTAAAGATGCAGGTAATGTGAATTTTCCGAAATACCTAGCTGCCTAATACACAGTGATTTCAGTGGGAGTTGCCATCAAAGAGCTTCTAAAAATCCCACTGTGCACCCATCTGCTTCTTTAAGCACCTGAATTCCTTTAAAAAACAGGTCCTTCCTTCCATCATTGGAGACAAATTTTATTTTTCATAATGTAGACAGTGCTTCTTAACACACTTTCTTGGATATTGCCTGCCACCTTTAGCTTATTTTCATTGTTTTGATTATGATGTCAAATCTAGTTGATGATCATGTTTATGCAGTTCCAAGCAGAGCGTGGGCACACAGCATCTATCCTTTATGACATGAACTTGGCACAGCAGCTAATGTTAATAAATCAGGGCTAAGAGGTTTGTAGGCAAGCAAACTATCAGGAAGTTACTGCAACTTTTGGAGGCTATTAAATGATCTGTGTTTTGTTCTAACTTTTTAAACCCTCTTTGAAAACCAGTATTCTGTTTCTCATTAGTCGGTCTTTGATCTGGTGAAAATATCAGTCCCTTGAGTTAATATTTCATCTGACTATAAGGCCATGTAATTTGCTACGACACTAAGTCAATAGGTCTCTTCTGGCTTACCCCAGCAGGACTTGTATGTGTAGGCAAAAAACTCTCTGCAAAACATGAATAATGTGGGTCTAATCAAGAATTTATTTCTTTGGTTAACCAGAGGAAAAAAGTGGAGTGTGAACATCAGTCCATTTAGGCACACAAGAAGCTTGAGGGAAAGAAAACCTTTCACTTTTTATCAATTCACATTCTCAATTTAATACATAAACAGGGGTGTCAGGACATGTACATCTTGCAGAGCCACAGAAATAGCAGTAGATTGATCTATCATTATTTAGCACCTTAGCCATCCTATTCATGTACTTTCTATTACAAGGTACTTGGAAAACTCAGACAGTCCTTCTGCATTAACCTCCACCTTCTGTCCTCATCTTTCCCTCTGGCCGCCTGGTGCTACATTCTGAAATTTTAATTTCATTGCACAAGGTGCTATAGAATGAAAATAAACATTTGTCTGTGAAGAGTTTGCTGAGTCTGGAATATTCAGTGTGCCTTAAGCTAATTTAAAAACAAGCAACTGAAATTGTGCTTTTACTTTTTAAGGCTTTTCCAGCAATATTTCATTCTGTGTTCTCCAAAGGAGCAAAGCATTTAGGAATATGCATTAATCCTCACTGGGAATTGATCCAGAGCTTGTTTTAAGCATATGCTTAAGTGGTTTGTTGAACTGGGGCCATGGCTGCCCAGACTCATCTCTGGATGAGATTTACTTGAGCAATGAAAGCACTTGAATTCTTGTACTGTGGGTTTTGATGTGTATATATACATATATATATATATAATTTTGTTAATAGTTATTGATGAGATTTATAAGGATTTGTGCAGATTTGACATTTGGTTTCACTATGTGAGAGAGGGTCAGATCTCTGCTATGACTCTGCAAAAAAATGTCATCTTCAGTGTAATACCTGCCTGATACTGTATCTGAAAGACAAGTAAGTATTTTGTTATATTTTCACCATGCTGAAAATAGACTTAGTTCTTTGTTGTGTAACTTTTGATCCTTTCTTGGTTTTGGCTTGGGATTTTTAAAATTTGTTTTGTTTTATGGCTTCCATGTCTCTCTTGGGTATGTGATGAGGAAGAGCCCTGTTGCAGAGGAGCCTCCTGCTCTGGTTGATGTGTGAGCCTATCACTGACCCACTGCAGGTCACTCATGACTTTCCAGCTCTGACAGGTTGAATGCCCAGAGTGGTCAGTGATTAGACTGCCACTCCTAATATTCTCATCCCTGCAGTTATCAAGCAGGAAAATAGTGACAAGTAAATCCAAGCAGCGTGGGAAACGCAGAGGCTGAGAAACCGTGGACTTGTTGCACCTCATGGCATTTACTGAGCCTGCAGTGGCATTCAGTGTTGATAGCACAATAGTCTGGATAAGAAAAGGAACCCAGAACTGCCAAATAGAAGGCAAATAGCACATGATATTTGTGACTTGTACATTACTGCATGATGCCTTAGGGGGAGAGGAATTTCAGAGTCCTGGGTGATTCCTTTGAGCTTGGTTGTTTTGCGTTCAGTTGAGCTACTGAAAAGATCTGACCCTGAAATTTCAGGGCCACCTCCTGAACTCCAAAATCTCTATTCATCAAGATAAAATTCTTAATAAAGTCACTGGGAGTTTTCCTCAGACTTAGGGATAGCAGAATTTGATGGTCCTTATATCTTTTTTCGAGAGGATGGTTTAAGGCATATTTATCACCATGAATGGGAATTTCATTCCTCATGGAAGACATTATATTTTTCCATGTTTTACAGTAGAGGAACTCGGCTTCTTACTGTTTTAGAGCATTTTCTGACAGGCATGTTGTACATTGAGACCTTTTTCATTTTATTTGGACAGATTTTTTTCTTAGGTAGCACCTATTTTTCTTTCCTCTTATTTGTGCAGATTTGGGTCCCACTCCTGCCATTGTCCTGCCTCCTTTAGAAGTATCCAAGGAACATTTTTAATTCCCAGACTCTGTAAATTCCCTGGGCCAATACTAGAGGCTGTGCTGTATGCAGTTGGTCAAGATACCCACCTGGGATTTGCTGAGGCCAAAATTAAATCAGGTAAAGCTCTAAGTTGAATCTGGGTCTCCTGTGTCTCTGGTGAATACAGTAATGTGTTTATTCTCTAAAGCTTTTTCTTAAAAAAGAGTAAGAGTTCTGAAAGATATTTCTCTGACCTTCTTCCTACCACAAAAAAACCCCAAACAAACAAACCAAAACCCAACATACAAACAACAAAACCAACCCCAAACAACAAAGGCAGGGTTCCATGAATCAGTATTTTCCAATGATCTTTTTTTTTATTTGTCAGAATACTCCTGATTTGTTGTAGTTGTTTTCTTAAAAACACCATTTCTTAGGCTCTTGTCTAAAAATATAAATTCCCCTTAGAATATGGGAAGTGCCATGTACCTTGAACAAACAAGGAACGTGCTTCTAAAGTTACCCACACCTGAACAAAGTGATCCAATAAATGTGTTAATGAGCAGAATTAGGAAAATAAACTGCATTAGTAATCTAGATGGGTAAATGTGAGTCCCCTGGCTGTGGTGAGCACTTCCCTGTACTTCTTTCCTGTCCTGTAGCCTCCTCAGTGGAGTGTTTTTAAACTCTGTGATACAGTTGTGAAGGTGGCTCTAGCTAGAATGAGCCTCTTCTCTGTCCTCTGGGTACTTGTTCATCTCCAGCCTCGAGCAGGGCTGTGCACAGCTGCCCTGGACATGCTGTGTGAACTCCTGTGTTTCATGTCAAAAAGCCACACTGGACCATGCTAATGGTAGACAGAGGGCAATTCTGTGTGCTTTACTACACACAGGGAAATGAGCAGTGCTCTGTGCCCTTTTGAAAGTAGCAATTTTTTAAACACCAGAGAGTTGGTCAAAGCTGTGAGTATCTATTTTTTTCTAGGAAGTTGAAGGCCAGTGTCTGGGCATCTGTGTTTGATTCCATATACGGATGGACTGCTGGATGTATGGCTCGTGATGTGTGTACATGAACACCATCTATAGCACCAGTTAGTATCCAGGCTTGGTGGAAGGAGAAAACAAAAAAACCCCACCTAATAATTGGTCTTAAAAGGTTCTGATCTGAGTTAAGCCTTAATAACAACTTTCCTCTGTTGCTTTGAGGCAGGATGTCAAGGCCTTAGATATATGCAAAATTCCCCATGTTTAGTATTTACACTAACCCCTTGGTCCTCAAAAGAAAGTCAGCCTGAAAAATTCTCACAGCTGTACCCTCAGGCTATGTGATGTGCTCCATAGCCCATCCTGCCCCTCTGGCTCCCTACAGCTCATCACCCCTCCAGCTCTCATCCCTCCTCTCCCCCTAGACAAGGAAAGGAAGGTGAAGCCAGTGACCAGGGTGGAAATCCTCAGCTTGAATAGTCGAAAAGAATCAATATGGGGTAATCGGTAAAGCATAGCAGGTTACAAATGTACTCCTTGTAATAGCCATTTTATTTTTCAAATTAATCATCTGTGTAGAGAGACATGAATCAAAAATAAGTATGGCTTTTGTTGATTTTTGTGACCGTATGTTAGGCTATCCATAGAAGGGAAACTGCATAGTAGAAGTTTGGGGGGGTTAGTGCACGAGATTCAAATTAGAAGTGGGGATAATAGTGGTGTAGAAAGTGATGATGGTTTGTCTTCTACTTCCAGCTGTTGCACCGAGAGGGAGGGAGTCCTGCCTGCACACGCCTCCTGCCCAGAGTGTTAGGGAGTTTGGACCCAGGTGGCCGAGTTCTCCCACAAAAGCTCTGCTGTGCACGGGAAACATTTCAGGATACTATTGCAAGCATGAGTGCATCCCTAATTCTGTTTTTGAAGACAAATCATTTCAAGTAGAGTGCATAGAGCTCATGACACAAACACATCTGGATTTCAGTTGTTGATCTGAAATATTCACAGTCCAATATGGTAACAGCAGATGTTGGATTGACAGTCATTGTAAATGTGAATGATCACATCAGAAATCCCATTTGTAGCTTAGTTCAGAGCAGCAAAGCCTTTCTGCCCACCCTTGATCATGCTCTAGGGTTAAAAATACTTGCTTGCACACCTGATGTTAGTCATTGCTCTTTTTTTAGGTATAGAAGATTATTAAAAACATTTAGATGCAAACTGTGGTAGGAATTGAACTGACTCCCTTAATCAGAAGTACCTGGTTTGAAACAAAACATCAAAACTCCTCTTTAAAATGTTCAATATTATCATATTTTATGCATAGTAAGCACTGCTGCAGAGGTCAGCGGCGTCAAACTTAATGATCATTAAAAGATATCAAGCATCTGTGCATTCTGCTGAGGTATGTAGAGGCTGCAGAACTTCTGACACCTTTGAGGAAAAGTAGCTGAGGCAAGAAAAGAGCAGCTAAATAGGTGAGTCAAGAGGTCTGTTCAGGTCATCTGATTTTTCATAAGCTTTTCATTTCCACAGCATTCAAGCCTTCAATGTGAGTTTCATTGGTGTGAAAACTTCATGTATGGCCTTCTTTATATATTTACTTATGAGTGTATCCACGAACCGAAGGATGTTGGAAAATACTCTGGACTCTTAAAGTACTCATGGGGCATTTGCTTTCCTGAGGAATTTAATGTGGAATCCACTTTTAGGAGAAAAGTGGAAAAAGGGGTTTTGGGATGAATGAAAGGAGGTGGGTAAGAGAGTAAATAATCAAGGAGACAATTATGGATGGGCTGAAGGTAGAACACTCATCCCAGAGTGTGGAAGAGATTCAAGAGAAAGTCAGAGACAGGGTTAAACCAATGAAAATTGTTGGCCCCAGTGTTTTAAACAACAAAAAGAAAAGTTTGGGCAAAATGGAGCCATTTCTGAGGCAGAGCTGAAGTGAGGAGTAGGAACTATTTGAGTGCACTAGGAAAAATGCACTGGGGAGCATGGATAGCAGGGAACGCATATGTTTTTGTGTTACAAAGAGCACATCCTACATTGAGCTGTCTCACAGTTTAAAGTGGTTCAGACTTTAGGTTAATTTCCTTTCCTAAAAGAAGACTTTATTTCTGAATAGGCAAACATTTAAAACCGTAAAAAAGAAAATGCAAGTACTTTCCTTGGAAGGATGGATGAAACATAAATCTTAAACAGAACTATAAACTGTTGAGACAAGGCATTTTTGTTGGATTATGTAGCTCATATCAGATAGCAATAAATCAATCCTTCAAAGACAAAAGACTATACAAAGAAGAATAAACCAAAGACTCTCCAAATAACAAAGGCCAGATACACAAAAGTAACTAAGGAGCTGAAGAGGCAAATAGATGCCTGGCAGGATTTTAAATGGGATCATTCAACACAGACACTCATCACCTGCTAGTGATTATTGGTGTCTTCAAGCTCCTTCAGGCCCAGACATTTCCTTGACTGAGGTTAAAATTACCACCAGCATCAGAGAAACTAACTCTTAAAAACTTAAACTTAAAATCTGCATGGTTGGCGTATCATCCCAAATGTAAATGGAATTTACTGGTGGATGGGTTTGAGCATTGGGAGCATTGATGGGACGCAAGTCTTAATACATTTGTGCCTTTATTCACTTGAGTCATCCACTGGGATGTGAAGTTCTGTGTTTATTTATTTACCTTGCTTGCTAATCCAGGCCTGACTACACAGAGTAAATAGAGTTTGAGCAAAACTGGCTTATTGGGTATGATGAAAGAATTCTAGTAGTGGGTACCAGTCCTTCATGCTAGTTAATACTCCCACACTTTGGCCATTGATTTTATGTACTGCAATTTCCAACATTTAGGGGGGAAAAGTCCCATTACAGTGCTGTAAATAGCAAAATCCATGTTATACATTATGCCTTTTCCCTGTAGTCCCAGTGCCTTATTGTTCAGATCATCCAGACCTTTTATGTTCCTAACCTCTACACCCTGGCCTTCTCCCAGTGAAAATCAAAGAGTAAGAGAAGATTAAGATTTGGGGCTCATCCTGACAGGCAGGTAGTAGAGTCATAGGAGGTGGGAAGTATTTCCACATCCCCTGGTTAGAAGTATTGGGGACAGGACTTCTAGCTGAGCTTTGCTATGATGATAGTTAGGTTTTCTTCCAGTATCAATTTTGCCTCGTTTTTTATGTTGACATTAAATAAAAAGATGACTTGATTCTTAAACTGGTGAGGGTGTGTGCAGGATATAGAAAGGGATTCCTGTCCTTCCTGAATCAGAAGAAATAAACATAATGCTGATAATTAGAGGGGGAAAAAGAGAGACATTTCTGTACATCTATTTTTAAAAGCCAAGCAAACAAACATTGAAAGCACAAGATCTTAGCTTGGCAAAGAATTACTAGAACATGCCAGACATGGTGAATAAAAGACAAGCAGTCAATGTTGCTGCTGGAACAAGCAGGGATGTGAAAAATGTAGGAAAATTTGCAAGTCTTTATTTGCCACTAGTCTGACAACAGATGATGATGACATAGCTGTGAACATATGCTATGAAAAAAAGACTACTATCACAAGCTATGCAGGGATAGGGTCATTGAATATTTTTAGCTCCAATTCTGGTTCTTGAATTTGAGAGTGTAGGTTGGTTCAGTTTCCCCACGGAATGTTGTTCTATAGACTACTTTAAGTGCATTTATTCAGAAAGGAGCCCTGGAATTTCAATACAATATAATTATGATTACAGTCCAAGCCTATACAATTTTAAGTTTGCTTCATCAAAGATTAATATTCTGTTTTCTTGAACTTTGCACACTTACAGAGTTCAGCTGGAAAAGAATCAGAGTGCACCTCTTACAAGTGAAATGGTACTTTTGTGTTCTTTCAAGTCCCTCTCGCATTTGGCACCAGAGAAATGCTTTTTTCATTCCATATCTTATGATGTGAAATACTTAAAACAGGGCAGTGGGGAAAACCATAAAAATAAGTGTTCCTGCCTTAGTTCAAAGTCCACTTACCTGCTCAAAAAAAGAAAAATATGCTTTTCCTAAAACTTGTCTATACATTAATCCTGGCCGGGGCACATCGGATATGTGCTTTCACTATTTACATGGCTTCTACACACAACTGCTTGCTTTGCTATTGACTAAAAAATGAATTTTTTTGTTAATCAGGCAAGGACTGGACAGTGCAGCAGGAAACTGTCCACCTGCTATTCCTGATATTTTTTTCTCACAGAAAACACCTTACTGATGCATTTCTTTCCACAGCACAATCATGTAGTTTTGGTCTCACTGTTTGCTCTTTGCTCTTACTTTTAGCATGATCCCATTTTTCCCCTCCTCTTCTTTAATTACACCCCCCAGTAAAAAAAAAAAAAAAAAAAAAAAGTTAGTGTTTGTGAATGGCAAATCAGTCCATGGGGACTGCTCGGATTTTAAGGGCAGCTGCTGTTCGATATATCTGGTGTGTCACTTTCTGTTTTGTGCTACTGTTTTATTGCTGCTGTGGGAATGGAGCAAAAATAGCGGCTACTGCAGTTCTGTTGAATAACCATCAACGTGATTGTAGCCAATGTGTCAGTCCCTCACTGGGCAAAAAAATGCCCATATTCGATATCCACTACCCACCCTGACCTGTAAATGAAAACAGCAACATGCTAAATAGCTACAGAAAAGGATGATTAGCCAGGAGACTCAGCTGATATACATGGATGTGTTTGTGCTGCTATGCGTGTGTGGGTGTGAGAGCATCCCTAGACCTCCAGAAAGGCTGGTGGTGTAAGTAAATAATTCATAAGGTGCATGCAGCGTATTTAAATGTTAAATACATTGGCTTTCAAATTCAGTGCAACTGTTGAAACCTGCATTTGGCTACAACCATTCGACTGCTGCAGATCTAAAGTGCAAACACTAGCAGTGTGGAAACTCTGAGTAAAAATTACCCGAGCCCCAATCCTTGACAGAGCACCTAAGCTTGCCAGTGTACCCCTTTGTGGAGCTCAGCTTATCCTCCTCCCGCGCAGGACTGCTGCGTTTTTCGAGTGTAAAGTCTTGACATCAGAAGTGCTGACCCATGAAACGGCAAGGAAGGAACATTTCCGTGGCCAGAGTGGCGTGGATTTGCCCTGCCGTGACTTCTGCCCTCCCCGCTCCATCACCCTGAGCCCCGCGTCCGGCGGCCGCGCATCTCAAACCGCTGCTGAAAGGTGTTAAATGCATCTAATAGCTGCTGGTTAACACAGCCCGGTGTGTCGAGCCCGTCTGGATTGTTTTATCTCTCCTTCCTGTTCATCAGCAAAAGTTTATCCCGCTTCAAACCAGGGCTTTTGTTCTCCCCAAGGCGCAGCAGCGCCGAGCCCTGAACCGGCCGCGTTTCCCCGACAGATGGCACTGCCTTTCTCTCGTAACTTGGCCGAAAGTTTAAAAACATTTCGGTAAAAATAGCTGCCCCACATTCTTAATTGGCAATCCTTTTTCTATTTATTGTTAGGCACAAATCAAACGCTGTTTAGCTCCTAGGCGGGCTCAGTGCACAATACATGAAAGCAGAATGTGAAACACGCAGATATTTTCTTATTCTGTTCTGTGTCTGCTGTTATAGCAGAAAATACTGAACAATTTATGGTTTGTTTATTGTTTGATATCTTCAGAAACTTAGTTATGATAAAATGTTATTTTTTTCCAGTTTGAGGATAGAACCTTTTTTTTTAATCTTAAAACTTGCTATTCAGTCCAGGCCTGTAGGAAGCCCCCATTTTCACATAAATGAAGCCAATGAAATTTCAGAATCTCTGGAGTTCGGCTACAGTAATGGAGTGTTTAAGGCAGTTGGCCCTTACCCTGAAACAGGCTTCAAAACCCCCTGTGCTGGCGGGTCTTTCTCGTGTGAGGGGCTGGAGACCCCCATGCCAGCCTGCCCTCCTGAGCCGTGGTGTCCACAGTGGGCTCCCGATGTCCATTCTGGGGTTCACGAGGGGTTCTTGCAGTTTCCCTGGAGCACCGCAGGAAAATGGGACTCCACCATGTACCTCCTCTGAGCCTCCCTGGGTCCCCAGGGTAATTCCCCAGGGTCATTTGCTCTGGCTCCTTACCAGGGTCTCCTGATCCCAGCTCAGCTCTTGCAGGGAGCGGATGGATGCGTCACCAGGGGTGAGCCTCCCTCTGCTCTCTCCTCAGTGAACTAATAATTTCTGTGGCCTCTTCTGGGACCTGTTTCATTTCTGCAATTCTTGGGCTATGCTGAGCAGAAAGGCCAAGTCACTCCTTCACAAAGTGAAATTGTAATGTCCTCGCTGTTTCCTAGTCTAGTCTGTACCTAGTCTTTCTTTTTGTGGTCGAGTTGTTTATGGTGAAGCAGAAGGAACATGTTTTGTTTTGCTTTATTTCTTTGCCTGCTCTTGCACATGGACAGATTGTCAGCCAGCTGCCCACAGTTTTACTCCTTTCCACCTCCCCCCACAACGGTCACAAATTCAGTGGAGGTCCTGAGCCAGACAAGCACCTCGTTTCCTACCGGAGCTCTTCCAGCGCTGTCGATAGCACTGCCCACAAACACGGTTTTGTATGTGCTCAAAGGCGGTGTCAGTGCTGGCCTTTTAGCACAGATGCACGGGAGAAATTCTTCCTAATATGCATTCACATGTCTCTCCCTCCAGTGACGTTCATTTGCTATCTCTTTGCCTATTTAGTTAGTTTAATACGTCCTTCTGAAGAGGTTCATAATATTGTCGTAATGCTGGACAAGTCTCAATAATCATATCAGATTCCAATGTTATAGGCAGGATTTTTAAGCCCCTTTAATATGTTTGCTAACATATTAAACAGCTCTGTACCTAACACAGTTCTTTGAGTCACTTCATTGTCAAAGCAGTTGAAAGTCTTTTCTTCTTCTACTTCTTTGGTGATTTTTACTTCCCAAGTTGGTTTTGTTCCCTTTGTCACTTTTTGTGATGAAGGCTCTCAGCTGTTTTTAGAAAGAGCAGTAGATTAATCAGATATGCGGGTACTTGAGGCAATTTGTTACACTCGGAACCTTATTTTCTTTATTAAAACTTTATACTATTCTCTCTCTTTTATATAACGACATTCTGGTTCTCTTCATACTTTACTTTTGTTTTAAGAGTTTTGTTTTGCTGGTAGTAAAGTTTAGTAGGCTGCAATTTTTAAGGCTTCCTCAACATGTTTTTTGAAGCTAATAGTCACATAGCAGCTTCCAGCTTTCCAGCAGCTGATGGTAATGAGCAAGGATGTAGGGATTTTTAATTAGTTCCTCCAGCACATCCTTGAAAATATTTGCATGCGCACAAGCCAGATCTGGAGATCTGTTGCTCCTAAATGTAAACGTTGCAGCACTTACTGGCTTGATAATAATAATTGATTTATATTTCTTAAATGGGAGAACAGATATGCTGAAATGACAGCTTAAAATCCTCTTTTGAACACAGGTGTGAAAAGAATATTTGGTATCTTTGAACACATGATCCTTAAATACTCATTTTCCCCTCCTTCAGTCCTCCAGCTTCTTGGCTACATGCCTCTGTCTGTGTGCATGTAAGAAGGTGTTGCTTCTTTTCACAAGCAAACAGTGAATTTTTTTTTGTTTCCGGAGACCTAATTTCTATCCTGCGTTTTTTAAGACAGTGGGATGTGTGTTTTTGTTTTGGTTTCAGCTGCTGGGGCTCTTCTGTTTTGAAGGTTAACTGGTAAACAGCTGACCATGTAAATATAAACATTTATTTTTCCTTGACTCCTGCTTCCTCTCTGTGTCACAATATTCATACTTTAGTGAATGTATGATGATTCTGAGGCTTTATGGTTATTAAGAACATCTAGTGTTATTTCTTGCATCATGGCAGCCATGTGATTTCAGAGCCAGGTCCCAGACCAGCTGCAGTGTATCTCTTGTAAAGGCATTCATTCTTACTGAAAAGACACCAGCTTGTTACATCCACGGCTCTCAAGCGCTTAATTTTAACCAAATACTTTAGTTTTTAAAAGAACAGGCAATTTTTTTTCCAACCTGCATTTGTCTACCTTCTCTTTCTTAATTACCTTTGTGTCTTTGCTCCTTAATTTTGAGTCCAGTGATGTCAGGATTTTCCCTTCCCAGGATTTCACTGGCGCTGTGGTGAGTTATCCCTGCCCTTTTCCTGGGGGTGGCTGTCTGCTGTGTGTTATGCACAGGTAAAGCTTTCACAGTTTCAAATAATTTAGTGACTCATTCTCGATTCCCTTGCGATATTCCAGAATCATCATTATTTGAAAATTGGATACCCGAAGTGGACATAGCAATGCTGGTCCCATTGGTGATACCTACCTGTAATATCATGGTCTCTTGCATAATCATGCAAGTATTGCATTAACCTTAGCCCATAGATTGCATAGGGAATTCATGGTAAATTGATTTTCTGAAGTCCTTTTCAGTGTCATTGCATTTCAGGATATGGTATTCTGTGTTGTTAGTGTGACCTACATTCTCTCTTCTGACATATCTGACTTTGTGTGTGCCTGTATTAAAACCTTTTTTAAGGTATTACTTCATTTTGCAAGCTGATTCAAATAACACATTATAACTGTCCAATCTCAATTTCTCCAATGGTTATTTGACCAATTTTTTCTTTGCATACCTTTAAAGTAGCCAATTTAAAATATTTGAAGTATTTTGTCTCCTGGACAGATAAATATATTTTCATCAATTCCTGCTCTGAATGTAGTCAGAAGATGTTTAAAAAAAATAGAAACACTGGAAATACTACTAGATGCAGCCATATTGAGATATGATGACCAATAACAGTGCTTTTGACAGTTTTTAATACATCTTACCGTTAAACATTTTCAGTAGTACTCTTCTTTAACAAGATGCAATGTAAAAACGTTCAAAACATATGAATACAAAATACAATGATTTTTTACAACCGAATTTTCTGACAAATGAAAAAATTATGTCAGCCTTGAAAAAAGAAGCTTCCCATATACTGACTAGGTATTATGCTCTCATTTTTGTCCATTATTTTTTTATCACAGCCTGTGGGAACTTTTCCAAAGGGTTTCAATTTAGCCACAGTTCCTAATCCAAATGGTTCTTCCCCACTCTGTGACTTTCTCTATGTCTGCAGCTCCTTCATTTTGTGTAGGTGAAAAGCTGCTTTCGCCACCTTTTTACACCCTCTGCTCTGGAGCTTGTATTTAAGCCCTTTCCCTGACCACCTAAATTCAGATGATTACCAGAATCTCTTTCTCCTCCTTCTTTGTATCCTGTGCCACAAGCCAGCATCAAGACTTGTTTACATAGTCTTTCTTTGCCTCCTCCCGGGACCATACTCTGTGAATCAATTCCATTAAAATCTCTTTTTTAAAAAATCCCTTTAAAATTTCAGCCATGTCAGTCTTTTTTCCAAAGTAACAAGTGATAGGACAAGAGGAAACGGCCTCACATTGCACCAGAGGAGGTTTAGATTGGGCATTAGGAAAAAAAATCTTCACCAAAAGGGTTATCAAGCACTGGAACAGGCTGCCCAGAGCAGTGGTGGAATCACTATCCCTGCAGGCCATGTTGATGTGGCACTTAGGGACGTGGTTTAGTGGTGGCCTTGGCAGTCTTGGGTTAATGGTTGGGCTTGATGATCTTAGAGGTCTTTTCCGACCTAAATGGTTCTATGATTCTATCACCTCACACCATGACTGGCTTGTCAGTGTTGGCTTCCTAATCCAGTTTTGCTGGTCTGAGGAGTCTCATCTTTCGAATCAGCATTGCTTCTTTGGCAAAAACAACTACTCAGTTCTAATGGTGGGAGCAAGAAGGAAAGGAGAAGTGTGTGGGAGTCAAAAGGCTGGATGCCTTCTAGAGGTAACCTTCTTCTCAGTATGGATCCGTAACATGAGTCTGAGGTAGCCCAGATGACAAGAGGTCCCAGAGCCCAGTTTACAATTGTGGCAGAGGAATCTGCCCTTAGGAAACAACACTGCGTTTGCATCTACTCTGGGATGGATGTTCACTGGCGTGAGATGCAAGTTCTTTGTTGCTTGAGAAGGAATTTGAAACACTAAGTAACAAATAAGTAACACCACACTCCCTTTTCCCATCTCTGTTTGGAAGCATAAGAAAAGAAGTTATTTTCACACACATATTTCACGGATTTTGCGATAGCTACCTGTCAATTGGCAGATGAACTTTTAGATTAGTGAAGTCAGTAGAACAAGAGGCACTTGCTTAACCTGTTTAATGTTTTCTTAATGATAACAGAGGAGACTTGGCATATTAGTGTTTCCTCGAAGAATATCCAAATATCCATTGACTTAAAAGATCAAAGAAAAGAGCAAAGCTTTCTGTTGCACTGGGCAGGTTATGTTGGGAGTACATTCTTACATAATTATTGACAGCTTGCCTGGGTCTCTGTCATCTGCACAGAGCCTCTGTGCCAGACAAGAACCTGGTTGCTTAACTCTATAGGTCATTAGGGGTTCTAATTTTTAGTTAGAAGGCCATTCCAGATCCCAGTGAAGTTGCCTCAGTTACTGGCTGTTAAATTGGTTACTACCTGATGTATAAAAACCTTTTTCTTAAGCCTTTTTTGTAAGCCTATTTTTTCTTTCTCTTTTTTATTTTTTCAATGAGAAAGTTTTGAGTATTAGAGGGAAAAAAAAACCCCAGCATATGAGAACAAGGCAGTTTGCAATGTTCACGTAGGCTTCTTGAAACGGTCTGTGAAGGGACTGAACCAGTCATAGGCTGCTGCATCCTTGCTAGGATTTTGCCTCCCTTCAGCTAACTGTACTGCAAACATGCTTTGTCTTAGTGAAGAGATGCCTCAAATCACTGGGAATTAGAGAAGAAGAGTCTGCCAGCATAAAGCAAGCACTGCTGAGGAGCCCAGATTCTTGTAGAGGTGCTTTGAAATTGTCCAGAGGTGCAGCTGCCTCCAGAAGTGCTTTATCAAAATACTGAACAATTCAGCCTAAATATATATTTCTTTTTTTTTTCCTTCAGAAGAGAAAAAGTGTTGTGCTGACCATGCATAAGAAAACCAATCTTGTTGCTAACAGATACATGATAATGTATGAGATGATATTTGTTCAGCTGAGTCACTTGCAGCCTGAGATAAGTGACAGTTCTAGGAAGTAATAAGCTGTCATGTAGTGTTCCTTAAATGCATGGATTTTCTGAAACCCTGTTCAAGGGGTCAATAGCAGAGCAGATGCAATTGTCTGCTGCATCACAGAGACCTCGAGAGTCAACTCTGCATTTCCCTTTACTTTTCATTCCCCTGAAGTGGTAAACTTAGAGAAATTCCTCCCAGAGGAAAGGAGCTTTCACCAGATGTTGGGGATAAGAACTGACTGTTTAGTTTCGGAAACTATCTTGTGATTATTTTTTATTCCACCTGTTTATTTTATTGTTGTTCTGTTTCACATTATTCCTTGAGATACTAGTCACTACTGCCAATGCTACTTTAATTGTTTTTTAGACTTCTGTCCTGGTGATCTACTTGCTAAATACAGTTTAGTCAAAATCAAGGCCAATCAAAACAAACTGTTAAAACCTATGCCACAGACATGTTTAATATGCCCTTGTCTTGCATCTTTTATTTAGTTGATTTCTGTATTTCAAAGGGTCAGAACTAGGAAGATAGAGGGAAATATAACTGAGAGAGAGAGAGTAAATAATCTGGATCCTTCAGAGGATCCACTAAGGGGGAAAAGACAGAGATGTGCACAATAATGAGTGTCATGGAGAAAGTGATTAGGGAGTGACTAATGCATTGTTTCTGACAATACAGGACCTAAGGGGTTCTGTTCCAATGTTATAACCACACAGGGAATTTAAAGCAAACTTTTGTCATGGAGGGCATAATTATTGTGTGGAACTCATTCCACAGGATGTTACAAGTTCAAAAAAATAAGATGTATTACTAACGATAGGTCCATGGGGGACTATTAACATGATGGTACTGTGGCAAACTCCAGTTCCTCCAAGCAGCTGAATGCTGGAAGCTGAGAGAGTATGCACAAGGATTTCTCATTTGCCTTGTTTCTTATTCTTGTCTTCTAAGTATCTCCTACCAATAGCTCAAAGACAGGACACAGGGCAAGGATGGATCTGAGTCTGACCTATGGGGATATGTTAGTGTACATAGCTAGCTATCCAAAAAAAGCATCACAGACAGCAGAGGAGACATAGGAACACAGGATACGCTCACTGAATTAATGACATGGCCTGGTGTGGGGGGGTGTTTAATAGCCAGATTATGCTAAATGTCAAATCCACTGCAGTTTCATGCAGACCTCAGTAAAACCAGTTTACACCAGCACTAAGGTACTTGTTGGTGCCCTATAAGGGGAAATGTTTTCCACAGTATGCCTGGAATCATGATCTCCTGACCATCCAGGCTGTGGGACTGTTTGGAATCTGTAGTAGCATCCTCCCTACACAGAGACAGTTCTTCCACCAGGGGAAATCAGGGTGTACAGAGGAAAGTGCACAGCATCCAACTGTGCAGCCGAATTGCACCAGGAGTACCCGGGGGAAATGAGTACATATTGTGAAGCAGGACAGACCCAGCCTGTTGTGAGATGATGAAATAAAACAAGGCTACATAAGCAAGATACTGCAAGACCTGCTGGAGTAGATGAGAATTTCTGTGCTCTTATCCATTAGTAAATGTGAAATATCTCCTTCTGAGTCATTTACAAGGATTCAGGAAGGATTGTGTATGGAGAAGTGATTAGCATGGAAAAGAAATTCAACTTGAAGGTTTGCTATGAACCAATGGTAGAAATGCCTAAAGACTGGATTAAATCTTCACTAGCTTGATAACACTGACAAATGTTAAGAAAGAGTGGATTCTTTCAATATAGGACATGGCATGATAACAAAACCAAGGCAAAAATATAGAGCAAATCCTATGTCATACCCTGAAACAAAAGACAGGAAGGAAATTAGGAAAGGGCACTGGAGAGATTCAGGAGAGATTTTGTTCTCATCAGGCACAGCTGCCTGTCTGTTGTACAGACTGAACAAGGCAATAGGAGTGAGAATTTGTCGAAACACAGGGAGTGATGTAGGCAGGTTGTATATTCATGTCTAGGACTGAAAGACAAAGGGCAAGACTTGGAATTTCAATAAAGATGGCAAATGGTAAAGCATTATAAGCCTCCAAAAATGCTTTCAGTCCCTGCTCTAGTGGTAAATGGGTGTCTGGGGAGGTCTACTCAGAAAGAGGAACGCATGGACATCCCGTGTCTTCTGAGGTGAGGAAATTGTGTTTTCCTTCAGGACAGCTACTTTGTGAGGTCAACAGTGAGTGAATAGTAAGCTCAGAAATGCCAGGTCTCTGAAAGACTTGCTCCAGTGTCAGTCAGACGAGGACAGCTTTTCTCATCTATTCCTCAGTAAGGAGGGGAACAGAGTTGTCTGCCCTGGCTCTGTCTAGAGGTACAGACCTCCTTCTCAGAAAAGGAGGAAAAATGTTTTCTGCTGAGATGCTTAATGCTTAACAGCATGCATAAATTCATCTCTCACCCACAATTTAAACTCAGCAGACACAGATAACAGAGCCCAAGTAGGCACATATCAGGTATAGAAAATAATTTTGAAATCCTTTTGCTTTGACAAGAATTGATGGGTGAAACGTGGTTATCTTTTTTTCTTTTGTGTTTATCTTTTCTGTCATTTGCTTTGTCTTTGTTAAATAGAATCACAGACTCATAGAATTGTTTGGATTGGAAGGGTCCTTAAAGACCATCTAGTTCCTCTTGTCAGGGAGAACTTCCAATAGATCAAGTTCCTCAAAGCTGCATCCAGCGTGGCCTTGAACATTTCAGGGATGGGGCAGCCAGAGCCTCTCTGGGCAACCTCCTCATTTGTCTCACTGCCCTCATAGCGAAGAAATACTTTTTGCCAAATTTATTGGCCTTTTACAAACACATAAGCAAATATTAATTTAGTTTTTTTAAAAAAAATACTTATATACAGCTCAGGTTAATATATCTATACATTTTAACTCTATATAAGTGATCACATCATATTTGTGTTTTGTAAATTAAATTCATTCAAGTATAATATGAAATTATTGAGCTACCGGAAATTCTATGAGACTGGTTTTGAGTAGTGTAAAAAATGTGTAGAACACTCCTCTTCAACTGTTTTCCTACCAGAAGTATCAGATAGAATGTGACTGCAAAAATTTCACTTTGAAATATTCTAAATGCAAAAGAAAATCAAGACAATAACCACTGCAATAAATTACACAGGAACAAACACCAACATCCACTAAAACTATAAAAAAGAGTACGACTTTAATATTAAATTTCTGTAGTCTCAATTGTAAGAGCCCTTTTGTACATCAACATAATAATAATGTCTGAGATTCCTCCTCAGAAAGCAGTTTCTCTCAAATCTTCTGTTCATTCCTTTAAAAGCAATGTCAATATGTAATAGCCGTCACTACTGTATGTGCATCTCTCATCTTAAATTAGCACTTTGTATTATTGCATTTCATTTTAAAAGGACTTTCCAACAACCTATCAGGTATTTAAAGAATCTACAGTACAGTTGTAATGATACAGGTTGCTTATTTATTTAACTGTTGAAAGCTTGAAAGCCTCTCTCAGCTCCCTGTATCTATTTCTGTGTGTGCGAATTATGAGACCTTGAATAATGAACGTGTTATTTAAATCGTTCTGTGACACTACATAATGCTGAGAAGTCATTTTATACAGTTCACTATTCTCATAGTCAATGGTGCTTGACTTGATTACCAGTGCCTCATAGCTAGAGTAGATGTGGGCAATGTTTTAAATTTGTTAAAAATTGGTTAGATAAAATTGTCTTGAATGAAATAGAGTAGGTTGGAGAGCTTATTCCTGCTGATAGTTTCCTAGATGAGTCTTAATTGTCATGCATAAAATATCCATGATAAAATGTATTTTTTGATTAAAAAAAAAAGAAAAAAAAGAAGAGTAAAGGAACAACTGAGTTTTCTACCTGGTCTCTGCAAAATGGTAATGGAGGAAGCAACATCCTGCCTTACATTCCTAAACCACAATTCAGGACAACCATGGTTAAAGAAATAAATGATGTGTCCACACTTATTCCTTCATGAAGAAGGAAAAGGTGATCAGAGATAAGTTCTTAGTATCCACTGGCCCCTCATGGGTCAGTGTGTGGGACAGAGTCAATGATTAATGTCATTACTGTAGCCTGTCTGCCTCCTACCAGGCAAAAGCAGAGCACTGTGCCCAGTACTGGTCTGTACTACAGCACAGGCTGCTCTGCCTGTACATCTTCACAGGTTCACAAGTTATTCTGAGTTGGAAGGGACCCTCAGGATCATCTAGTCCAACTCCCAAGCGAACGCCCACCCAGGGATCAGGCCCACAAATGTGGAACCGTGGGCACCACACTCCATCCATCCAAGCCTCCCACCAACTAGACCATGTCACTGAGCTTCTCATCGAGTCTTCTCTTAAACACCTTCAGGGATGGCGACTCCACCACCTCCCTGGGCAGACCATTCCAATAAGAGATCACTCTCTCTGTGAAAAACCTCTTCCTAACATCCAGTCTAAACCTCCCCTGGCGCAGCTTAAGGCCACGTCCTCTTGCTCTGGTGTTATCAGCCTGAGAGAAGAGATTCACTGCACTGGGATCGAGCAGGTGCCCTGGTACAGCTGTAATTTACCTACCAAAACTGGTTTTACCCTCCAATATTGATTTGTTCTGTGGTGCCAGTTTGACCCATGCAGCAAAGTCACCGTATGCATTCTCATGACACACCCATGTAGGAGGTGTTTTGGTAGTACAGCACATGTGTGTTCCTGTGAGATAAAGCACTAAGGGGTTAACTTACAATTTCTGGGAGCCTGGAAAAGACGCATTTTAACAGATGGGGAGAAAAGGCTTTCTGTGAGCAGCAGAACTATGAAGGCTGGTTTGCCAGAGGTTGTGTGTTCCTTGTCACCTGTGAGTAGGTATGGCCCGTGGGCATGGCATATGCTCTTAGCTGGCACACTGCTCCCAAACAGCACGTGTACTGTAACATCTGAGTTCTCAGCTTTTCCCCAGTGGAGGTCACTAAATTGGGTTATTCTCCTCTAAAAACCTTAGGACTTTCATAGTTTGGAAGTTCCTACCTTTAGACTGTGAGACATACTTGAAAGGCAGTTCTGAAACACAGCCTTGTTTCAGATCAAGACAGGATCAAGCTGAAATGTCACTGAAATTTGTTCATCTTTGCTTCAATTTCAGTGAATTTTCTGGGATGCAGTAAAAATTTCTGTTGCAAACATTTTGACCCAGTGTCCATGTAGGTTACCAGTCTTCAGATTTCACATCTACAGTATTTCTCGGGGCTGAATATTATGCTACGAGTCAGGGCTGGCTGTACCCATGTCATCACTCTTTTGCTGGCACTTAGATGTCTTCTTCTTCCTTTTCAGGCACGTGGAAGAGACATTGCTTGTGGTGCAACTGGTTTTGATACCCTTCCCCTTATCACACACATACACAGAGTTTATTCATTCTATTTGTTACATCAACCAGGGATAATCTGTGGGTTCTTGTCCCTACACCTTTTTGATCCATTTAAATATCTAATGAGATCTTAACAAAATGAAAAAAAAAAAATCTTTATTTCAAGATACCAGAATTCTTTTGACATGGATTTGAAGCAGTTTATGATCAAATAGTAGTTTTTAATTTGTTTTGACTCATGTGAAAGTAATTTGAATCCACATTAGTATTCTATGAACTGATCATTAACACTTTTCAAATGATTTAGTAAACATATATTGCTTCCAAAATAAATAGAAACAGGAAAGGAGTACAGTTAGTGTAGCTGAGGCATGAAAACATACACATTAACATGCAAGGCAAAACTCCAGTGTTGAAATGGGGCAGCACATTGAAGTTATTTTTCTAGCCATGTTTTTGCGTCTCCAGGGGATGCTTAAAAACAATAGAATGAACATCCTAAAATGCATCTTTTAATAATGCTGCTTCATACTTCACTACAAAATGCTGAACTGGCTGTAATACACAATGAATTGGCACAGCTCCCCTGAAAATACTGGGTAGTCGGGAAAAGATGGCATGGTGAAGATAAAGGGCACATCCTCCAAGAGGGCTGACTCTGATAGCCTGTGAGACATTTGCACAGCCCTTTGGGCATGTGAGGCTTCTCTAGGGGCAGATTCTCTCTGTGTCGCAGATGAAACCCAGGCCGGGTGTGACCCAGAAACCACAAAGCCACAGTAACCCATTGCTACATCCAAACCCATAAGCCGCCCTCTAAATTTGTCAGTACGGGGTTAATGCAGTTCTGCCCTGTCCAGGTCTGTGGTGGCCCATGTCCTGGTGGTGTGACAAGCAGGTGGAAGGGCTCTGGTTGATCTTTGCTGAGAAACACACAATCCCCTTGCAGACTGTCATTTATTCCTGGTCTGTCACCTGCTGCTCTGTTTCACTTTAAATAGAATTAAGGACCCCTGAAAATGGTCTTTTCACCAAAAGGCTGATGTGTTACCTACTAGCTGTTGTGTATAAGGATGAGGGAATACTCCATCTCTTCTTTAAAAGAAAGGTAAGGGCCCTTTTTGAGGGATTCACCCTATTAGCTCACCTAACACATTGTGTTCCACCTGTGAACTACTTACAAGAATACCAAACTTTATGTTCTTCCCAGGGCTGAGGCATGGAAAAAATGCTGAGTTGCTCGACCTTGATAACAGTATGAGATTTCTGAGTGTTTCCAAAATCAAAGAAAATTAGCAGATTATAAGTACCTCTTGCTTCACTGACTTGAAGCTCAAAGTCTCCGCTCCTTGCAAGCTCAGTCTAGGTTCTTTTTGTGGACTTAAGTGTAAGTAATTTGCCAAATGCTGCCTAAATAATATTTTGGATAAAGCTTTATGATTAATTGCAAATATCTCATAATTGTAGGTGTGATCCTTTCAGGGAAGAGTACATAAGCACTTGAAT
Source organism: Pitta sordida (assembly GCA_013390025.1). NCBI lineage: Eukaryota > Metazoa > Chordata > Aves > Passeriformes > Pittidae > Pitta > Pitta sordida. The sequence continues at coordinate 62,023 of WEKX01028402.1, read as the reverse complement.
GTCAGTATATACCTGTATGTTCAGCGTGCATGTTGGAATTTGCCTTTTGCCAAGTATTTTCATAGTAAATGTGGCTCATTTGAATTTTTACGGAAGTGGACGTGAGTTTGGCTGAAGCATATAGAATAAGTGCTCAAGAATACTTTTGAATTGGACTTTAACCTTTTCTAGTATGGGACTTTACCCTGTTTTTACAGGAATCTAACTTTGCTTTTCTTAGTAGTAGGTGACTCAACATTCATATTCTGTATTTTGATAACGTGATGATGGAGAAAATAGAGGACACCCTGGGCTGGGATTTTGGAACTGCAGGAGAGGCACAGTAGCTCAGCCAAACAGGAATTGTAGTCTGTAGCCTCTTTGAAAAGCATGAAAGGTAATACTTATTTCCTTCTTCTTTTTTTTTTTTTCCCCCCCCACCCTTTAGGAAATACTGTTGTGCTGAGAAAGAAAACAGCTCCCTCTACTTGCTTTCTTTTTTTTTTTTTGTTCCCCCTTATCTCCCTTCCTTTCTTCTTGCCTGAATTAGAAGCTCCAGGAATGTGCTAATTGGTGGCAGCCTCTTCAGAAAGGTAAGAGGTAATTGTTATTTGCTTTTCAAGGTGTCTTGTCTACTCTGCTCCTTCTGAAAGAGAAGATGGTGGTAGAAGAAGCCAGTCTAGATGGCATTTAGACAAGTTTGTGGTTGATGTAGATTGCCTTTTTAATACTGCAATGCAAAGCATTTGTGGACTTGCCACTCTAAGTGGGAAGATATCTATAGATATAGATCACTATATCTAGGTGTAGGATATAGTACCTTGAGAAAAACTAGAAGATGAGACCCATTTTGAATGCTTGCAGAGGAAAAAATAGTGTAACTGTTGTATTGCAGACTGATTAACTAAATATATGCCTAAATATCAACTTGGATCGAAAGACGATGATTTAGGTCTGGAGAAGACAAGCTGAATAATCATGTCTCAAAGTGCTTTTATTGTGATCACTTGTCTGTCTAGTCAGATAAATATAGATTGTTTGGTTGTTGTCGAGTTTTTAAGCCTTATGTCTTCTCTGGGTTCTGTCATGGTTCTGTGGCTGGTCGTACCACTGGCAGATAAAGTAGGAACTAGCTGGAGCCCCAGCTCGAGCTCTGAATGGTGTAGCAGGACTAAGGAAGTTATCCTTCCCCTGTACTCGGTGCTGGTTAGGCTGCACCTTGAGTACTGTGGCCAGTTCTGGGCCCCTCAGTTTAAGAAAGATGTTGAGATACTGGAATGTGTTCAGAGAAGGGTGGTGGGGATGGTGAAGGGGCTGAAGCACAATCCCTATGAGGAGCAGTTGAAGGAGCTGGAGTTGTTTAGCCTGGAGAAGAGAAGGCTCAGGGGTGACCTTATTGCTGTCTATAACTACCTGAAAGGAGGTTGTAGCCACGTGGGTGTTGGTCCCTTCTCTCAGGCAACCAGTGACAGAGCAAGAGGACAGAGTCTCAAGCTCCATCAGGGGAGGTTTAGAGTTCATACTATTAGAAAGAAATTCTTCAATGAAAGGGTGATTTGCCATTGGAGTGGGCTGCCTAGGGAGGTGGTGGAGTCACCGTCCTTGGAGGTGTTTAAGAGTAGGCTGGATGAGGCACTTAGTACCATGGTTTAGATGATGGGATCTAAATTTAGATGATGGGTTATAGGTTGTACTAGATGACCTCCAAGGTCTTTTCCAACCTTGCTAATACTGAGTGAAGCACCTATCACCCTTGCCCCTGTGGAAAATTCAACCTCAGCCAATTGGTGAGAGAGGAATGTTTGTTGCTGGGAAGATACATGTTAAACCTCAGCTTCTACAGCTTGAGCATCATCTCTCTCTGAAAGCTCCATAATAATTCTTCTGTGAAAGTTGGAAGGTTTTTGATGCAATGTAGCTCTCTGAGAACTCACTTTGAGTGCAATGGTCATGCGGAAGGGAGAAGGAGATCATATTTGTATTTCTAAGACTTCTGGAGTCGTCCCCATGCTGCTAAAATTGACACTGTTTCAGGATGGTTGCTGACAGCAGCTGAGAAACATTTGGCACAGCTCAAGAGAAGAAGTGCAAAGGTGACAGTCTCCTTCCCTTTTGGCTGGGCCAGTTCAGCATCCACCACCTGCCATCAGACCCAACACGCCAGGACAGCCAGCCCCTCCTTGTCTTTGGATTCGTCTGGACTTGAAAGGTACTGAGAAGATTTGAATTTAACGTTATACCTCATGCTGGGAGAATGATTCAGCCTAGAATCTGCTTCTACTTAAACTATTTTGCTGTAATATCTTATAAAAGATCTTGTAGGAATATAGAAACTATCTACAGTGCCACACTGGTCTGTTTTCTCTGTCAACCTTGTCACAGTAATGTGTATTCCATATTTTTCCTTTCTAATCTGGTGCACCAGTGCTAATGGAGTATTCCCTTCCCAAAGAAACCAAACACCTTATTTTGAAATTTTAAATTCTGGTTCCAGGTTAAAGCAGAGATTTTTGCAAATACTGCAAACACTATTGCTGACTGGCAGCTATGTCTCAGCTGCACATATGGAAAGATGCAAATTTTTTGTGAAGAGGCATAAAGTGCTTCTTGAAGCAAAGATGTGAGTTCACATCAAATGAAATGTGCGCAGGGGGTATTTTTTTTTTTTTTTGCATTACATTATAGAAAAAAGTTCATTATAGATTGTAAGTAGTAATGATACGGGCCACACTCTTGTGAATTCAGTTCTAATTAGAAATGCCCTGTGCTACCAAAAATAATGCACCCAAGAGAGCTTCCTTAGGACTGTAGTTATAGCCTACATAAATGCATCTTTAACCAACAGCATATAAAAAGAGCAATGATGACATCCAGAGGACAGAGAGTTTAATCATAGGTACCGTAGGTATCCTCAGCAAATTTCCTGGGGATATATCCCTCACCTACTTTTTCTGTTTAAAGTCTGTTCCTATTAAATCAGTTATTGACAGCCTGCTGAGTCCCTTTAAATCTTAGTTTTTATGAAATTGACCTTGTGAAGTTGAGTGGTTCAACCCCAGTGCAAAAATTAATGTACATGGTAAACTTTTATTAGCTTAATCGTTTTTGTGTGCATTATCATTCCATGTTATCACTGAATCCAACTGATATGTAGAGCACTCCTTTAAGCTATTGGTAAACTTCAGGTTAATAGCTGTCTGGCTTACTTCACCTGTAAGGGCTCCTACTGGGGAACCTCTCCCTATATGTAGGTTTTTATCTAATCTGTCTTAGTAACCTTCCGTACTCTGGCTTGGCAGGTTGTTTTTTGTTTTGATTTTGTTTGCAACTGCAAGAAATATTGGCCAGATGCACCATATGTAGAAGCCACTACGTAGAAAAAAACCTCTAAATTCCACAGAAATATCCATGGATGGGTGTCTGTTTTATTGATAAATTTGAAGGAGATACATTACCAATGTTAGTCTGTTAAGCACAGCTCCACAATCAGAATTTAATTGAAGCATGTTACCTATAATAGGTTCAGATATTTGTGTTCTTCAGCATTTTATGAATTCAGAAACAGATGGGCTATGACCAGGAAGCAGTGGAGAACAGACTGGCGTAAAGCAGGTTGGCTCTCTGACAAGTGCAGGTACAGCTGTGGTATGTATTTTATTCAGCATGCCCACCTACTGTATCAGCAGCCTGCCCTACTAGCAATTCAACTACAACTGACTTAATGAAGAGTAGAAGTAAGCATGAATCCAGACTTTCCATGGATCATAATATTTGAGAACCCAGAAGAATCAACATGACGGAAATCATGCCAAGTAATTTTTTTTTCCTGCATCTTTATGTGCAGGAGATAACAAAAGCATTGGCACTCTGAAGGGGAAAAAAAATCCCACAAAATTTAATCAGTTTACAGTATATTAAAATATTCCACTTTTGATCTTGCTTAATTGCTTTTTTAGAAATTAAACAAAGGAAACCTTAGCAAGTAGTAGCTTATAGGTTAAATCACCATAACTGTGCCGAGGAACATGATGAAGTGCTGGCTAAGAGTGATTCTGTTAGTGAAAGAGAAATTATATGGGTAACATAAGGGCCAGTTCTTGAAGATTTCATGCAAGAAGGGTACAAAGGGTGTTTTTGCTCCAATTTTTTGCCAATCTTTGCAAGTCCCATGAGGAAAGAAACTTCTGTGGCTGAAGAGGTGGTGGAAAAAATCCTTGATGTGCTATTTGCTGTTTTATGCAATTAGAAGAGCTGTCTCTCTTTGTCTTTTGGCATTCCTGATACATCCAGTTGAATAATCTTGCATTTAGGTGCATTATACCTTGTTATCTCTGTTCCTATATCTATCTAACATCATATATTGTAACCTGCAGTAGCCTACAGGAACCCACAAAGTGAATTTGGAAGAGCAACAACCCATAATTATTTTATATGGTGATTGTCTGACTTGAAATATTGTGGTAATTATCAAGTTAAATTTCTATGATCCCTGCAATTTCTATGAAACCTGGAGATGTACTTGAGTTCTGGCATATCTCTTGAAGTAAAATTATACCACCTCAAGCTAAGGTTGCAATTAAAGTTGTAACAAAGCTAAGTGAAAAGGGGCTATATGATTTCAATTAAAAGCAGAACAACCCCCATAATTATAAAGGATGCAAAGTTAAACCCACTGGCCACAAATCCCACCCTTCAGGAGCCACGAAGTGCAATCTGTAGGTGGTCAAGACTCTTGGTGCAGCTGGATGAAATCAAAGAGGAAACCTGGGGTGTGGATCCAGGAAAGGATCCCTGGGACTACTTGCTTTGGAAGGTGAATGGCTTCTTACAGAATGCAGCAAAGATTGGGGAAAAGCCTAAATGAGAGTGAGTTTTAAAAATGTAACTCTGCTGTGACTTTTATTTGTGAGACTGAGAAGTACTGCTTTGGTCTCCAAAGTGAGATTTTGGGATGTATTTGCATAAATTACTTTTATTTGTAGCTGGATTCCTATACAAACTTTAAAACACAACTAAATAATATTTTTAAGAGTTTTGATGTGCAGGAGAAATTACAACCTAATATATGTTTGTGTACCTCTGTGTGTAAACATATGTGTGGGCTGGTGCTTGCATTTGAAAATGAAATCCTGGAAGTCTAGTATGATTTTGATGAACATTCCACAACTTTATTTAAAGGGTGCTTCCTTTGTTGTAGTACAGGTGCTGTAGGAGAGGAAGCTGTCAGGGTTCAAATGACAAAGACATGACTGGGAGTGCCACTTCAGGATGGCAAAACAAAGAGCTGCTGGTCAGGAATTGAGTTTCCCAGTGCAATTGTGCTAGCTGAGCTGCACATGTATTCTGCTTACAACTTGGACTCTCAAAGGTTTTCTTTTCTCTCATTCCCTTGTTCAAGCTTCACATTTAACCTCTGAGGCAGTTTTGAATATATCCCTTCATAAATCGTGGTCCAGTAACCTCAGGCGGCTCTTTAGTGTTTTTGACTCCCTTCTCACACTGTTCCTCCTCAGGCTTCTGCTGGTCATTCTCATTTCTCTCCTGATGATTTTGTCACTTCTCTTCAATGTAAAGCTCAGGGGATATATGAGACTGTACAGTGCAACTGTGTTTGTGATGTTGGGGCCTCTGCCTGATGCTGCACTTCGCTTCATTTACCTTTCTCATTTCATTGCTTTCCCCATGTTCCAGCAGTGCTGCCTGCCCCCTGTTACTACTATAGGGCTGACATACTGTCCATCAGATCCTGTCCCCTCCAGCCTCCACCAAAATATGTTACCTTTCATGTTGGTGGCTCCCTCAAATAGACTAAATCTTCTGTGTCCTCTGGAATTTTTTCTGTTTGCTTTTAAATGTCCCCCAGCTGTTCTGATGCTGAAAAAACACCTCTGGACCTACCGATCCTTCACAAGCTTTTTAAAACCGTTCTCTGGTATTTCTTCTGTCAGCGTTTTTACAGCATTTCAAGACTAGTTGGTGTCACAGAAGTGAAGAATATTTCACAGCAAGGATAAAATACTACAGTCAGTTCCATATAGGCTTAGTTCTGAAAAGTCACTGAAGTGAAGTGTGATGTTGAATGAAGGATGGCTCTTGGAGATTTGTCCAGAAACAAATATGTACCTAAGCTGTAACTCAATATTTTTTTGTTTTAGATGCCTAGTAAGAAATAAGCTTTAGGTATGGCAAACAAACAAATAAACCACCCCACCCCTCCAAACAACAGCAACAACAAAACAAAACAAACAAAAAAACCCAACAACAAAAAAAAGAGCATTGTAGTCCTGCCAGCTCCTGAGGTACAGAAATGCTTCCATCCAAAATCTGCCAGAGGGACTCCATCTTAGAGCACCAGGATGCTGCCACTGAGTGCTCTGGACACTGGTACCTGGCTGTGTTGGTGAAATGGAAAGTTCCCTTTGCTAATGGAAATACTGGAATGTGATCTCCTGCATGTAGTGAGTTCCCATGAATGCTGGATAAACCCCAGGGCACTTTAAGCCTTGTCTCTTGTCTGCAGCGCTAAAAGTAGGAGTCAGAACTGCTCCTGAAAAGAATTCAATAAAGGGATTCAGGAAAACTGTTTGATTAAAAGGGTCTAAACATAAGAATAGCATTAAGAGTTGGACTCGATGATCCTTGTGGGTCCCTTCCAACTCAGAATATTCGGTGATTCGGTGATTTGAGCCCTACATTATTTTCATAACTACAACAGGCACAATTCTGCCTTCAGATCTCCATAGGTGTTTGCAGGGAAAGCAGGTGGTGAGCTGAGAAATGTGGCTGAGGAAAGTACTATATTGAAGAGAACAAAATAAAATCTTAAGAGAAAATGAGACTCTTTTCATTTTCAGAGTAGAGCAGATCAGGAGTATTTGTTAGACTCAGCATTCCATTTTCTGTTCTGAGTGCAATACTCTGTCATCACTAAGGGAAGGCTGAAGGATGTCTGCTCTCCATCCTGCCCTCTAGGATGTCTGGTCTTTTAATCTTAGCTGTCCAGAAACTTCAGTGGCAGCTGGGAAAATTCAAGGAGCCAGTGCTGCATCTGAAGTCAGTCTCTCCCACATCTCCACCCAAGCAAAAAGCTCCATAGTTACTTTAGAGGAGTTCTGGGTGGAGATAAAAGACCTGAAGCTTTAAAGTGAGGGTCAGTGAGCTACACAATGCACCATTTTATCACCTGTCAGGCAGTTGTGGTTCTGAGTATGCTCCTCCTATGTAGGATCATTTCTCCTTCTCTTGGTAAACGGGGTGGGGTGCAGGGCTTTGCCCACCTGGAGCTGAGACAAAGAACAGACATTAATATAATCAGAATTCATGTTCCTGAGTACCTGGGGTGATATACTGAGCTCAGCTGGGCTGGACAGTGACACTGCAGGTTATTTCAGTACCTTGTGCACGTAGTAAGGGGGGATATTTAAGGTGGCCTGTGAAGGTCTCTCTCAAGTTCAGAGTGGAAAAAAGGATGCCAACTGATTTTTGGGAAGAAGATTTAGATCCATGTAAGCAGAATGCACAGGAACAGAGAAGACAAAAAGAAGCCACAATGGGAGACATTTTTGTATGTACAGAGTAAACAGAATGCGTTCAAATTTAACAGGGAAGAGTCTTCATGAGGCAGTGTGATTTAGTGGGGAAGATAACATTTTAGATGCTGTCATGGTATTAACTGAAGAAAGATGTAAGAAAGTAGATAACAAGGAAGCTGGAACAGCAACACTATTTCCTTATCTTCCTTTTGGCTTTGAGTTTTTCATTGAATGAACAGGTCAAAAGCAAGACCCAGAGAAAATTTTGTAGTGTCCCTGGTAGACACTGTATATTCCTGTTGGAGAGGATGCTGGAGAAATAGCATCCTTTTTGATAGTGACTCAGACCTGAAAGTGAGAATAATAGCTCTGACTCAGCCATGGGCTGTTGTGGAGGGAGATTAATGGCAGGATACATGGCCAATTCTCATTTTTTATGTCAATCTACTTTCAAAATAAAGCACATGCCAGTTATTTCTCTGGGAAAGGAAAGAGAGAGAGCTGATATGAAACAGAGATAAAATCTGGAGCATAATTAAACAGACATTTTTCATATCTTTATCATTGTCTTGTTTCTCTTCCCTCTTGTGCTTCTATGTCTTGTTCTTTCTAAAGCTATTGCAAGTGGGATGGATGCTGAAGGAGTAGTGGCTGGGTTTGATGCCAAATAAGTAATCTATGTTTTATCTAATACATGGCAAGACACATTCAGGCATTTTTGTTTTGCATCTTATTGTATAAGACATTTTATGAGTAGTCCTTCATACAAAGGCATTATGTTACTGCAATTGTCACACCTCCACAGCAATTTTCAACTCAGTTTCTGAATTTTCCTCACATTTCCAAGAATAAATACTTAAAATAATTGTGATTAACCAAACTGAGATTGCAGGTAATATGGCTTTGACTTGATGTTTTATTACATTAGTTTTTTTAAGACCTGGCATTGTAGATTGACTCAGGATGGAGATAGGTACCTTCTTGTTGTTAAGCTGATATTTCAAGTCTCTCTTCAGTTCAGAGTGAACTAGCATTTCTATTATCTTTTGACTTTCTGGTTAATGGGTGGGGTGGTCCCAGTTGCATTCCTGCTGACCTCTCTGTCGTAAGTGATAGCAGTTGACTCCACTTCTTTGTTCTAGGTGAGGAGAGTAGGGTTTGACAAAGTTTAAAGCCACTTGATAATACTGGTATAACCCTGAAAGATTCTCTCACTAACCTGGGATTGAAATAGTAAGTGGTGTAAGTGATGTTTTTGTCTAAGTGGCACTAACTTCTCCTTGTTTTTAATGTTCCATGAGGTGGCTGGAAAATTTCAGGCTACAGAGACTCATCCACAGCCTGTGCCCCCGAACAGATCTCCATAGTAAAACTGTTGCTTGAGGTGCCGATAAACCTTGCCTGAGAGCCTTGTCCTGGTGCAGAGAAGAGCCTGACCTCTCCCTTAGGCTCAAGGAGTGAGCCAGCTTCCATACTCCATGAGCTCCTGTAAAAGAGCAGATATAGCCTGGGTTAGTATATAGAGCTAGGTTTGGGAATATAAAGAACTGTACACACTTCCAAATCCATTATTCTATGAGGTAATGGCAGATTTACAGGTCCCATTTGATACAGAAACTGTTTGTCTTACTGTTACATGCAGGTATTCACCTGAGTGTCCCCCCTGGCTCTTTACCTGTCTTGGTGTGTGTCAGATAAATTTAGCCCTACCCCAGACCCCACACCTTCTGAAAAGTTATCCTCTCTTGCCACTGCAGCAGCAATAGAAATGCCATCGCTGGCAATGACCTGAGTGACTGGAGGATGGAATATGTAAAATGGAGCCATGAGTCTGCTCTGGTGGGCAGCTTGCTTCTGGAGAGCAGCATATTTGTTTAAATGCTTATGCTGGGGGTTATTGTGCTTTCTTCTGCCTTTGTGCTTGTGTTTGCCTTTCACCTTCACAATGCTGTGCAATGGTTCCCATGGGTTTGTTTCTGAGCTGTCACAGTCTGGGTATCTGTTGTTGTTACAGATACACAGAAGAGCAAGAAATGCTTTCCTGATCCCCTTTAGGGGGCTTTAGCAGTTACAGGGTTTCCTGCATGAGGCAGGGAGGACTAGGGCATATGGAGCTGGACTTGTCCCTTGTGGAAGATCCTCCAGGGATTTTAGCAGCCATCCTGGAGCCGGTTACATTTGTCACGTGGTGCACAGGATCTCAGCACAAAGGTTGCAGATGCAGTGTATGTGTTGTAGATGTGGATATTGTCTGACTCTTCTGCTAAACTGACTTGTATTTTGGAGGATGTTTTCCTGGGTTACTGTTGTTCCCAGCCCTCTCCACCAATATCAGAGATATGATGAATGCACCAAAATGGAGGAGACACTGAATTCTGTCACCTGCTGTGATCCAAGAAAAGGGCCCACAGATCCAGAGATCCAAGTGAAGCTGGAAGGAGCTTCAGAAGTGAGACATATTTGGGAGAGAGAAGCAAGTTGCAAGGCTGTGACTGTGATGGATTATCTTTGTGGAAAATGTCATAAAGCAGGATCTGGTTGACTGCCAGCATGTGCAGCCTTGCAAGCTGCAAGTACATGCTGCATCAGGAGTCAGCTGCATGTGCCCCTAAATTTTTTTAAAAGTCAGATTTCCCCTATGGAAACAATGGTGTTCAAAGTTGGAGTTAGCCTTTCCAAGGCTCAAAGGGAAGTAACAGGCTATGATTAATTTTCTGTTTGTTTTGTGCACACACAACAAAATGCTGTGATATTTTGTGATGATGAATCATCCTGTGTGTGTGCACTCATCTCTTAAGTGCCTGAAAAAGGCATTTTGTACTTTGGGACCCATTTCCTCATTACCTGCTATGTTAGGTCTTGCAAACCTTTTCAGAAATTGGGTAAGCTTCATCTAAAAAAACAGTTAGGTTTTTGGCCCTCAGTATTCCTATTACTGGGCAGCTATTCCAGAGCTTTTATCCACCCTATGACAGCCAAACCCATTTTATTTCCAACCTTAGTTTATTCCTTGCCAATTTATGTCATGTGAAGAAATGAATGAATTATCAAATATGCCAGACTGCAGAATAAACAAAAGTGGTGTCACTAAACACCATATTCAGCATTTAGAAAGCAGACCTAGAGTAGATTCAGAAAGGAAAAAAATCAATGCAGAAGGCCATATAGCTAATTACCAAGTACAATAAATGACTACTATGAAAAATAGGCCATGTCGAGAACAATCTCTGTCAAATGTAGCTAAAGACTGTCCTCCTTAATCCGTTTAAGAATTGAGAGGGTATTAAAACCTGGAACATGTAAATCAGTTGTGAAAGTTTACAATTCACTGCACCTCCCGTGTCTCCAGGTTGATACGTGTGGAGGGAATTCCAACGTGTCACTTTAGGAAGACTTAAGATAGCCGTGACTGGCGGACATGGAAGAAAACTTCTCACCAGCAAGTCTCGGGTTGCTGGCAAACCAGTGTTAAAAAGGGTGCTGTGTTTCACAATAAAGCATTCCAATGATGGGGATGCTGTGACATGATCTCTCCAAAAGGTGCAGAAGGTGAGATAAGCATCTGTCTTAATTCTATACAGAACCCTTGGGTTTGACAGTAGCGAAACATATGCTGCCTGGCAGGTGAGCCCACATTTAATCTACGTAGCACTTTCTTTTAATGCCTATGGTCCTGGCAAGGGCTGCACGGCACGGAGGATGGCTTCCAGTTAGTATAACAGGATTTTTGTCCCCAGATTTATGATTTTGCTGTAGAATAATTAGTGGGTTTATTATTCCAGAGATTCAGGTTTGAGCTCTGCTGGAAATCGAAAGGCATTGAAATATTTTGAAATAGCCATAGTGCTGGTGTGGTGGCCTTCAAGTGCTCTTATCCATGGTGGGCTTGTTTCACAGTAACCAGAAGTGGCTGAGGATTTAGGAGTGCTAGCAAAATTTTAAATTATATTGTTTTCTCACTGAACTCAGTGATCACCACAGAAAATGCTTCTGACAGCAGCATACATGCACAGTTATTTCTCAACAATGAAGAGATTTGCATGATCATATTCTTGAGCAGAGTAACACATCCCCACATCCACCCCCCAAAAAAGGCACCACATCTCCAAAACCAGAAAAACTTTTAAATAAATGAATGGAGAATAAAATATCATCCATTTGATGTGGCCAGATTCATAGATTATTTATCTTCTCTGCTACTGTGCTGACTTAGTTGTAAGACAAAGCCCCTAAGTGCTCTTCCAGTATCATCAAGATATTATTATAACTTACTTTTGTAATTATTTGTTCATATGTTTACCTCTTACTGCTAATACCATGCAAAGAGCTGTCTGTATTCCCCCATCTCTTCAGGATAAAGTTTTACTCTGTATTGTGTTATTATAAACTTCAGGTTCTTAATAAATTTCTGCTACATCAGCTTTTTAAGTCATCAGGAATTTTAACAAAAGTAAGTATATCCAATGCATATTAAGTCATTTGGTAACAAGGTCAATAATTAACCTGTCTAGTTTGGGAATCAATGCAAAAAATCTGAGTATTTGTTGCTGGTATAACTCAGCTATTTGTATGTTTGGCTGGCTGCAAGTGGACATATCCTTCCCTCAGAGAAGGCTCCTGTAGATTTTCACAGGTTTCAGCATGGATATAAAGTCCCTCTTGTATGGATGATACAGGAGGATTAGGGACATAAACAGCACAACTGTGTACAGAAAAAAACAAACAAACTCTATATCACAGACATTAAGATATTAATAAATGTTAGTTTGTCATAGTGCAAGATTGACTTAGTCTATAAAAACATCCATTCTGTTATGTTGTTAACCTGGATTCTAGTAAATGCAAAAGATATTATCACAAATAGTATAGTGTGTGTGACCTACCTCGATTGTCCTCATTAATTGGATGCCCTTAAAATGTGTGTATTAGGAAATGATGCAGAGATTTATTCGTGAAAGTATTGCTTCATTCTAATACATGCACAGCCCAGCTGGGTTGCAATTAATAGCTAAGAGGGTAATGCCAAATTGGACTTTAGATAGAGTCCTGAGCTATGAGAAACTATAATAAGGTTACACATTAAATTACCTTAAATATCAAAACTTAATAAGCCCAAACCAATAATTGCCAGTTGCAAGACAACAATTTGTTATTTCAGATGAGCCAACTTCGAAGAGATTTGAAGGGAACAGAGAAAAATGAGTTCACGTGCAGTTTGAGCAGATATCACACAGTAATAAGATAGTGGACAGCGCAGACTGCAACTGTAAAATATAGATAATGCAAACTTGCAAATAGAAGGAAATGTGATGATCTGGAACACTGCCAAACAAAACTAGGAAAAAAGAACAGAAGAAGAAAATAGACACCTAATTTGGTAAAACGTAGAGCACAGATTACGGAATAAATTAGAAACACTCACAAATTAATAAAAGAGAGCTAGAGTCCAGCAGTAAATTGAAATGCAGCTGGTTGACAAGCACACATATTAATGCTCTCCTCTCCAATGCTGCTTTCTCTGCCTGGAGTAACACTCCTCAGAGATTTTGTTTCTCACTGCCAGGATTGCTCATTTTTTCAGTAGAGGTAATGAGATCCAGGCAGAAATAGCCTTCTTTCATTCTCTTATTCCATTTCATTTCTCTCCTTCAATTTGCACCACAACAATGGCAGCGAAAAAAACAAGGAGACAAGTCGGGAATAGTTCATGGTCAGCAGCAAAGAGATACTCTGCAGAGAGGAGTTTCAGCTGAGGCTGAGGCACATTTTTCTCCCTGTTCTCCTCACTGAGCTGGATTTCTTCATCTTCATGTGGTTCTGTGTGGTTCTGTTTGGGATCCACAGAGAAACCAAGTCAACAGGGGAAAGACCAGGGAGCCGTGAGACTTGCCGGTGTTGTTTCATCCACCAGTGCATGACCCTGGAGCCGTGTTGTGAGGAAGGCTTGGTTAGGAGTCACCCCAAGTTTCTGTGCGCTTATTGCCATAATAAAGTGCTGGGAATCAACCAGGTGCTTACAGTCACCACTCAAAACGGAGGCATTCTTTTACTGTTTCACAGATATCACCTGCAAATCACGGAACAGGAGGAAATGGTAAGGAAGGTGTGTGCCCTGCAGTGCACTTGTACAACCAGAAACCAAAATTAACAGGAGGACCATCTAACTATATTGGTTCTGCTTGCCAATAGATACCCACCCCCAACCCCCCTAATTTCAGCTTCTGCTTACGAAAGTGCTCTGCAGTGTTCGCTCCCCCCTCTTCTTCCCTTTCCCTCCGTGATTTTTTTTCCCCTTCACTCAGATGTGATTTCTTTACGTTTCCAGCTCTATTTTCTCAGTCTTTTCATCAATATTTAATACGTGAGTGGAACAGTGGGCAGCTACCTTCTTTTCTTTTCCTTTTTCCCCCTCTAAAAGTGCTGGTGCTCGGCTCTGGCTGCAGGAGCACTCGGCTCCTGGGAGCACTCGCTCCGTGTGAGTACTGCCTGCATTAAGGAGCCAAAGTCTAACCTGAGGCTGCCAGAGGGGGTTTAAAAAAGGCAATAATGACTAATTGACCTCTTTAATGAGCTTAGGAGTTATAAAGTACATAATTGCAGTGCATATGACATATTTTATCTAGGTTTTCAGAAAACCTCTGATAAGGATCTACATGACAGGCTGCTTCTGAAGATGAACCTAACAGGGGCTGAGAAGGATATGGCATAGAAATACATGAAAGAAAATGAATGTTTTGTGCTGAGGGATCCCCCCAAAAGGGAAGAGTTAAGTGTGATTAATACCTGGATTCATAGTTTGGTTTTAAATAAGTTATCTAGCTAGAAAGTCCCACCATAACGTGCTGTATGTGCTGATGGTACTAAATTATGATGCATACTGAGCACAAAATGAGTGGTAAGAAACATTCATCGTGCCTTAGATCAGCTCAGTAATTGAGCTGACACTTGGCAAATTAAATTATATACTGAGAAATTTGAAAAAATGCACCTTGTTCTTGATATAGGGGTGACATCCATAAAGACCCTGTAGAACATTTTGACAAGATAGCTGTTACTAGAAGATGGTTGTCCTAGACAATAGACACTGGAAGAGAAACACTGAAAAAGCTGAAAACAGATGGCTTTGGCCTTTGACTTTTTCTCTGTTATGGAGTATTGCTCCTGCCCATTCGTTACTTGTTTTTCCAGCACAGCACAAAGCTCTTCAGTTGCTCGGGTTTTCTGCCACCTCCTCTCCATACCGCGTGGGTTTATTAAGATGAAAACTGAAGAAGTGAGCATGATGTATGAAAAAAGACCTTCAATTTTGGAGCCAGAAAAGCAGGGAAGGTGTAGCAGCTAACCTTTTAAATGAGCTGTAACAACCACCCTGATGACACCATCTATTTTACCCTTATACTGCTGCAGTGAGGTAAAGAGAAATGAAAATAGGTGTTTCATAGCTCAGTGTACGAAAACTCAAGTGAAATGGGTGAAATTTGGTTACATATCTGGCTTTTCATAATGCGCACACTCTATGTTGTTGTTAGAACAGTTTGTGGCTAAGATTTGAGGCACACACCTGGATCTGGGGAGATCTGATAAACTAACTACTTAATCCAGATCTAACAGCCCATGGCAGAGGTTGTGTGATTTGTTTTGGTCTTCCAGAATTAACACCAGCACTTCTCATTATCCTCCTGTGTTGGCTGCTGTGATTCCCAACACTTATTTTCATCTCCTTACAGTCGTGTGTCTGAGTGCTCTGGCTTAGGTCCAGGTGGAGTCCACTTTTTTATTTTAGCTTCTCGGTTTCCAGATCAATTGTCCAGGTGTGATGTGGTGTTTCTGACTAGCAGTTAGAAGCTGGTGCTTGGGAGAATGCTGTGGGAGGACTGGTGATGGATGGAAGAGCAGTGGTAAGGGCTTCCAGACACAAACAGCCACCAGAAAAAAACCACAGACCTCTGTAGGAGAGATGACCAAGTAGATGATCAAGGCTGCCAACAGTAGAAAAATAAGATTGTTAAGCTTTGTGTATAAAGAAGGGCTAAGTTGTGACATTTGGGTAGAAGTCTAGTGCTCAAATTCATTGCAGCTGAGAGAGAGTCGCAGTCACAGGCAAATCAAGAGAGCAGTCCCTCTGAATGGCCCTGATGACCACAGGATACTTGAAGAGCCTTATTGCCCTCTTGATTACAATTATAATGCATGTAAGTATGTAACTCATCAAAATTAACATCTTGTCACAATTAGTAATTTTAGTTACTGCTGGTGGATGCAGGCTTATTTGTGTATGATTCTCTTGGTGGTTTAGCCACCAGGGTGGTTTGGGTTGCAGTTTCCAGGGTTATGCTGATGACACATCTATGTGATTTGTTTTTTGACTACTCAAAGCCATTTAATCTTTTTGAATTTACTTTGAATGTCAACATTTTGAAATGTTTCTACAAAAATCTGTCGCTATCTTCCTAATCTTTTCCTTCATTTCTTTTACCATCTGAACTGTGATTTTTGAAAGTGAGGAATTGCCTCTTTTTCAGGATCATATTACACATTCTGTTTACAAAGTCATCTTCTAATTACTTGGAGACATCTCACAATGCAAATATGCACAGAAAAAGAAATTTAAAAGCTTACCTTTGTAGCGCATTTTGTTTCACCCCTTGTAGAATTCTGTTGCAAACAAACCAGCATTTGACTCAACTCTTAAAATATATCTTGTTAATAATGAATTTCTAGCTCAAAAGCATTGGCCAGACTCATTCCTGCTTTTGCAATTGTCAGTGAAATTTTGCCATGATTTAATTTTAATTTGGATTTCTTATAGACTTAGCAGGCAGCTTTAAAGTGTCTGTTTCTGAGTGTCTGAACACTCTTGACACCTCAATTTTTGAGCAGTCTCCTTGAGATTCCTGAATAATTTGGCTTCCAAAATTTTACATCAGCAATTTTTTGCCATAAAATTTTAATTTAAATTTATCGTTCTGACAAAAATTGATAGCCTTTTTTATGAAGAGGAAGAGTCTTGTCTGCTGTTCTATCAAAATTCTTAGAATAAAATATGGGGGTTTTTTTAAGTGAAAGGAGCATATGGTGAAAGGAAATTGAAACGAAATGTGGTTAGTTTATCCCTGGAAACAATATCCTAAAGTGACGAGGTAAAGCATTTTTTAAAGTTGGATAATGTATGAACTAGATGTTAGGAATTGATGAATTTTACCTCTCACATCCAGCTCTACAAAGATTCTGTCACAAGCCCAGTGGAGTAACTGGTGGTTCAGTATTAGGCACAATAATCTTTTGGAGGGAGAAGTCTTTAAATGAAATTTTAAAAAGTTGTTACTAGCTGATACTTGCCTAGATCAATTGCGCCTCATAATTCTGCTCAAGGTACCACCTACTGCTAAATTTTCATTTTCTTAGAACTCTATTAAGCCAGAAATCAGGTGGTTTTTTATCCCATACTACTACACTGTGTTGGTCTGTTTGACTGATTGTAGGTTATGATGTGGAAAGTGCCTTGTTATCTAGTAGGTGAGATGTCCTCTGCATTTGAAAAAGAAAGTATGCTTGTATGTAATGCTCTGTGCTTCTTCATGCCATTTGATACTATTGATCACAGGAGCTTCTCTCTTGCCTCCAGGAAGCTTGAGGGGTAAACAGAAACACCCTTAAATTACTTAGATCCTTCATCTCAGATTAAAGCCAAAAATTTGACTGGGGCAAATGGTTTTCCATGTCAGCAACTGTCCCCTGAGAGCCTCTACAAGAGTTATTCCTGTTCTCCCATTATAAAGCATCTATGTGATTCCACTGAAGATTGGTGTATATATCCTGAAGATTTCAGAAGAAACCATTTATAAGAAAAAACTTTTTGTCATGGATTCATCATCTAAACTCCTGTCCTTTCCTTATTATCTATTCTTTTAGTTAATGAGAAAATAAGCTCTCTGTATCCATTCCTGCTGCCACCACATGGGAAAAAATAGTTCATATAAAATTATCTGAAAACTCCACCTCTAATCACCGCTCCTCCTCCATTGAATCTCCTCATGCCACACCAAGATCCAGCCACCAGTGATGTGAGTTGTGACATCAAACTTGTCTTCTCTTTCCGTCTCTGTGCCTTTACTCTCATGTCATGAAATGCTCCTCCTGAACTGGTAAACTGCAAGGCCACTACCTTTTTCTTATATAAACCACTGTCTTTTTTTTTTTTTTCTTATTTGCTTTTTTTTTTTTAATTCAATGCCTACAGGAAATCTAATTAAATACTGGAACTGTCTTTCATAAAGCAAACATTAGCATCGGTTTCACCACAGGTCAGACTGGACTGTAAACTTGCTTACTTGTAATCAGCATGAATTTCAAAAGTATGTCTAATTGATCGAAAGTTAATGGCACTTGGTTTTCCAAGTTGCCCCAGGGCCCTTGAAAATACTTCCTCATGAGGGATGAAATCAGAAGTCAAACCTGCCTTCAACAAGTAACCACTTTCTTTGTCTCTCCTACCTATGCACTCTTTTATAAATTATTGGATTCCTGTTGTGTCACATCTTACATTAATTTCTAAGGTATGTAAGACAGCTTAGGTCCCTTAATCTAATGAGAGGCAATGGGTGTTTAAGAAAAGACTCAATGAGGAGCCCAGTGACATGGCCTAGATGATGGGAGGCTTGGATGGATGGAGCGTGGTGCCCGTGGTTCCACACTTGTGAGTCTGATCCCTGGGTGGGCGTTCACTTGGGAGTTGGACTAGATGATCCTGTGGGTCCCTTTCAACTCAGAATAACCTGTGAACTTGTGAACCTGTGTAAGTATAGGTCTAGAAAAGCTAAAGAAAGACCTGAATGGTGATTTCTGTGGAGCCACAAGAATTGTGAAGTCAATGCCCTCCATGATGCCTTCACAAGAATCAAGTAAATTCACATCCTTAGATGTCATGCTTTGTTTGAGGATATTTGATTTCTGATTAATTAACTGCTTGATGTATTTCATTTGATGGGACTTGGCATACATAGTCTAAGTGTGAGACTCCATAAAAATAAATATAATGATGTGGATAAGGAGTTTGTAAACCACTACTATACTGTGTGCAGAACAATATTTGAAATCAGTTGCAAATAGATCAACATTAACTATTCTGCTGGCCAAATTTGCTTTAAATTGGGTATGGGATAATTACATCAGCCCAGCTACTTGGGAGTAATAGTGCTTCCATTCTGGGACTGCCAAGCAATGTGATTCTGTTGGTTGCATGTGCAGAACAATTGGAGGAACAAAAGTATGGCACACAGCAAAAAGCTAGGGTAGAGATGAAAGGTCAGGCCCTGAGCACTGGAAATTAGCCCCCCCCTAAATCCATATTTGAGATTGCAAATAGAAAGTAATCCTATGGCCAGAGGTGCAGAGCTCTGTGACAGCCAGGACTCATGAAAGCTGGTCTTCTCATCTGCCAGTGCTTAGTCCCTCAATAGTCACTTCTTCCATCAGGACAGCTCTGCACAACAGTGAGTATGCTGCCACATGGAGCAAAATTCTTATCTGTGAGAGAAAAGAGGGCAGGTAGGAGCCAATGGTTCCCTGTTCATGACTGTAACAATGTCCATGTCACCAGCAGGGTGATCCTGCACACGTGGGACTCCCGTGTGCTCACTGTGCCCAGGAGCCCACCACTGAGCTCTGACCTGTTGAGAGGAAAGGGGGAATCAATAACTTGTTCATTTGGCAGAAGCATATGTGGGTCTAGAAGTAATTGCTGCAGTCTGCCTAAAATCTCTTATGGGTCTTTTGCTCCTCCTCTTCCTCCTCCTGCCCCATTCCAGGCAAAAGACAGCATTCAGCTTGCAGTCCTCCAGATATTGTTTCCAGAGTTTTTGCTTGTGTAGGGTAAAAAATGACCCTCTCTCCATGCTCTTTGCAGACTGTTTGTTTGCATCAAGGTAAACATTTAAATGTCACCTAAATGTAAAAATAGGTAGGACACACATTAAAGAAACTTCATGTCCGCTTCACATCAACACCACTAAACGCATTGTTACAACAGTGACTAAAAGTGTCTAATAATATCATCAGTGGCAACTGGTCAGTTAAAATGTTTTTTAATTGTGACTTGAATGTGTTTATCAACCTCTTTTTGTGACATTAAAAAGACAGCAAGAGAAACACATGGAGACATTGTCCTCGAGGGAAAGGATTAATCATCAGTGAGTGAGCAGGCCTAAGCAGATGGTCAGCTAAGCTTTCCTGAAGTCATTTCTTCTATCCACCATTCAGTGTCACTGCCAGAAATGAGAAGAAGTGTTATCTTGACATTGAACATCTTTATAATAAAATCACTAATTGGCGTCTAATACCAAAGGCTTTAAAGCTGTAAAATTGCAAGAAGGAGCTAAGTGGTTGACTGGGTTTCATTTTAATAAACGCTCTTCTACAAATCCTTCCTTAGCATAGTCAACACTGTACTATCACTGGGAGACCTCCCTGCTATAATGGTGTGTCTCTGTTAGCTCAGTTCCAAACACAACAACCAGCAGTGTTTTAACAGCGGAGCAGATAAACATGTCACTGCCACTGTGCTTTTATTTTTCATGTATTTCATGTAATGCTAATATTTTACAGGAGAAGCTCTTTAGGATTTAGTTCTCAGATTTTTCTTGTCTTTTTGGCAACCAGAGAGAGTCTGTCATAATAAATTATCACTTTTGGTCTTGGAAATATATTTTTATGAAAGCTGAAAACGTGTCAGCATTGGGAATCCGTGAAATTCTCGTGGTTTATTAAGGATTTCTATTTCTTTTATCCTTCTACCTTTAGCCAGGACCATTTAGGGAAAACATTTCTTTCCCACTCGGCCATCCACCTTTTTTTAAAGGTACAGTCAAATTTGGGCTGGAAAAAGTTACATATTAATGACAGCTATTTGATTACAGCAGTTCTTTTACAATGATTTGAATGTGTGGGTCTTGTTTCCACCACCCATTTTTTCATTAAGCAAATATTTCATTAAGTCAATAGTGAGAGCAAGATTCTGGTTTCACCACAGCAAATCCAATCTGGAGTAATTCAGACATGTTGGACTGTGTTTCGTTGTGGTGGAGGCCACACTGTGGCTCAACAGACATTCTCTTGAGAGCACCTTTAGTGGTGCTTGACCCCAAGGCAATCACTATGATGCTGCTGTGCTGGAAACTGGGCCTGATCAGAAATTAATTTAAGGCAATAGAACGGATCTTCTGCACAGTAATAGCTTTCAGATTGGGCTTTTGATTCTTTCGTGGTGAAATTTGAAATTTGCAGAGAGGGTTAATGCCTGGAAAATTATATAAATATGTCATGTCATAATATTATACGTCCCAAAATATTGGTAAAGGGTGTTTTTCCCAGAGATTAGTGCATTAGTGAAAAAATAATGATTAACCTTTAAAATCAGATTGGCATTTCTTTTTTCTCCAAATGTAGAATTAATACGCATTTTTTAATCATTAGTGTAATTTTCAGGATGATACTTTTGTTCTTTTGGCTGTTGAACTGTTACGGCTGCTAGTAACCCTTCAAATTGTTTGCTTCATTCAAGCATTCTTTTTTGAATAATTCATTAGGCATTATTATCCAAGCGTGGAACACCTCATTTAGCACTGGTGATCTTTTCCTTATGTGTAGCTGACAGGCAATCAAAGTTTTTATCAGTGCAGAAAATTTGCAATTCAGAAATGTAGTTGCAGCAATTAGTAGCTATCAGGTAGCATAGGAAGGACAGCTTCATAAAAAGAGAGAGTTGAATGAGCTCAACTGATGTTTGCACAAAAGTAATGGATAAAACTAACCAGCTGTTTCTAAATTTACCAAATGGAACATTCCTTCTCCTCAGAATAGAGGCTTTAATTAACTTTGTGTTATGTGTGGCTTCACGAAAGGAGAAGTGACTGGGTGACAGAATATCCCTCATTCGGTACCCTTCACTTAATTTTGTAACTGTATTAAGGCATCCTGTTGATATGCACCTCACTCCCTGTCTCACTGCAGGACAAATTTCCAGGTTCTTCTTTGCTCACCTTGGGTCCAGCGGAGAGCAATAAGGTTTTCTTGAAAGAATGGCGGCTCTTTTTCTCTCAGTGGTGCAGCAAATACTGATACTTTTATGCTGCTGCCAGAAGCTTGCTGAAGTTTGGGCAGTGGAGGTGTTTCAGCGAGCACTCCAGCTGAACTCCCACTCTGGCCTCTGCAGTGACCCTCATTCTCAGAATACAAATAAATATTTCTAGGAAACAAGGTGGAAGAAGAGGTTGCGGAAGCAACAGAAAAGGGTGAACTATTACTTTAATATTTTACTAATTATTCTAGCTCATTTCCATATTGCAGATCAGGTGATGTTTATCTTGGATCTGGCACAGTGAGTCATATTCTGGAAAGTTCAAAGAGAAGAAGAAAGGGTTGGTGTCACTACAGTGTTCATTGGAGTCCTGGAGGAGACCTGGGCATTGCTCTTGTTTCTGGAATGATTTATCTGGTTTAGAGTTTACTTTTTCAGGGTTTACCTTCAAAGACACTTGGTCTGCGAAGCCTTCACGTTCTGGTGAGTGCTCTAATTGGTTTGTGGTTGAATAACTGTCATATCTCCTTCACCTCCTCCTCCCATTTTTGAAAGTAAGAGTGCTCCCTGACCTCCCTTATGATTGTTTGAAGGAGAAGTTTCCCAGCACAAGGTCCCCAACAAGTTATTCCTGCATCCTGCTTCAAACAGGGCATCTGGCCAGTGAGAGGAGCAGGCAGGAGAGAAAACCTCCTTCCCCAGGATCTACCTCCACACCATGGACTGCAGCACCCCAGCCACAGGGGAGCACAGAGAACCTGGAGGCCCAAATCCCCTTCTGAGGTCCCTCACTCTCACTGAGCACTGCAGACAGAGCTCACTGGAATGTGAGCCCACTTACTGGAGCCAGGTCTCCTGAAATCAAACATGGCAAAGGTGGTGCCTCCATTTCTGTCCTGCTTTATGGCCTTTCGTGGGTGAACTTTCAACTAAGCTCTTTTGCTTTTTAACAGGAGTCCTTCAGTGTACAAGTGAAAGGAGAAAGCCTGAAGCGCAGAAGAGCCCAACTGATCTAAGAACAAGAAGGTATGTGAAGCAAGGCCCTACATCAAATACTTAATGGTGATGGAGACTGCAAAAACTGGGAGGGAAAAACAGGGAAATTGCTGTAGTGTAATTCAGAAGCATTTAAAAACTGCTGATCCGCTGTGTTCAAATAATGATTTTAAGCACCAGCATTCAGCCACACACGGGGACTGCGAACATTATTTTATCCATTGTGTTATCTGCTTCCCTTTAGTGAAATGAAATGATGCCATGTTTCACGTACTGTTTCTTCCCCTGACAGCAGCCACAGGGCTCAGGAAACTGCTCGGAGCAGCGTGGGCCATCTCCAGCAAACGCTCCCATCTGGGGAGGCACTTGGGAAGCTGCAGAGGAAGCAGGTGTGCAGCTGCCAACCCCCACTCCCCACAGGGAAAACTCTGCATTCCCAGCAAAAGGAACCTCCTGGTGCGTTCTCCCATCTCGGGGGTCTGCCTGGCCTTTTGCTGACAGCATAATTTCCTTGGGAGTTTCAGAGTCTGACATCTCTGTTCACAACCCTTTTTTCTAAGCAAAATTAATATCTGCTGCAGGTCTGGCAGGTGCAACGTCCGCTAATTGTGTCTGCATCGCCAGGCCTGATTCAAACACCCCTCGCACATCTGAGTTTCTACCTGGGCAATGAACAGACCTCCTTTTCTCCTGGAAAGAGTGCACTGCTCACCCTTGGCCAACAATTTCCTGACAAGAAGAAATGTATAGTTAGGAAATTTGCCTAAACTATAATTGTGAAAACTCATCAGTGGAACTGAATGGAATGAAAAGCATTTGCCAGTCTGAATTACGGTTTGTGCCACAGGCACAACCAAAGCTCTTTTGTAAGATAAGCAAGAAGACATCTACCTCAAAAAGCCAGAAATATTTGGTATAAACCTGACTGAAGTGGCCATCTGAGGTGGTGAAAAGCAGCACAGTGGGAATCCACAGTGACCAGACACTGTGCCAGGCAGAGGGTAAGTCTGGGCTGATGAGCTGCTATGGCAGTGAGCTTCCCATCCCTTGCAATCCAGTGAAGCATGCCTAACCTGGCACTGATTACTCATCCCTGGCACTGATTGCTCAGTCCTAATTCATTTTTCAGAAGTAAATAAGATTTTGAAAGCATGTTTTCTTCATAATAAAGAAATAAACATTTGATCTCTCTGTAATCTCTACCACAACTAGCCACCTAACTTAGTATATATTTTAGATATAAATAGTATATTAAAATAACAGTTAACACTAGACTTGTGTCCCGACTGGTTCTTTCTACCAGCAAATGCTGAGAAGTCTCTGAAATCCCACATTTTTCCTGATGCCACAAATATATGTGTATTGATTTTAATGTTGGGAGAAGCTAGACAGTTCTAGGGAAGGTAAACAAAGAAATCTCAGATTTGATGATCCTGAGATTTTTTTTTCCCCAAGACTTAAAACTCTCATTACTTCCAATTAAACAAACCAGTATAGCTCATTTGGATTGTGAACTAGCAGGTGCTTCTAAGACTGAAAGAATCATCTTCTTCACACCCTGGCTTTGCTGGAGAATGGAATTAGATCCAAAGAATAACTCCTAATGCTTCTTCATTTTGTGTGAATTTGGTGTTTTGTTGTCTGTTGGGGTTTTTTTGAAGAGGGGGTTGTTTTCAAATAGAACCAATTTGATGTAGCAAAATTAAGCTTCAACAGTGAAACACAGGAGTGAATGAGAATCTTTATACAGTCCCACCATACTGAGTGGGCCTTTCTCTTTTATTCTTGTTTCAGTTGCCACACAAGTTCCCAGGTTAGACACAAATACTTTAATGATGCTTTGGAGATCTGTATAGGACTGTTTCTGGTTCTATATGGCTGATGCACAAATATGTTGAATCAAATAATTTCATAAGGTTAAGCTCAGGTCCCTACACAGCTTTTTGGACAGTGAGTTTCACAGTCTCATGGGTTTAGTACTGCTCCTCCAAATCCTATGGAAAAGGTTAAAAGGACTTTGAGATCTGTGGCAAGGTGCATAGTCCTAAATCTATACCACTGAAGTATGAACCCCCTACTGCAAAGTGACAGCAGTAAGTGCTGATAGATGACGTTGTGTTGCTTTTGTTTTCTGGAAATTCTCCCCTTTGCTTCCTCCTTCATTAGTGGAGGAAGTGGCTGAGCACAAGTACTTAGTCAACACATCTCTTGTTATTATTGTTATTATTTTGACAGAGGTTGGTCTGCGTTTGCTCCCATCTGGGTGTGGAGATGCCAGCATGATGATTTGTCCTCTGAAACTGAACCAAACCCTCTGATAAATACTAAAGTTATGGGGAAGGATTTCCCTGGCCAGTCAAACGTTTTAGAGAAGCGTAATTTGGATGAAACTATTGGCCAAGAAAGGAAAATTTCCCTAG
Source organism: Pitta sordida (assembly GCA_013390025.1). Classification (NCBI taxonomy): domain Eukaryota; kingdom Metazoa; phylum Chordata; class Aves; order Passeriformes; family Pittidae; genus Pitta; species Pitta sordida. Next base: position 37,022 of record WEKX01028402.1, on the reverse strand, counting down.
TAAATTTCTCCCTAAACTTTTCTGATAATTAAGAAGTGACACTGGTCACTGAGGTCATCATTGAGCAAGCAGAGCAGGAGAACAAAATTCCCAAGTGATTGATGCCCAAAAACTACTGTGTAATCATTCCCACGCCCAAGACACACCGTTCCGTCTGGTCTCATGGTTTCTTGTAAGGGTGGTTTCTTTCTTCTCTATTTACTTTTTCACAAATCAAAAGAAGTAATTACACAGTCATAGAATGTTAATCACCTTATATAACTTCACAGTAGTGACATACAAAAATATATTAAGAAAAATAAGGGATGGTGATGATGCATGTGTGGAAAGAACTGCAAGGCAGAGAAATTTTTCTGGATGAGTCACCACTTTCTCAGGTGTATCACAGAAGTATAAGGGAAGTCATTTCACCTTGAGGTTATCTAAAACACCTGAGATGTAATCCATCTAAAATCCAGCAGATAAACCTTTTACGTATTGCTAGGAATTAATTCTTTTGTATATATAGATTTGAAAGATAACTGACGCACTAAAGACTAGAAAATATATTCAGAAAAAAGAGATGGACAGCTAAACACATGCTTCATGCCAACATGAAGCCAACATGAAGCCAACTTGAAGCCAACATAGCTTTCCTGCCAATAGGACTTTTACTGTGACTTCACTGGAACATAAGAATAACCATAAGGGCTCAGAGGAAGGCATATCTCAGCATCCTGTCTCCAGCAGTGGCCATAGCAAGTGCCTCTGGCAAAGTGAAAGTGAGGCATGCATCTATGGTATTTACATACACTCCTAGTCTCAGACTGATTCAAGAGTTTGCCTGAGTCTAATGCAATTTGTCTGTTTAAGTGCCTTCAGTAAATTTCTTTCAAGTGCTTGTCCAGTCTCCCCTTTCCAAATCCATATCATCTGCTGTCGAGGAGATCTGAGGGTGAGGGACAGATTACAAGTTTCTGCATCTTGATTCCTTTTGGAAAAAAATAAGAGCAGTTCTGGAGACCCACTGTGGTCAGTTGTCTGGAGACTTACTTTGACAGTTTCTGAATGAAAATTTCTTTTGAATTTTTGATAAAATGCCTCTTAACTGATAGGAAATACTGCAAAAATCGTGTAGGGTTTGTATTCCTCATTTCATTTCAACACTGGCATATCACCAAATGTGCATCTTCAGGTCTTACCCTTGTCTTAAATGCAAAATATCACTGAATTCCAGGTGCATTAGTAACTCACAAAATATTAGTAACACTATGATAAAACACTCAGATTATCAGCTGATCTAGAGTTACGCGTTTTAAACAAACTCCCTTCCGGAATTGTCTGCCATTTGTATACACAGGTATCACATTTTTTCATGTATTGCTTAAGTTTGATAATCTGAATTCCTTGGGATTTTTAGTTTAGCCTTACAGCGTTATGTGTTGTGTCGTCTCTGTAGTGAGGGACCCAGCTCCAGATTTGGAGCTGAGCTTCCACCAGACTGTTGTTGTTGTGGCCCTTTTTTTTTTCTTTTTTTTTTTTTGGTGTAGGTTCCCACCCTGAGATAGATAGGATTTCAACAGGTCACTCTTAACATTGTTATGGATGCAAAACCGAGCAACCATGTGACTCCCAAACACTCGGACCAATGACCCACAGTCAGCCATGGATATGTCTTGCAAACTTCCCATCATCATATAAAGCCTAGAGACAGGAAGTGGCAGGGCAGAGACATGAGTGGGATCCATCAAGGTCCATTGTCAATTGTCAGCACTGGACAGCACCTGGTCAGACCTTCAGCAGGCCATGTACAGCCACAGTTCTTCATCAGTGAGCGTAATGAAGTTAGTTCAGTTCAACTGAAGACAAGAGCATGTGGCTCCTGAAACTCAATTATCTGAAAATATACTTTGTGCATTGCTAAAAAGAGGGGGCAATAATGCTGCTAGACACAGGCTTTAGCTCCTTGGCCAAGTCTGTTAGGAGATGCAGACAAATGTGTTGGTGCCTTACAGTGGTGGCAGGAAATAAGATTATCGAGTTGGTGATCTGTGAAAAAGGAATAAACTTCAGTTTGGTCTAGAATCTACAAAAATGCATCCATAGTGCTGCTACAAAATATATCTGTCTATTTTTATGTATGTGACATGCACTGCAGATGTTTTTTATGTGGTCATATGTACTTACCGGTCTTCCTTCCTATTCAAGAAGCATTGCACAATGACTGAGGAGCGTGATCACGACTTATTGAGATAAGTAAGTGTCTTGTCGATTAGCAGCCTGATTATTGGCTCAAGATTGTATCAGAAATTTCCCACATATTCAAATTTACACTGAGTTATAAAACTTTCTGATGTAGCCCTATGTTTGTAACATTTGCCTCTAAGTGCTATCAGTAGGTCTTCCCTTGCTCTATTATTAAGTGCCTTGATTACAACAGAAAAAATGCTCTGGTAAGTATCAAGCTTTATTGTTTCCACTCTTTTTGAAGTGGAATAGTTTCTAATAGTTTCTGTGAAACTAATGCTAAAGAGAGACTATAAGAGTCTAAACTACAGGCATGCAGGAACAGCACAAGGTCTTGCCAGCTATGGGAAAGGCGGAAAGCCTATTTTCAAATCCCTGAGAACGGGTTAGTGCTGCTGGTAGGAAATGATTTGCCATTTTACAGATCTGAAGGGAGGTAAGGTTGACAGTAAGAAGAAGAGGCCAACAAGGTTTTAAGTTTTTGTGTGACTTTTATTTCAGGAAAGGAAAGGGCATTGACAACAACAGCTGCCTGTAGCACAGCTTCCCCTCCTTTTTTTTCACACTTGACTTCTAATATGGATTCCAGGCATGATTCAGCAAAGAGAGGGAAGAAGATTTCTATAGACATGAGCTGGCAGTATTGGGAAAAAATGATGCAAAAAGGCAACCCTGAAATAACATAATGGGCTTTCTCTGATATGTCTAGAATTTTGATCTTAACAATCTTGCATAAACCTTAAATTGTAGTAGTTTTATGAGTCTCTTGCTTTCACTGCAGAGAGCCATTTGCTCTGAACACAGACTTGGTCTAAGTGGTATCACTAGTCTGGCTCAGAGGAAGTCCCAGTTTACCTTGAGCCTCAGAATTAGAAAAGTAAAACCACTGCATTGCTTTAGGTGGAGATTCATTTTCTTCTTATTTAAGTACATGGCAAACAGACAGAGAATGATTTTGTGATCTAGGAATGCCGGAAAAGGTGCTGACAGCTGGGGTACTTTATCCTCCCTTCTTAAGTAAGTGTTCCCTCTCCAAATCTGGGACAACAGTTTTTATCTTGAGGAACAGATTTTTGAAGACAACAGTAAACCTCAGGAGCTCGTCCAACCTATCCCCATGCCTCAAGATAAGAGCAACTGTTTCTAAACCACGTGGACTGGACTGAAACACGTATCTACACAAGCCATTCACCTTTAGTAGGTAACTATAAGGAGTCATGGGTTGGCTGCATGTTAATCACAATGGGCACACATAAGTACAGGAAAAGAAGAGGAAAAAAACTTATGAGGCAGAAACTTGATCAGTGTGGGAGTGATTGATTTTTCAGATGGCTGTGAGAGTTGGTGGTTATTGTATTTTAGCATATGATTAGAACTGCTTACGTTTGGGTATTGTTGAAATCCAATGGACAGTGGATAATCTTCAGCAATTTAAGTGTGAATTAAAATGACAAATGCCTCCTTTTGTTGAAATAGTGGCACAGTCAGGTGAGGTCCCTGGTGGCCGAAAAAGGGAAAGTTTGCACCCATTTTTTAAAAAGTAAGAAGAGAGGACCCTGGGAACTACCGACCTGTCAGCCTCACCTCTGTGCCTGGGAAGGTCAAAGAACAGATCCTCCTAGAAGCTGTGCTAAGGCTCACGGTGGACAGGGAGGCAGTTCAACACAGCCACCCTGGCAGGGCTTGTCTTACCAATCTAGTGGCCTTCTATGATGGGGTGACTGCATCAGTGGACAAGGGAAGAGCTACAAATGTCACCTTTCTGAACATCTGTAAAACCTTTGGCACGGTTCCCAAAAATGTCCTTCTTGCTAAATAGAGAGATATATATTTGATGAGTGGACTGTTCATCGGATGAGGAATTGGCAGGATGGTTGCATCCAGAGGGTAGTAGCAGTCAATGGCTCAATGTCCAGTTGGAGATCAGTGAAAAGCGATGTCCTTCAGGAGTCCAGTATTGTTTAATATCTTTTAATATCTTCACCAGTCACATAGTGGGATCGAGTGCACCCTCAGCAAGTTTGCAGATGTCACCAAGCTGAGTGGTGCAGGTGAAACACTTGAGGGAAAGATACCATCCAGAGAGACCTGAACAAGCTCAAGAAGTGGGCTGTGGGAACCTTAAGAAGTTTAACAAAGTCACGTTTAAGGTCCCATACCTAGATCAGAGAAAACTCCTGTATCAATACAGGCTGGGGCATGAAGGGATTAACTGAAACTCTGCTGAGAAGGACTTGAGGGTGCTGATGGACGAAAGGCTGGACATGGGCCAATGGTGTGCACTTGCAGCTCAGAGAAACAAACGTGTCCTGGGCTGCATCAAAAGCAGTGTCAGCAGCAGGCTGAGGGAGGGGATTCTGCTCCTCTCTCTGTTGAAACTCCGCACAGAGTGCTGGACTTAGCTCTGGAGTCCTCAGCACAGGAAGGCCATAACCCCAACCCTAACCCAAACAGATTGGATTCTAGAGGTGACCTTGAAGATGACCAGCGACTGAAGCACCTCTCCTATGAGGACAGGCTGAAAGAGTTAGGGGTTGCTCAGCTTGGGGAAGAGAAGACTCTAGGAGACTTTTTTGTGCCCCTTCAATCCTTAGAAGAAAAATGGTGACAATATTTTTAAGCAGGTCCTGTTGGGATAGAACAAGGGGTAATAGTTTAAACCAAAAGAGGGTAGATTTAGACTAGCTACAAGGTGGAATATTTTTACAATTAGGGCAGTCAAACACTGGCACAGGTTGCCCAGAGAAGCCCCATCCCTGGAAACATTCAAGGCCAGGTTAGATGTGGCTCTGAGCCTGATCTAGTTGAAGATGTCCCTGCCCATGGCAAAGGGAGTTGGACCAGGTGACCTTACATATCCCTTCCTACCCAAACCATTCTTTGTTTCTGTGTTACTCGCAGAAATAATTTATGCAGATGATAAGAGCAATACTGTATTGACAGCAACATTAGAAGGAACTCTGTAAATTATGGACAGCAGCACAGGTTGCTTTAAAGCACTTTGCAACTGTAAAACCCCAGAAGTTTGTACCAATAGTCCTCCTTCTCCTCTTTAGTAACTGAAGATTACTCTTCTCTTAAAAAAAAAATCAATTTAAACTGACAAGGTCAGTACAAATATTTTTCATTACCCTGTGTGTCCTGTTATGGTGCAGGAAATCTCAAATCTACACAATTTGATGGTTCTGGGACTGGAAAAAGAACAGTAGAGGAGTGACTGGTACAGACAACAGTGCACAGAGATGTGAATGTAGCTACCATTTCCACACTAAAGTTTTAATAATGCTTTCGTTTTCTCTTAAGATTATCAGAAATTGAGACTCATCCCTTGCGATCCCTGTGTTAATTGTGGCTGTTTATGATAATAACTTTCTTGATTATTTTGGATGATTTGAGTTCTGAGATTTTTCTCATATATATGTGAGTGCATCTTCATGTTTTAAGATATGAAAATTGCTCTGGTGTATTCCTGTTAAATTGCATGGTAATAACTATAACAATATCCCACATAAATTATGACTGTGGAGACTTACCTACTTGTCCTTGCCTCAGCTAATTATATTTCACCCCCATTCACTTTTTTCATGCTGTCACTTCAGATGTATATTTTTTGGTTCTCTAGCTCTGCGGTAGCTCTTGTACATTCCCTGACAGCAGGGTGGGTTACAGTTACAGTAGGGAGACTTGCTGGAGTAAATGAACTGAAATGAAAGATATTTTAGTCTCCTGACATACAATCCTCAAGTAACTGTATGGAAAGCACACATTTTTTTAGTGAATGAGTAGTTCTGACACATAATTCAAATGCTTGAAACCAGGCACTTTCAGGGACAGATTCAATGCAGAGACAGTCCAGACAGGTCACACACTGCACCTCCTTTTATTTTAGGGCTGGGTCAATGGTGTGAAACCCAACAGGAGGACCTGGCTCTTTGGACCATGAACAATGAGGAATGGACTGTCCAGAAGTGCAAGCCCCAAAATTTTGCCCCTCTTCAGCCATTTAACAACTGGGAACATAAAGGGTGGGATCATGCTCTGACTTCTGACTCGTTCTCCAGAGCTCAGCTGTCCAGACCTGCACTTTTAGCATGCATTAAATTCTCTTTCATACTGGTGACCCTCAATATGAGAGCACTTGCCCAGGAAGTGACTGACATGTCCAAGTCTCTCCTCAGTCCAAAAAGATCCAAAGTGTTATATCTCAGGAGGACAAATCAAATGCAGGGAGCACCCAAACTACAGCCAGCCTTCCAGCTAAATTTCTATTATTTAGTTTTAGAAGCAATTTATTCTTAGGAAGGTCATTTTTCTAGAAAAACATTTGACAGTAGATTGTTTAGGGTGGGTGGATGTCTTTAGAGAGCAGTCTGCCATTTTGTTGAAAGGGCAGGTCTGGCTGTGTGTCTTTTGTGGATCCAGAGAAGCTGAGGACACACTGTCCCCCCTTTCCATGCCTTCTGGTCTGCGTTGTCCCAGAGGAGCAGTGGTTTTTTTTCCAGAGCTCTCTTTATTTAAAAGCTGTGTTTTCAGTGAGGGTTTTTAACACTCGAGTAAGTGCCATAGTATTGATGCAACATAGGTTACGTGGCACACTCTTAGCAAGGTAGGGATGGTATGTACCTTCACTACTCAGTTCTTTGACATTTACATTTTTCCTTTTCTAAAGCATTTACAGCTCTCTAAAACATCCTATTTTACCTTCCATGTCCTTCGCACAAAAAGTAACAATAAAAGAATTAAAACTCCTCAAGGGAAAAATGATTTTTTTTGTCAAAACACTTCTCTGCTTGATAAACAATGAGATATTTCAGCCAGATTTAAACCCACAATTTCCAAAAAATGTACGAGTTATTCTGGTGACATTGCTACTGTATTAGCCTTTCTGTTCTCTCTCTGGCTTCTTATACTGTCAGATATTATCAGGCTACCTAAGCATCTCACGCATAAAATCAATAGCAAAAGTAAAATCTCTACAGGAGTTCATACTCTCTGGCAATGCTCCCTTCTCACCGGTAAAGATTTTTTCTTGAGTCAGGGCTTTTTTTCTTGATTTTGAAGAGTGAAGAGGAAAATGTTTAACAGTAAATGTGGTATTTGTATCACGTGAGCTGAACCCACAAAAAAAAGGATCGTTAGAAGTACTGGTGGCACCTCTTAAAGGCAGCTGCCCCAGGGTCCCCATTGCATGTGCCCACTCATTCCCATAGCCCAAGGTGACATGGCCTGGGGATGAGGACCCCCAGCACGAGTGGGATTCCTGCCTGCAGCAAGGCTGGGTGGCTTTTGCACCACATGGTCCACGGCAGCCCTGGCACTGCTGTCCCCAAAGGGATCAGCATAACCCCTTATTTGAACCATTGGCCTCATCTGACTCCCACACCTTTCTGTTAAATTCAGCACTTCCATTTGTTTCTAAAGCTCTCCCTTACATCTTTCTGCCAAAGCACTTCACATCTTGAGTTTCCTCCTCCACACTTTTTTCCTGTGTTTTTCTCCCTCAGGAGTCTCTTTTCCAGAATAAATAGGTGCTGTTTAATCTTTCCTCGTATGGAAGCTCTTCCATACTTTGGAATATTCTCATCTCTCTTGTCTAAAACTTATGACTATTTTTTTTTTTACAGTGAGAGACCAGGAGGGCAATGAATTACTTCAGGTATCGATGCACCAAGGGTTTAAACAATGGCACAATGATGTCTGTTGTTTCTGCTGCCTTTTTCATCTTTCTGTGCACAGGGACACTGATGAAACCCCTCTTAATAATGTCACCAGTGTCATTGTAGAGTTTTCTTTTGTATTGTCATTTGTGCCGCATTTTAGAGAAGAAGAAGTATTTTTAGTAACACGTGAGGCATAAAAGCAGGTGCTGCATCTTTCAGTTTCACAATTTAACCCAAATGGCTTTTTGTGTCATTAGCTTCAAGCAGTCCTGCTGAAAAGAACTATAAACTACAATCCAGGCTACATTTTCTTTCCACAGAAAATTTCCAGCAGCAACATATGTGCTTATCGCGTAGTTGGGGCTGATCCAAGCCAGGCAGAAGTTGCCCTGCAGTGCTGTGCTCATGAGAAGAGATGCCGAGGGGCTCTTGGGTGTCCCCCGCCACAAGCAGGCCACCCAAGCAGGGACAGCACAATGGACCCATGTGGCCTTCTGAAGATCCCCTGCCCTTGTGGTTTGTACCCAATGCTGTATCCCAGCCACCTCCTGAGGCCAAGAGGAGTTTGCAATCAGCAGTAGGTCTCAGAGTGGTGGCTGATTGCTGTTGGTGGCCCTGCACTGTGGGCAGACAATAACACCCCGATGTCATTGCAAAGGGGACACTGGCAGACTCCCAGTTAGCAAATCCAACGCTGGTGGGCAGACCCACACCTTCAATGGGTCCAGGTAAGTCAATTTGGTGCCAGAATGATTGAGTTCCCACACACTCCCACGTGATGAATTTTTCTCTGAGAGGCCCATGCAGAGCTCATGCTCAGGTTGTTTGTGGTGATGGCTTCTACAAAGATGTGAGCTGACACCAGCACCCATTTCATGTGCAGCTGCTCTCAACTGCAGCCCGCCTTCGTGCTGCCCACCCTTGTGCCAGCCCACATAAAATAGGCTGCACCATAGGTGCAGTTTCTGGTAGTGACATCAATAGGGGTCAACCCAAATTTTGGGAATCCAAGGTAAAAAAGAAATGATTATTCAGAAACCACAGGCTATCCACCCCTGGAAAACAATTGTTACCATGGATTGCCCTTAGTTATGTTGGGGGCAACCACCCCTCTGACTAAGGAAGCAGCTACTGGTATTTGCTCTTTTATTGCTAGTCCTGGAGTCCTGGAACAAGGATATTTTAGCTAGATTAGAAAACCTGGAACATCATTTTGTACTGCTGATTGGCAGCTTTTTCTTTTGCAGTAAATGCAGGATATTTCTTGGGGTGCTTTGCAAGCAGTTACCTCCAAGTGCTCAGCAGAACAGACCGTAGTCTCACACAAGACTTTTTCTCAACTGTGTCATTGCTGCTGTAAGCCTGAGAAACCGTTGTTACTACAGTCCACAAAATTCATCCCAACCCACAGCCCACTTCTCATTTTTTTCCATGCTGCAGGAACAGCAGCCTAATCTATGTTTTGTTCCAGGAAGAGTGTGAGCAAGACTGAAGCATTACAAGTTGTTCTTTGTCTTTGCCATAGCCATGGTGAAACAAACATGGTGAATCAACTCAATGATCCATTTTCTTGCTTTCCCGATAACTTCCACCGGAAAAGTGCAGCCTGTTTTGGTGCTACAAAGTTTGAACTTGGGATCATTTACAACAGCAATATTTATTCACTATTATTTTGTTGAAGCAATGTACAAAGGCAGGGTTTAACCTGTGAAATGAGTCATCTATTCCCATATAGACTGTAAAATCGAATGCACAACTATTTCAATTAATACAGTAAACTGTCTTTAAGCAACAGGAATGATTTTGTATAAATTTTTGACTGCAGAAGATGCCATCATTCTTTGGTCTAATTGTTCTTGATTTAACTCCTTATCTTTTTATTCAAAGAAAAGGAATGACAACTTGTCTCACTGGGAGAAAAGTTTGCTCATAGATGGATCAGGAATAATTAGACCAAATGGTACTGCAAACTCCAGCAGACAGGATATCTCCATTACAGAGAGTAATGTTGTCATTTCTTTGACCATCCTCCCATCAATCCATCCATCAACAAATTAAAGTTGGCTAAAGAGCCACTTATCTTGAGTGCTTTTTACCCTGATTGCTGTCAATCTAGGTAAATAAACATTTTCCCTTGGCAGAGTTTGCATATTTAACCAGTTTCAGGAGACAGTCCCCTTGCTACTCAAACATCCGGCAAACAACACATGCTTTTGTGGGTTTTGCTGTGTTTCCTGACTCACCTCACCCACGTGTTGTAACGGCATTGAATAAACCCTACTCCATCTGACTCCCCTTGGTTTGTCTTTGAAGATAGAATGACTAGGATAAAGTTGCAATAAAACTTGCAGACTGAAAAATGTTTAGCAATTAATTTTACTTCCTTAGACTGGAAAAAGCTGGTCTCCCATGCAGGATGCAAAACAATTGTGAAACAAGGGTATGACAGGAAGAAAAACTAAAAAGTGGAGCTTTATCAGTAAGGAATATGGCAATGCTACTGCATCTGACTTCCATCGTTTAAACCGTGACACCATAAATTACTTTAGGGCTTCGTGATGCACATAAACATGATATGAGCAGCATTTTATTTGCTATCTAATAAATATGTATGTGACAGTGAATACACTGTTAAAGATATTACTTTCTTCCTATTATTTATTTTTCACTTAATTGATACATAGTGTGGTTCACACTCTGCCTGCTGCCCATCAGGCAGAAGCACAGGAATAGTGGGCTCAGTTATTAGTATTAATGTATGCCTGGTTCTTCCCAAAAGCCCCTCGCAGACACACATGCGCACAGAAGGGGTGACATTTCCCTCCCACCCAAGTCAATAGGTTTTGTGTCACTGCTGTCAGTAACGACAGGGGCTGCTCCCAAAGCTGACTGCTGCTAAATCGGAATAGGACCGAGCTGAGAACAAACCAACTGCTGTGGCCAAAGCTGGAGAGCTGTTAGGGAAGGATGAGAGGAACCACGACCTGATGTTCCCCGTTGGTCATTGAGGACAGTTTGTCTTTCCCTCTCAAATACCTTGCAGATGTGACTGTGGTTGGGACTGTCCAGGGAGTGACATGTTCAGTTGTCACATTGCTGTTACATGGCCAGGACCAGACAGTCCTGGTGCCCAGCCATGCTCTGGAGGGCACAGCTCCTCACACAATGCCAAAGGCTCCTGTGCAGCACAAAACCAGATAGTTTAGTGCTCCCGTTGTCCTGCAGGTTGCCCCTGTGCTGCTTCCTGCCCCTTCACCTGAGTAAGAAGTGTGATCTCATTGCCACAAAACAATCACGCCTCAGCTGTTAGATTTCTCTATAGTGAAGGCAAGCCATTAAAAAATTGTTTTTGCAGTGGTAACATGCATGTGATAATGATATAGAGCTGTCAGTGGAAAATGCTGTCTGAAGAAAGTCTCTTCAGACAAGTTCAGAGTCACAAACAGCGGTATTGCACTGACACTCCCTGATCCCCTCTTGAAGCCAAAGCAAATTCCAAACAGCATCTTCTCTTTTTTACCCTCAATGTAGTTGGCACTGAGCATCTTACTGGTCACAGGCTTCTATCTTTGATGCAGTTAAAGTAAAAGCAAAGGAAGATTTGACTTTCCAAACAGAATTTGTCCCATGTGCAGAAACATCTCCTGAGTCTACAACTCTGAAAGAGCCATTCCAAATTTTGGTGCACCCCTGTTCCCCATCTTGCTCCTCCTGCCCTCCGTGCACTTACTCATTGTGGAAAGGCTTCTCAGGGACTTGCTGAGGAGGCTGTGCACCCCCTGATGATTTGTCAAAGGCGGGGCACGGTGCAGCTGTGCTGTAAGGGTCATCATGACTGATGTTATGGAAGAGAATTCAGCAAGGACACCGTCCCCATGGACTGCAACTGAACAGACGTGGCAAGTAAGTAGCACAACCTTTCCTTACACCCATCCTCCTGTCCTCCTCCTGTCTGTTCAAAAGAGTACAAGGCAGGAGTTTGCTGAAACATGATGAAAAAATGTGACTTTTTCACTTTTTTAATAGACTCAGTAAGGAATCAATAGGTGCCTTCCTTTCCTCTGCCAAAACAACTCAATTTTTATGTCTAGACAAATAAAGGTGACTAGATGAGAGTTTTGTACGCCTAATATTTTAACCAAATCCTACCTCAGATTTCTTTCCTCAAACACAACCACAAAACTAGTGTAAATCTGATCCTGCTGAGTTCAGCAGTCCAACCTCAAAGTACCTTCTCACTCCAGGAGTATCCGTGCCTGTCCTTGCACCATAACCCCCACAAGGCTGTGAGTGTGTAACATGTCACTTCTCTCATATACATGTCCATAAGCACATAAGAGAGTCAAATGTGTGGAACCAAAGTGGTTGTTTACAGATTTGGAGGGCGTGGGAGAAGGTGCGCAGAGCTGGAGAAGGAGATGCAGCTTTGTTTCCCCCACTCCAACACTCACAGGGGACAGTGACAGATGTCCCCACTGAAACCCGCCATCCTGAGCTTGTTCTCTGGCATCTGCTGCCTTCATCCTGCAGCAGAGTCCAAGCTTCACTTTGCCCAGAGGAAAAAAACTTCCCATCTCGAGGATCTTGGCAAGATACCTGAGGTGCCTCATTGAATTCCCTGCGTTTCACTCATGATGAGATGCCATGGTGCCAGGCTTACACTGCCTGCCCACTCATTAAATCTCAGCCGTGTCTTCAGCACTGATATTCTGACCAAGCTCTTCAAATGCAAGCATGGATGGCCTCTGGCTTGTCACTAAAGGGGCCCTCACAGAAGCCAAAGGTGGGTAAGATGGCTGATCTGCTGAGGCAGGAGTAGCCTCCATCTTTTAGCACTTGATTTCCTCATCTTAACTCTGCATAAACATTACTTCTTTGCATTTATTTATACTCAAGTTTAAGTGCCTGTGCAAATTATAGCACAGACAGGCAGAACAGAAATGAGGCATTTAAATGGTAAATAAACACTGCCTGTGCATGGTGGTGCTTTTATAAATAATATCCCCTTTTAAGCTTTATTCTCTTCCGTACAGGAATGTCACTTTTCAGAACATCTGAACTCACAAACATCACACATCAATCTCTTTATATGCTTATTTAAAGAGCATATCAAACTATTTCTGCAAGCAAAAGGACTAAATTATCCATGAATTCCAGATAACCCAGAAAACGTCAACAGTTTTCTGTGATTATAATCCCAAACATGGCAGTTGTAGTGGTTGGAGTACCACCCTTTTAGGAGTGGGAGAGCCATGCATTTCTGGGAACACACATCACTGAGCACATTCTGATTTTTTGTCCCAGCTGTTGTAGATATTGCACTCCTCACATTTCTCCGCCCTTGCATTTGTGTAGTGCCTTTACTGCCTCCTCCGTGCAGCGTTTCTCCCCTAAGGGTGGTAATTTTCAGTAAAGCCCTCACCCAATCCTGGAGAAGGTCTTGGCAAGAAGGTGCTTGGAGACATGCTGATGGAGAAGAGCTGTGTCAGGTAGAGTGGGGTGGAAGCATCTCGGTGCAACATGATTTCTATGTCACACAAGATGGAGGGGGACATAAAAATACTAATCTTCATTATTTCATCCTACAACTTGCAGAAACTATTCATGACTGAAGGCTCCCACCCTTATCACTCCACTTATTAGCACAATATATCCTGGTTGTAAATTTGGTCCTATAGCAATTTCTGATTGGTTTTTGCTGTTGGCAACTAAAATGCAAAGTAACAGAAAACCTTCCACCTTTCTTTATTCTTTGACTCATTACCTTCTTCACATGGTCATCATTCTGATGGTTTTTATTACAATGTTTACAATGCAGACCTATGAACACCTACTAAATTCTACTTAGAAGACTTGTAATAACGACTGCCTACAGCTATTTAAGGAGACTATATTTGCACCTGAAAGGTTTTAGTGACTATAGAGGTAGTCCATGTGCACATTCTCTGGTTTTGAGCTGGGTGCTGTTTCGAGCAACAAACTGGCATGGTTAAAATCAGACTGTTACAGTACTGACCATAGAGAAACGTGTTTCCAAGTCCCGCATTTTGGGAACAGGTAAAACACTGTACAATCTATAGTGCTACATTTTCTCTGAGGTATACGCAGATCCTTCACTGCAGTTAGCAGGGAATGAGATGTTTCTACAGTATCTGCGCAGCAGAAATTAAAAAGAGTAAAAATTTTCCAACTACTGTCCAGAGTATATACAAGTCATATAGCATTTTTATTCCTAGCCTGTGTTTTTGAGGAGTGAGTGGAAACTGGAAACAGAGTGCCATGTTTCTTGTTTCCTGGCTTTGATTTCCTGCCTTCCCCATACCCTGTCTTTAGTAAAAACATGTGACTTAACTTCCAAATGGCTAGATGATTCAGGTATTGTACTAGTATGAAACAGTAGTCAGGAACAAATTTGTCCACATTGCTCACAGAGCTGATAAGACACCAGCAAGTCCCTTGCTGGAGGCAGCAGTGATGGTGTGTCCATGCTGTGGCTTCAGAGCAGACCCAGCCACCCATGGCATGTCCCACCCTGATGTCCACTCTTCTTGGCAGATGGAAGTGTTTGTAGAGGCAGAAACACCTGTGACCGTGTTGAGGGATTCGTCCAAGCAGTCCCCAGATGTGTTTGCAAGGTGGTGTGGAGAAGTTGGTGTTGCTCAGTCCTACAGTGCCTGTCCTGTGCCTGCAGAGCAGGTATGGCACCCGCCAAAACTGCCAACCTGCCAAGCACTGGATTTCTCCACAATTTTAACAGGCATGATGGAAATGCAAATTCTTTTCAGTATGACTGTGTTTGGTCTTTTTTGTCTCAGAATCAGAATGCACTGGTAGAATTTATTGTAGGTGCAGTTTTGCCATCCTACTGTAAGATGCAAAACTGAGAAAAAATTGAATATTGTGTGAAAAGGACTGAGGCAAAACACAAGCGTTATACAGTCTCCTCCTAATGTGGTCTCTCAGAGAGGATAATAATATAAACATTCATCCATTAGAAAAAAAACTACCCTTTACTGCCCCCCATTAAATACATTGGCAGTCCTATTAAAATACAAGTCAGATTTGTGTTTAATGATCTTGAAAGGAAAGTAATTGCTTGAGTATTACCATTCAAATGTTCTTACAGCAGCATATAATATTTACAGTCTAAGTGCCACTTCTGAGTGCTACGTGGCACTGAAGATTGCCCAGCCTCTTCAGAGAGCCTGTGTAGCTGAGAGCCTGGGTACAAAAATGATACGCCCTCTGAGCACTGCAAGGCCTGTGAGAAACAACCAAGCAATAGACTGCATAATTTTTCAATTTTCATAAACCCTTGAAAGGAAAAAAAAATGTACAATACCTCCTCCAACACTGCAAAGCATTTGAACGCCACAAATGCTTTCTCAGGTGAGGAGTTCTGCTGTTAATCACATGAGTCAAGCTCCTTGCTCTGAAAGCATCGCATTCCAGCAGCAGGACAAAGTCGGGCTGAAATCTGTCATATTTTACTCTGTAAAATCTGTAACCCCTGACAGTGTCTTAGTCAACATAATAGGTTACGTGTACCCAAGTTTTACACAGGTTTTTGTGGGAACATCCTCACACCGAAGTTAGGAAGAGGGGAATTTGAAAGTAAAGAGGAAGCAAAAATATTTTTATTACATTTATTTGTACAAGTTTATCAAGAGTAAACCAGGAGAGTATTTCGTACAGCACATGGCAAGAGTGCCACAAAGACTATTTGAAATTTCCCAGTGGGAAAAAGTGAGGTCCAAGCCCTTTTTCCTTCTCTTATCTGTCTTGCCTCTCAACGTCTCGGTCCCTCAGGCTTCAAGAGGGACAGTGGATGACTGGGATTGGCATCAATGGTTCAAAAGTAACTTGCCATAGCAGTCCCTGCAGTGTAAATCTGCTTGGTAAGGTCTGTCCCTTGCTCTGTGCTTGTACAAAATGCAGCATGGGGAGGCCACAGTCATCACTGGGACTCTTGGACCCACTTACAAGCAAGATTAATTAAAAAATACTAATGAACTCAAAATGTCTATGGCATTGCCTTTTGTTGGACATGCTGGTTCTGCGAATGACAATCCTGCCATAGTGAATTAGCTTTTACATCCTTGGATGCCGCTGTCAGATGCCATCCCAAGGAAGGAGGACAGCAAGGATGTGATGTGAATGGAGTCGGGTGAGAGGCAGTAAAGCACCAAGATGTACTAATCTGAGTGGTGCCATGGGCCAGATATTCCTGTTAGAATTTGGGGAGGGTGTCTATAAGCACTTTGTTAATTATAATGGCTAACATTTCTGTAAAGGAGCAGGTCATATACTTTCTCTCCTTTCTATGCACTTGGCTGAGAACCTGCCTCCTCTCTCAGATGTTATTCCCTGCAGAATGTGGTCTTCTTTAGAACACTTTCTCCATCTCAGTCACTCATGAAGTGGTGGTTGAAACAGTCCAGGCATGGTGAACTTCATTACCTTTTATATTTAGAGTTTCTTAGAGCACTCTCACCATAAAAAAGACCTGTAAAGCAGGCACAGAGCTAGTCTATGCTCCTGTTAAATCCCTGGGTGATGCCAGGAGCTTTAATGGAAGTAGGAACAAAACTTGAAATCTCTGTGAGTGCTGTGAAATGCCTGGACACCTCTTTATGAGAACACATGGGTGAAGAATAAACCAGAGAACCAGGAAAAGTGGAAAACATTTTCAGTTTATGCAAACTATAATAGAAAAGAAGAGCAGATACGCCATTCAAGTAATCAGGGGTACACACCGATCTTTGAAGGCTTGAGCATCATTGCAATATGTGCATATGAATCAAGATGGCTCTCTAACTGTGTACCAAGAGGAATCATCTTTGCAAGCCAGTTAACTGAGCTGAGAATTGAAAATCAGCACCCAAGTCTGTCCCAGTTCCCTCTGCAGGTTAGTAAATCTTTGGGTCAGGATGCTTAAGAAGTCCAATTCTCTTTGGCCTTTCACCAGTGAACTGAAAAATGTGACTGTGTCGAATGATCTGAGATTTAGCTGAGCTCCTCATTACAGTTTTCTGATTCCCTGATTAGTGAGGTTTAAATTCAAGCTGGAACAGATCAGGTACAATCAACAAACCCAGGAAAAAATGCACCTCTGTCATTTTAACATGACTTGCCTCAGCTTCAGACCGACTAAATAATGCATCTGGATGGCACAACACGTTGCTCTTGAGAACCTGAACAGAGCTCTTGTGCTGTTATTGCAGTTGGGACTGAGTGTTATTCAAGGTCGATGACCAACTGGTGGTGCTAATGCTTCATTGGATGGGAGGTGAAGAAGGGTTCATCACCTCTCACTGAACATGTACATTCATTACACAAACCCTCTGCAAATTACAAAGCAGCTTTCACCAGCCTTGCAGTTAAAGGACACAGCCTGAGTTTCAAAAGACACTTGTAGGAAGCAGTTACACACAAGTTCCAAAAATTTCATATGGCAGCACTTTGACTGTGAGGTCTTCAAGGAGCAGTCACTTGCTTAGGACACTCAACCATCCATAGTCCCTTAGTCCCTGTAATACACTTTTGTGGGGTTTTTTTGTGTCTGTAAAATGTTTATTGCCTGGGAGGGGGTTTAGACACTAACTTGTTTGTGTGTGACTATGAAACATTTACTCGCATCAAGCGAGACAAGCCTGGGCTTGAGGGATAGTTGGCCACAGTCAGAGCCAACCAGCCTGGCTAATAAAGCATAGTTTGAGCCATGGTGGGTGGAGAAGGCTCTGGAGCCAAGTGTCACTCCATGTTTCAGGAAGCACAGTCACAGACTGCAGCAGAAATAGATTCCAAGAACTGCAGGAGTGTGAAAATAAAAAGAGAACCCTGTTACTTTCATTTATTCAAGTAAGTGATACATCTTTTAAAAAAGTCAAGGTGCCATGATTCATATTTGGTGGAGGCTGTTTACTCTCGCAGGGGTTCGTGTTTGGTGGCATTTTACAGCTCTGTCCCCTGGGTGTTGTGCTGAAAGTCACCTGTAACAAACAGGTCAGTGACAAGTGGTACAAGGGATTGCCCTGTTGCCCAGCGAGGAGAAGGGAGGAACTGTGTCATTTACTTTTGCAGCAGGCAGACTGAGAGAGGAAAACCCCTTTTCACACCAGCTCTGACCTGTAAGGACAGTTTCTTGGAAAGACTGAATGTGAGCTTCTCAGATTAAAGGTGAGGAGTGGAAGAGGGACCTGTAGTGTGATACGGTGACAGATGACTTGTGAGACACCAGGTGATTACAGCCTAGCAGCACTCTTGCCATTGAGTTTATTCATTCTTTGATATCATCTTTCTCTGATAGCTGTTAAATCTTGGGAGAAGTGGAGTACCCCTGGGTCTTGCAAAGGGATTCCCACTCTGCCCCCTCCCAGCACCACGCTCCCATCCCACCCACAGTATTTGGTGTGGTCAGTGTCTGGAAGCTATTCACACCTGGCACTTCCAGTGAAATAGCTAGAAATTACTGTGCCTAGTAACAGGTTGGCCTTTTTCCACACTTTCTGCAGTAATTACAGTTTTAATACTATGAAAACCCATTGAGATACTTTGGCCATTAATGCCAAATATCCCCCTTGATAAGCATGTCTTATCTTCCAGTAGTGGTTAAAGTGATGACCATTTTTTTTTAGTTCAGAGGAGTACCAGTGCACTCCGTGAAGCTTTATCTCACAAAAAATAGACATACAGTTTCTTCATTTCCTCTTAAATACAATACCTGCAGGTACTGTGCAGGTTCCTGAAGGTCAGGCTCATGCCGGTCTCCTCCCATAGGAAGTGCCAGCACAGTGACACAGGAGGTTCTATCCCACCAGCAAAGGCAGCCAAAGTAAACAGGGACCTGAACTTCACCTGCTGATGTTCACTGGGTATACGCTTAAGTTATCAATGGCAATTCTGAACCTTTGTTCTATCTGTCCTTCTGAAGGGGATCTGGTGCCATGCAATGGTCCCTGGGTTTCCTTTCTTTTTTCTCTCCATTCCCAACAACCACATTTTTTCTACTCCAAATCCTTTCCTAGTGGTTTTCTAAATGTCTTCTTTATGAAGAGTGTGACTTCTTTCTTCTCCCTGTGCATTCTCCTCTCCAAAGGGGCAGCCCTGACAGTAACTCTCCCCTTTGGCATTATGTATCACCTGGCAAGGTACAAGCTCCATTGTTTGTTTCCTTTCTGGTTCATCCCACTAGTTTTCCATACTCAAGCGTATTAATATTCCAGCTCTGATTGTCATTTATCTTTTGTTGGAGAACATTTGCCTTCTGTCTTATTTAGAAAAGAAAAAGTGAAATTGGTGCCAGATTTTTTTAAAAGTGAAGGCTTCTTCTCTATTTTTGTTGCAGCCACTTAAAAGCTCAGCTACTTTGCATTGCAGGATGTGCAAACCCCATGAGGCACACGAATGTTGGGTGTGCAGACCAGACAACTGCATGTACAAATGTCCAGTTAAATGCTTGTCTGGTGATACGCATTCCTAAATACAAGAATGCTGGATACCAGCATGTCAGACTGGGGCTGAGGCTCAGGACCGGTGCAATGGGAATGTTGGGGGCACAGGGCAGAGAGGTTGGGCTCTGCTGGCAGATATGGCTGCATTTGTGCATGCAGTCCTCATCTTCTGACATTTGCAAATTTGTCCCTTAATCTCTGTGGTGTAGGATTTGCTGTCAAGAAACATCGTCTGGGATGAGCTGTTGGGATTCAGATTATCAACCAAACATTAATTATTCTTCTAACTAAACCCTCAACAGCTAGGCTAGATAATACAAATGTAAAAAAAGCAAATGAGGATGAATCATGTTCACTACTTGAAATCTGGACTGCATCATGCTGTAGGAACAAAATCAAATACCATATGCATATGTGTGTTGAGACTTAGAAGAGCCAGATCCTCAGCTGGGGCTGGGAAATGTAGTTCTGATGCCACTGACCTCAGAAGATGCTTTCCCCAGTTTAAGACTTCCCCGAGCAGCTTTGTTTATTCTGAGCACCTGGAGTGCGATTCCAGATAATAACAAGATCTGTTGGGCTGTACTGAGGAAAGCTGAAGCCAAAATAAGACCTGCTAATCTTCTGCAGAAGAAAACTTTTTTTAAAGTCATGCATATGCAGAAGCTGCTCAGATAGACAGAAGTAGTGTAAGCCCTTGGAGAAGCTGCAACGGGTGCCTGCCCACTCACCAGGCAGTGTCTGTGCAAAAAGCATCGGAGTTTTTTGAAAGAACAGCAAGCCTGTCTGTTGTAGTTACTCACCAATAGGACCCAGGTCTTCAGTTCATGTAAATGAACTCATCTGGCTTCAGCACAGCTTTATATTTATATCCCTATGTTCCACATATAGTTGAAATGTCATGGTGCTTAATACCATCATGGTGCTGTCCTTGCATTCAACTAGGCTAGAGATTAAGTATTTACATTTCTGTATACACAACTAAATGCTTTTAAACCCAAGTCAGGGGTTTAAAATCTCAGAATAGAGCCATAAAGAGCTAATGAGAAGAATAAAAATCAGGTAGTTAAAAAATGATGTAAGGTAGAGCCTTAATTTTTTATTATTAAATTCACAGCACATTAAATATTAAGTGTTCATAAACTTTGTTTTGTGCAATGATAAATTAATAATATCTACATAGACATGTTCTTTTACAAAGGGAAGCTAAGAAACATAGTACCAGAGGGCCTTGTGTTGACAACTGAAACTATTAGAATAGACTCCTTAATCTTCAATCATAAAAAGTAGATAATGTTATTTCTTATTACTATTAAATGCAAAGTGCCTTACCAGGAAACATATATGCTATTACTAAAAATAACTGCCTGAGAACGTTTTGAGCAAGAAAGAAAAAGATGTTAGCAAATTATATCTTGGGATATATTCAGTGAAATATTCTCTACTAATCTCTGCCATATAAAAATTGCTTTTCAACTTGTTCTTCTATTAGGTCATAACAGGTTGCATAATGTTTATGTCTGAGGACAGAAACTGTCACAGTTTAACATGGTATGATGTGCTCTTGGTAAAAGTCACCAATAGACCCAAGATACAGGATGGTGTAATACTTTATTACTGAAAAACCTCTGCTGACTTCCACCTGGGGAAGGGATGATGATCTCCGTGTTTTCCATCCTATCTACAGTGAACTATGTTTCCTTAATTAAAGCAAAGGGACTTCAGTAAATTTTGTCTAGGATTTAGCAACATTAATCATTTAAATGTTTCCTGTGGTTCATAAATATGTGAGGAGGAGGAGGAGGTGGGTTCCAGGTCGTTCTCCTCAAAGCCTAACTCCTTGTCTGCAGACCTTGTCTGAAGTATTTCAGGATGAAATGTAACCTAAATGAAGGAGTTATGGGTTTGTAAAGTATTTATACATGACCTAGACAGCAAACTCATCCACTGATTACTGATGTAGCTGCCAGTACATGGGAGTAGATGGGCTTTGAAGACAGGAGCCCTTCAGACCCTTCACTGGGACAATTGCAAAGCTGGTAAAGAGCGATTTGAAGCACCTCAAACCTTCTTCCAGTAACGGTAGGACGAAATGTTGATTTGCATGAGCGCACACTAATTTTTGCGTCCTGTTAATTTAAATACTTCTTTTCCAAACTAGAAGTCAAATGAGACTCATCTAAGGTTACTACGAGCAATTTTGAAACCTTTGTACATATATTTGCCTTCAAAACCTTCTGCATCTGCTTCCAGTGTGTAGAAGCAAACCCTAACCCTGGCCTGGTGTGCTGCCTGACTGGGAACGCTGCAGCTCCTCTGCAGTGCCAGTGCAGGGACCCCCAGCCCAGCAGCACACCACGGGTCCCATGCAGCTTCTGCCCCAGTTTGGTTGTTTTTTTTTTCTCATGCTCCTGAATGAGGCTGGGCTGGAGCAACACGTGCTCTCCTTGTCTGTTCTAACGGGCGGACGGTCTGCCCCGGCCAGCTGATGGGAACTAGGACATGCACAGGACTGTGTCCTCCTCATTCAGCTGCTGCAACGGCCTGGGAGCCAGCTGGAGCATTAAGGAGCCGAGCAGCTCCCTGCCAGCCCCACTCCCGGCGCCAGCTTTAGGCGTAGGACAGATCGCCAGTTGCCTGGAGAGGAGGCTGGTGGAGGCAGTGAAATCACAGCCGGGAGAGGACGAGCCGTGCCCTGGGGTGCAGCAGCAGCTGCTGCTCCCTGACAGGTTTCCCCAGGCCCCCCACTCCCTGTGGCACAGCCCCTTCTTGTCTTTCTTCCCAGTTGTGGGGGCTCTGGCTGCTTGCCTGCAGCCCTGCCTACGTTCTGCCTCTTGCTCAGTGCTGGCCTGGCCACCCTGAATTGTGCTCTCCCTTGGAGTCATGGCAGGGACCATCAGTGGCCCACAGGCACCCATCCTTGGTGTCAGGCTTCATCCTCACGGAAAACAGACTTCTGTCCCCCAAGAAGTGTCTCCAGACCTGTGCCTTGAACACAGGGGACACCTGTCTGTGCTGCAAAATCAACTGTGCTGCAAAATAAACTGTGCTAAAAATTGAGATAGAGCAAAACAGTAGGGAGGAAGGTTGGGCTCTGCTTCCATTCTTGTATTGGGAGGTTATTCACCAGAGAGAACTCATCCCAACCCGTGCAGCCAGGGCAGCCTCTGTGGGAGCTGCTTTGGGAGGGAGGGTAAACATGAGGCAGTTGGCGCATCCCATCACCACACTCAGGCCCTCCAAGCCCTTCACCATTTCGTGGATAGCTACTGCTGAAAACCACCCACAGGAGACTGCTACCAATTCCTCTCTTATGTGCTTCATATCCTGTTCTGGTAACACAAATAGCAGTGAGGGAATGGTGCCTGCTCTGTATACCAGCCAGGAGACACTGCTTTTTTTGCTATGATACAGAATAGAGAGAAAACATCCCAAACACATCAATGTTCTGAACTTCCAGGTGAAAACCACTGGCATATCAAAAGTGCAACCAGGGCTGCCAAAGAACTGGGGGCAGACCCCAGTCAATGGGCAGCCTGGTGTCAGCTGCCCAGCAGCCTGAAGCACAGCTTCAAAACTGGATGATCCTGACCATGTAGGTCCTCCAGCAGCTGGGCTGGACACAGGCTACAAGTGAGCAGTGTTATCGGGAAGCACCTTCATAAAATACTGGCGGTTTTGGGACGCCTAGAGAAAGGACTCAAAAGGTCTCAAACTGATAGGCATTAACGACAGGGAAGGCTTATCCAAGCAGCTAATGGGGTTTAAGTGGGATAACCCCAGGCTGACAGTGGCAGATACCATCGGTAAGACACCTGGACAGAAATACCTGCACTACACAGCCCTGGTGTTATTGGCTCAGCACGAACTAGAAGAGGCATGATGCAGTCCAGCAGGATTAGTGGAAACCTCCACCTGGACGAGTTTAGGGTAAGCTCCTCAGCATTTAGTCCCAGGGTAGTTTAAATAGTTTTCTTCTTAAGGGATTGGCTCTGAAAATCCCTCTCTTAAGCACTTAACTACAGGTCGGCTTGCTGGCACAGAGCGGCCTCATTCGGCTACCGCGTTCCCAAAGGCGATGGCTCGGGGGAGGACTGGGAGCTGCCGCGCTCCGATCTGTGCTACCTGCAGAAAACAGGCTGCACATCACTCCTTTCAGGCTGCTTCAGGATCACTGCTGGCTGCCGTGCCGCCGAAGCCCCGCTGTGCCAGGCTGTGTCTGCAGCACAGACATCACCGCGGGGCAACCGCCGAGACACGGCCGGAGAGGGGCTGCGCTTCTGCAGGAAAGAGGGCTGCTCCTCTCTCTCTGCTGTCTCCCAGAAGGGCTACTGCTGAATTATGCCTTCCCAGAGCTTCAGCAAACAGCTTCCTGACTTCTTGTTTTTCCCCCGTTTCCTTTTCTCAGCTGGTCCAGCAGATCTGCACTTGCAAGATACGGCATTGTCATTATACATAATATACTTATTTTTAGTATAAACCTACTCTAACTGGACCTTTCCAAAGGAGCTAAACTGCATAGGTGACAACCTCTCCATTTGTATACTTGGGAGTCATTTGGTCAAGCAAAGCTGCTGTATGTAAACGTCACATTCACTGCATAACAATTGGAGTGAAGTTTTTATGCACAGGGCTTTTCATTTTCCAATCAACAGCCCTGAGTTGGGACTTTTGGGGTAAACTGGTAGCTCTGAGCAGCTTTGAAACATCACAAGTGGAGGGTTTTGTCTCCGGAAGATTTACTAGCAGCGATCTTTTCTTCAACTGTTTTATTAGCCTCCTTTTACATATGTATAGTGGTGAGGGGGAAAAAAACCTGTTGTTGGTGAGGTACAGAGCCTATTTCTGCTGTGGTATTCACAGAAAAAAAATTGTGTGAAAAATTGTTTCCCAGGACATCCCCAAATCTTGAAACTTAGCTTAGCATCATGAGGTTTTCAAACCCTTCCAACCTTCTCCACCACACCCCCCCCTCTTTTAAAGGTTGAAGCTGGGGTAACAAATTCAGCAGTAAGAATGGACGCCCTGCCCTTGGCTTCCTGGTGCTGCCAGAATAAATCTGGGCCCCCCGGCCGAACTGTTGGAAAGTTTTCACCCACTTAACATGGGTTTTATAATTTTAACTTGCAAGTTCTTGTTGAATTGAGCCCCGTTGCGCGGACAAATTGAACAAGAAAAGTTTAAATGTTACCACTTTGGCTTCTCCTCAAGTGGTGCTGAGCACAGATGTTTGCGGGGGCCATCATGTCCCTGTAAGAATGGGGGCTTTGTGTGCATAACCTTACAAAGGGCAGAATAGCCCTGCTTTGCTGCCAGCCACAGGATCATCCTATCTTTATGTGTTGATTTATTAGGCCAGGGATGAATGAAACCGTAATTAATATTACTGAAGCATTAGAGTCTATTTAATTTAAATGCCACTGAATATTTCACTTTCAGTTGGGAGTGACAATGTGTTCGGGACTGTTGGTGAAAGCCTCAGCCATCTGTTACCCCTACTAAGAAGGGAAGACAAGAGAGACACAGGGAGACAGAGAGCATTGAGCTTTGTGGCTTTTCCAAGCCTCCAGGATCATCATTCAACTCAAGGGCAGCCAAGAAACATTCCTGCACACTGGACCCTTAGTGTATAGGGGAAAGGCCTGAAAGGGTACAGGGGCAAAACATCTCCCCAGAGGATGGAGAGAGGGAGAGATAGAGGAAGAAAGATTGGGATTTACAGTACATACATATGTACATACATCCCTAAAATATGTGTGAGCATGCGCAACAATATCAACTGCCATGGCAGTAGAGGGAGGGTTGAGCAGGAAAACTGGTCAACTTCCAGATGGTGTAGAAATATTTTTTAAAGGTGGAAGGGAGGGAGGAAAAAGTCAAGGCAAGGTTTGAATGTTTGGTTTTAATTAGTCTAAGCACTGAGGTTCCAGTCTAGCTCCACTGTAGCAAACATCCAGGCTTTGACTCAGTGGGTTTCTCATGAGAGCATGAGACATTCCCCATGAGCTGCTGCTGCGACATGGTCTCCACTGATCCGAAACAAGTAAGAAGGGGAGAGAGGAATAAAATGGGCAGCAGTGTAGGCAGCAGGCTTAGTCCCTGAGAAATGCTGTGTGGTACAAAATGAGCAGTTGGTGAAGCGTCCCCTTTGCTCCTGCAGTGCCAGAGGAGGGTCCCAGGCAGAGCGAGGGGCTGGGCACAGGGGTGGCAGGAGTGCGCCCGTGCATGGGAGATGGCAGAGGGGTCGGCTGGGCAAGGACGCGGGTGGGAGCCTCCATGGTCCGTGGGATGGTAATTAGCACAGTGGGTTTTCTTATAATTGGGATCATTTGTTCTCCCAGTTTTTCTCCTGCGAACTGATTTCATGCCAGAGGGAAGCTGTGTGACTCACACCTTGCCATGCCAATTAGCTGATAAACATCAAATGTAAACAAAGATGGCCTAATTAAGACTAGTCGCCCAACCTCTACAAGCATCTTGTCAAAATCCCACCAGCCTTTCACATCCAGACTTATTTTCTTGTTTGCTGGGACTAAATAAGCAGCTTTGCACAAGACCCACTTATCTTTGAGGTAAGCTTAGAGCAGATAACGAGGGAAATTGGGAGCTAGCCGCAGGGACAGTGTCACCCCCTCCATCTCAGTAGGTGCCTCCTGCCAGGGCAGAGGGCAGGGAGTTGTCTGCCACTGGGTAATGCTGGAGGCTGACCCAGCAGCCACATCCTGAGGTATTCACTCAATTTGTCTTCCTGAGTGCTACTATCTGTACATGAAATCTGTAATGTGCGTGTCTCCTGCTGCTCTCACCTGCTGTGAAAATTCATCAGTCAGAGCCCATCGCTTACCATGGGCCCGTCCCCCAGCTCGCAGCCCGGGGAGTTATTTGCACTTTGGAGCTGAGGTGTACGACAGCGACACATCCCAGCAGCAGCGTTTCACACTCACTTCGCACCAGAGCGAGGGATCACACAGGTGAGCTGTGGCAAAGAAGCAAGCCCATGGAGGAAATTCTATTCCAGGAGGTAGTCTAATGAAATCCGTAGGATGGTTTCATGGCATTATAAAAATAAAATAGGGCCAGAAAGAGATCTCAGTGGATCATCTGAACCGTCCTTCTGCACCTAGACAAGATACCCTGGGTCCCTGAAAATCCCGTGGCTCACCTCAGCAGCTTGTCCTGGCATCTCAATGGCCTTGCTGTTGGGGAAGACATGCCCTTGGTTTGAACCAAATCTCTCTGCTGCACACTGAGCCTATTTGTTCCAGTCTGACCCAGGATGAACACAGAGAGCAACTCTTCCCTTTTGTCACCATCTCTAACGTGCTTGAAGGTTGTTATAATCTCTTTCTCCTCAGTGCCTTCTCCTCCTTCGAGCTCAGCAACTCCAGGTCATTCATCTGTTCCCCATAAATTGTATTTTCCAAGTATTTCATAATTTTTAGTCCTCAGCTCTGAAGTTTCTTCAAGCATCTCTGCTGCTCGTGAAGCATAAGATCCAAATGGGAGCATGACACTAACCTGGCTGTGCTTTGCCCCATCCCTGGTTGCCACACACTTGTCCCTTCCTATGTTGCACCTTGCTTCTTCCAGCCCAACATGGTCACCCTGAATCCCATCCCACCTCCCTGCATACCACTAGTCCTCTTTATCTGTGTCTGGAATTAAGTAATATCAGTTCTGCTATGCAGGACAGGGATGACAATTTAGCAGTGACTGGTTGCAAGGCTGAGTGTCTTCAAGCCCAAACCATTTCTAGTTCAAACTGGCATTGAACCTACTACTACTGTCCTGTTGTCGCTGTGGTTTTGCAATATCTCTTACAGTAGCTTCATCCAAACCACATTGGCCAACATGAAAAGCACTGCCTTGCTGAAGTGAGAGAAAACTGAAGGAATGGATACATCCACCAGCTCTCTCCACATGACAGCAGATACGTACAAAATAACTGAAGTGATTTAGCATAGTTTGTTCTTGACAAATCCCCATTGGTGGATACACCCCCTGCCGTTTACAAATAGTTGTGTGATTATTTGTTCCAGCACTTTCCTGGAGTGGAAACTGAGTTGTCTTGTCTAAAACGCCTCTTTTCACAATGTAAGAATCCTCCACAGGCCCTCAGTGAAGGGCCCACTTTGGGCCCTTTGCCAACCATCACAGGTAGCTGGGGAATAACCTCTCGCACCACGTCGGTGAGAGCGATAAAGCACTGCTGATGCTTCCCTGTTTGCCACAGAAGATTACTGCCAATAACTTGGAAAAATTGCCTGTTCTAGTTTAGTCTGATCGAACTGATGGCTCATTTATCTACACATGAGAGAGGGACCTACTCCTTTGAGAGGAGGTCGCAATTAGCTACGTCTCCTGCTACTGGTGGGTACCCATCTTTCTCATGACAGTTACTCAACCTCCCTGTAAATTACAAGATTCATTGGAAAGAAAGATGAAGGAATGCAGGAAAGGTGAACATAGTGTTATTGAAAAGGCCAGCCAGTCACAGCCACTGTCACACATATTTCCTTCCCAAACCTCACCTTGGGGGTGCTCCAAAAATGAGCATGGACTTTTTCCACTATTCTGACCAGGCTGGAAAATGAGACTGGGTAGATAAGCTTTTTACAAAGAGGGAATGGAAAGTATATATTTTCACACAACAAATAGAAGTAATTCTGTTGTCATTTATTTAAAGAACCTTACAGCCCAAACCTCAAATCTCTGGAAGCTATCTGCTTTCTAGATTGTCTGTATGCCAGGCGCTGCTTCCAAGAGAAGCCAGGAAGGACATGTTGGTACCTGGGTTGAGGAGTGACTGAAGAAGTTGCACACCAAATTAGTTCAAATGTACAAAAAATCAAGTGTAGTGTGAGTGTACTCACAGCTCATGTTAGCATAGATGCAATTACAGCACAGAAGTGAAGGTACCTCAGTTGTTTTAATGGATAAATCATTTATTATGTAGTGAGAGAAAAATTTCATGGCTGTTCAATAGTCTGGGGGGGTTCTGGAGAAGGCAGTTCACAGTAACATATAAATCAGGGCCTTGTCGGTGGTGTCAACAGGAAATTTTTATAATTCATTGGCTTATTATTGTCTAAAAACATTTTTGAGAAGAGTTTACCAGCTAATCGGTGACATAATTATGCCAGGTGACAAAGCGTTTCGCATGTGTGAGTTTCTCCGCTGGCAGAGCTCAAAACAACATGTAGCCTCATAACTTTTTAAATTCCAGTCAGATCCCGCATGCTCTCCCCACTGGCCTCCAGCTGACTCATCCTTTTCAGAATATTTCTTTTCATTACTGTGTCTGTAGGCTGCACATCCCGGAGCCGGAGCCAGATCAAGCTGGTACTAGCCAGTGTGGTGAACCAGCATTTCTCCATGGCGGTCTCATCAGCTTCCACTGAATTTCAGCTTTTACTGAAAAGGAAAGGGAGAAAAAAAATAAGCTCTTCAGGAATGAGGAGCAAACTTTGTGACTGTGGCCCCATGGAGGACTGCTTCACTGGCATGGCAGGGAAAGATAAAAAATGACAATGGGTGATTGAACCACAGAGGGGACTTGCAGCATGTCCCATTGCACCCGCACAGCGAGAGCAGGTGGCATGGGGACACTGGAGAGGGGATGACCTGCACATGTTTACAATGAGGTTGCTGCAAGGGTGAAGCAACCTGGAGCAAACTCCATTCTGTTGTCCCTTTCCTCAGGTCCCAACCCCTCAGGCCCATCAAGCACGTCTCCCGAGGCTGCTGTCCCTCACAGCCCCTGGCACAGCTCCTCAGTGCCAAGCAACACTTTCTCTGCATGAGAACCAAAGGGAAACCAGTGCTCATCAGCCAAAAAAAGCACCATGTAAGTAGAAATGGAAGATTTCCAGTTCCTAAAGAACTATCAAGGAGCATTTTCAAAGTGGTGTTAAAGAACACTTTGAAGTGCAGCCTATGAAGTAAAAAAAAAAATGCATTTGGGGGTAAATCCATATCTTGTTCCAAAGATACAAAGTAA
Organism: Pitta sordida; assembly: GCA_013390025.1. Lineage (NCBI taxonomy): Eukaryota > Metazoa > Chordata > Aves > Passeriformes > Pittidae > Pitta > Pitta sordida. The sequence continues at coordinate 7,683 of WEKX01028402.1, read as the reverse complement.
GCTGAATTTTACTAAATATAGACATGCAAGGCACAGCAAAATTCATCAAAACTCTCAATCATATCTCCCAAAGAGATGTGTTGTGACAGGAGACCAGCAACACCACGAAAATAAGGGCTTGGTATTCCAGTACTTACACGCACGAGTTACCTCCATGGTGTAAGCAAAACCACTGGATCAAACATTTGCAGGATTACACCTCTCATAGCTTACACCAGGTCACTTGGCAGAATCTTTCCCACCAGAGGGTGGCTGACATTCTGACCAGGCTCCCAGCACTGCCTCCGTGCTGGTGGTGAGTCTCCAGAGCTTGGCTTTCCCATCATCAGAGATCAATTAGAAAAGTAACACTCAAAAAAAGCTTTATTGATTCAGTTATATGAAATGATCCCCTTTGCAGCACAGTTTACACTAAGCCTCCAAATCTGACGTCTCTTTGAAAGCCCTCTTAATATATCCAATTATAGATTTTCAGCAACTTTGTGGAATGTCGGCTTTCCCAGCGACTGACCCCGGAAAACACCATTGAAATCAGGAGGGATTTTGCTATTGAGCTCAGTGGGGGAGGATCAGGTCCTACATAATTTTATTGTCAGCAATGATGACCTCTCTTCACAAATGAAGAATACCCACTCTGAACCACGGCCTTCGGAACGTAAACCATTTATTTTTATAGCTGGATCCTTCCCCAAGTGGGATATTTTGTGCATGGTTAACTTATCCCGGGGCTTTAAATGCTTGCCAAGTGGCTTTAATAGCAGGATGTTGTTTAAAAAGATTGGGAAGGATTGTGGGCAGTAATAGAGATAATTGCCAAGGAGAGATAAATGAATCTTCAATCTCAAACCAACTTGGCTTTATCATTGGGTCAGGAGGGAAGATCCAGAAAAATCCCCTGTCTAAGACTAAATGTGTAATGATAGTTTGGGATTTAGGGAAGTTGGCAGCTATCGAGATTTTTTGATAAAAAATCTTTTGAGGCTTAATACAGGTTTGCAATTCCATATAAAGGCATTAAATCCCCTTTTCACTCCAGGGATTTGGCATCATGAAATAAAAAAGCTGGAGGTGAATTTTTGGGAGAGGAGCAGACAGCAAGTGATATCCTGAACTGAGTTTTGCAGGTGGCACCAGGGTAGGGAAAATGCATATGAAGTGGCTGAGCACAGATCCAAGCAGGTGAGGAGTGTTGCAGGACTTGGGGCACCTGCAAGGGGTACAGGTGCCTCTAGGATGCCACTCAGATGCCTCTGTACCACCCCACGATGGCATCTGAGCTGGTCCTTAGCCCTCAGAGCAGCTGGGAGAGGACAATTTATGACAGACCCAAAGATTCCCTTTATGCTTTGAAAAGAGCAGAGAGAGCATATCCAGGACATATTCAAGTGTGTTTGTTTATTTATTCATTCACCAGGGATGGGAGGAGGTTGGAAGCCAACTATTTTAATGAGAAATTATCTTACCTTATCGGGCAGAATAAGGTACTACATGACACAGCAACTTTTTGGGTCAATCTTTTTCAAAATGAGTTGCCAAATAAAGGCTGGTAAAAAAGAAAAAAACAAGAACTGACTTCAGACAGGTTTCTCCTGCTAGTATTTGGTGGGGGAGGGGGTGGGGCTGAGTGGAGTTTCAGCTTTTCTCCCTCTGTGACATCCTCTTTCTCCATGCCTGGTGCCAGACAGTGCCCCAGGCTGCAGGACCCTCGCTGCTCTCCATGGTCCAAGCTACCCAAAGTGACTTCTGTGAACACTCATGGGGCTTTTAAAAGAATTGGAAAAGGCATTTTAGAGAGAGATGACTTATTTTACCCAACTGGGAAGGCAGGGGGAGACTTCTGGGATGTAATCAGTCAATGTGGAGCACTCCTGAGGCTTTCATAAGAGTGGAAAAGGCCTTTTAGTGAATTTTAACTTATTTTTCAGCAAAGTTATCCTCTTGCCAGTCTACTTTTCTCCTTCCTAGAGCCTATATTTGCAGCTATGGGAAATAACGTGGAGGAAACTCAGAAGGACTGTACAAGGAGAAGCCTGACAGAATGATTTCTCTCATTATGATCTGAAAAGGAAACAGTGACCCATTTTTCCAAAAGCAGCATTAAAAAAGGCAAAGGAATGTGACACAAGCAATACAAAATGGGACATCTTTAGATTAAAGAGTCATTATTTTGAACCACCATATTTGCGGTGGCCCCCAAGAGACGGACGAAAACCATGAAAGAGGCGCATGGTTTGGTATGACAAATTCTCCTGTGTCAGCAGGGTCCAGGAGGAGTGTTGTTCTTGCAAGGTTTACAAGGAAGAAAAAATTTAAAAAAAAAAAGAGAGACAGAGATCAAAAACAAGCTATGAAATAAAACTGGGGCAAATCCATCTGAAAACATGAAAAACAAAATCCCCTGGCAGTGAGCATAGCCGTGTTACCCGAAAGGAGAGCCTTCCTGCCGCTGGTGTGGGAATTGCAGCCCGCTCCCAGCTCAGGGATCTGCATTTTCAGGCTCTTAGCCCTTCCCTGGGGAAGGGGTGCAGCCTCCCCAGCCGGCAGGCCATCAGCTAAACTCACCATCGCCTCGGGCTCCTGTTCACAGCCCGCTTGCCTTTAATATCGACATGCTCACACTTGGCTGTATTATTCGGAGCTTTGGGTCTGATGATCATATTTATACGGCTGACACCCAGACCTGCCTGCCTATTCCTGCGGATTCCCATGAAGTGCTGTCATGGCTTATTACCTGTCTGTCTACGTTCAAGCCTGGGTGACTTTTAATTTTTTGAAGCTTAATGCTGGGAAAACAGAATCGTTTCAGATTGGTTCAGTTCACCTCCTGGATGTATGGATTTATGGTATATAATACTGTAGCACACACAGCTTAGGAGATGGTGTCACTGCGAGGCTCTTAAAAATAGCCTTGTTTTATCTGAAATAAACCTTTTCAGGACCATATCAGCAAGAGGAGAGAAGGGAAAATATCCGTCAGATTTCGGAAACTTCCACAGCCTTTGCTACGTGCTGTTGCCAGGCTCAGGAACTCTTGTTCATTCTTCAGTCTAATCCAGAGTTGTGTATCGGAGCTCAGTGATAATTGAAAACTCTTCTCACTCCAGCGTTTTCAGCTGTTGTTAAAGTCTGCAGCTAATGTCATAACAAGAATTAAACTGTCTCATCATATTACACCCATCTTAGCTGACTTCGCTGCCTATTAAGGTGACAGCGCATTGATTTAAAATTTGTGTTAATTGTTTACCCCATCTTGCAGAGGCTTTCTTGGGGGTTTTGCAGCAACCTGCAGGCTTTCTGTAGCTGTGGGTTAACTTTGCATTCAGCTTTATATGAACTTAAAAATTACCCTTTGTCTGGATCACACCATTGATTTCTTTGGCACATATATTACCTGCGTGGGTCACTTTTAAAAATAAGCTAGTGGAGAGGGCATGGCTGGCCTTGGTATTCAAAGACTTTAAAAGGCATTTTTTTTCCAACTCTGTTATATTTATTTGCTTCTTTCTGGTTTTCTGGCTACTAATGGAAGGCATGTTCTTTAGATAAAGATTTCATTCTGCCTACGAAACCTTTCGCTTTATAGGTTTGGCAGAGAATACCCACCAAAACAGACCTTACGGCTCAGGCTTCCACTTTCAGATCAAATAAATTGATCCCCATGTAAGCCCATGGTAGCAAACTTTTTACCTAGAGCTGAGAATGAAAATGATTTTGTGCCATATTCTGTCTCTCTGGCACAATATGAGCATCACCTCAATGGGAATTCAGTATGATCCATGATTTCAAGGCTGGAAAATAGGAGACATTCTCTTTCTTTTCCGTGATCTAGTTCTCCAAAACCATAAACAGTATATTTCTCTACGGATATTTGGAAAAAATAATCCTTTATTGTCTCTGTGACTATGAGTTTTTTTCATCCTCTTCACTGTGGGCTGAAATATTTCTCACTTTCTGCTCCACTTTGTGGTGCTTTCTTTCACTGGAGCAGCTAGTGAACGGAAAATGGGAAGATATAATCTTGTCCAAAAAAAAATCTTATTTATGGGGAAAAAGTAAGTAATCAAGTAAATAATAAATATTTATTTCTGATATCAAAATCCCACTGACATAACCAATTGGTTTTTGTCCCAGATGTCAGGGACTTTGGAACAGATATTGGGCTCATTTTTGGCCTTAGCTAAAGGACATCTTCTTAAGGAGACCTGCTCTTCCTCTCCCTAGCAGGAAGTGCTATTCGCATAACCAGCCCTTCCCTTGGCCCACTGGGTCTTTTTTTTTTTTTTTGCTTTTTAGTTGAAAAAAATCAGTTTGTGCATGAGCTGCGACTGGATTTTACAATCCTCCAGCCACCAGTACATTTTGCACAGTTTATAGCTTATTAACATGATTGTGAATTGCAAAACTATTCCTGGTTATTTGAGTTCCCAGCGTTTATTCCTGGGGAAAACCAAAGTCTCCCAGCTGTCATTAGAGAGCACTTCATTAGCAAACAACATTCACTATTTATACTTTGAGCAGAAAGTGCCACTCGCTTGTATGAATAAAGCATGTGCTTTCCCAGGCTGTTGCTGGCTGTTCCCTGCGTACCAGTGGCCTCGGCCGGCTCCAGTGCCTTGAAAATGGAGAGGGTTGTGCTGTAACAGCTCCAGCAACAAGTAGGGCTGCGGGATGGCACCGGGGGCCAGCGGGTGCTCTCCCATTAAAGCAGTGCCAGGGAGGTTGTCTATATTTAACGTGAACTTTTCTGCCTTTGAACAGCCTTGCTTGGTGCACAATAACTGTGCTTTAAAAGCCTTTTGTTTCGCTCCTGTTTTGATGAACTTCTTTCCCTTTGATGTTCATCTGAGGTTTAATGGTGATAAAACAAGCACAATGGTTAGATTGTGGAAAGGGAAAAAGGTGCTGGGAGAGCACAATGCAGCACATTATCCGCTGGCTCCCCTGTGCCGCTCGCTTGGCAGGCGGCAGTGAGAGTGAACCAGGGTGACAGCCTGGACTCACGCTGGCTCCCACCATGGTGACACCAAAACCAGACTCACAGCAAAGGATCAGGCACAACCAGGCCCCAGCAAGAGCTCACTGCTGCCAGCACCCAACCTATGGCACCCACATGCAGCTGTGACTGCTTACAGCTTGTGGGTTGTAGCACACAGTCAGTCTCAGTTTGGGCCATCCTCCAACCCCAGGGAGTGATGGCCAGGCTCAGTGTGTGGCACTACAGGAGCAGGATGCATCCCAGCTCCCTCTCAATGCATCAACGTCCCGTATCAACAATCCATGTCAGCACCTCCCACACCTCTTCTGCCTCTAGCACAGGAAGGTGAAAGTTTGAGGAAACTCCCTGTGAAGCACCAAGATGCTCCCAGCACCTGGGTAGCAGTCCAGAAAAAATTCTGGACTCTTCTCAAGCTGCAAGCACCCCTGGCTCTGACAGGCTTTCTGCAGGCAGGTGGTACTTGCTGTTGTTTGGGGTTTGTCCCCCAGGGTCAGGCTCTTCTGTTGGCAGCTGTTTTCCTTCCAATACATNGTACTCAAGATGAGGTCTAACCAGTGCTGAGTACAGGGGGAGAATAACTTCCCTAGTCCTACTGACAACACTATTCCTGATGCAGGCCAGGATACCATTAGCTTTTCTGGCCACCTGGGCACACTGCTGCCTCATGTTAAGTTTTCTATCCACCAGCACTCCCAGGTCTCTTTCCACCTGATCCTCCTGCAGCCACTCCAATCCCAGCCTATAGATCTGCATGGGGTTATTGTAACCAAAGTGTAGCACCCGACACTTAGACTGGTTGAACGCCATGCCATTGGTTTCAGCCCATCTATCCAGCCTGTCAAGGTCTCTCTGCAAAGCCCTCCTACCTTCCTCCAGATCTACATTTACCTACATTTATCTACATTCCATCTAACTGGAAAGGAAATCCCCAAAAGTAGGAGCCAGGGAAACCCTTAATGTGCTATGTTTATAGTCTTTCCACAATTTCATAAAAGGCATTGATGAACCATTTGAGAAGGCAAGATGGGCAGTGGGGCCAGTATCCACCATGGCCAGTTCATGTAGCATCATGTCCACAGGCCAGTGCTCACCTGAGGTCACTTCTCCCTGCAGTTTTGAATCTGCACCCTCATGGCATAGGTCTCTTTACAGATTGTTTGTGCATGTTAATTCCTGGCATCACCCTCTTGTTCCCTGTCCAGTGACACTTCCAAGCAGCCAAAGGCTGGTGTCACCTGCCCAGCTGTCACCTTGCAGAGGTGCCCTGCAGCTCCTGGGAACTCCCATGGAAAGGGCAGTGCCCAGGCTGCACCCCCATGCCCACGATAACTGACCTGGTGGCACTTCTGTGACTCAGGTGTTGCTCTTTCCCCCACCCAGCCCCAGCCCTGCCCCTGGGCAGTCGCTGCTCTCAGCCACACCACGACACATGCCATCCCTGGTCACATCTTAGGACATGCCAACTTGGAACGTGCTTACCCCGGTCACACCCTGGCCCCACGAGTCTGGGGCGTGAATCCTGCACCCCTCCCAGGCTAGGGGCATTCCCAGAGCCGCCTTGCATCCCAGACCCCACTTCAGTTACCACAATCCCAAACCCTTGACAGTAGGCACAATGTGAATTTGGGGTATTTTTGTGCAGCACCAACACAGAATCCTAATGAACTCATACAAAATTCTCTCTCATTTCTCCTTAGATGGCCTTTGTCGCCAACAGCTGTCTCTGAGTAGTGTTTTTTTAAAAAAGAAAATTATATGAAAATCATCTGCAAATACCATTTCTTACCTGAGAACAAGTTTGAGGGTTTTTAAGTGTTCTGTGTTCTTTGAATTGCCAAGTTTGGGGACTGCTGATTTTCTGTATTTTTGCTTATATTTTTAAACTTCTCTTATGACATCTGCATTTGCTGCTGGTCTGACCTATTTAGTGAAGCCAAAGATATTGGAGATTAAACTGAACTATCCACTTTGATACATACTCATAATTTCAGGGTCCTGACAGAAGTTATTATTTTCTAATAATAATTTCTTGCTATTCAAACATTAGTTGTAAGTTTACATTTTAAAAAAAATCTTATTTGCAAAATAAAATCATTTTTTTTTGCCTGAGAAGACAAAATCTGCAATCTCAAATAACTGAACTACACCTAAAATTTAGGATTTTTAACAACACTGTTTATTACCCAGTGCTAATATCTGCCAATGTAGATCATGGTGTATCAGAGTCTTTGTAAAATTTAGCTTGAATGCAGTGAAAAAAATCTTTTTTTTTAGGAATGCTTTCCATGGCATCCTCATTTCAAACCAGAAAGCAAACAAGTTGTAGCAGACTTTTCTCTTGCAAAACAAATTTGTCAAGCTCTCCTGCATCTTGCTGAAGTGTAAGAAACTTAAATAAAAGTGATCCTAAAATAAAGAAGCTGGTTTCGGGACAGAGACTAGCGGGGATTTTTGCATGTATATTCACTATTCCTAAAGTTGGAGGTTTGGATAGGTTATCTCGCTGCCAGAGGAAATCATTAATGAGTCTGAAACCTTCCAAGACTCAGTCCCTTTCCTGCACTGTGCCGCTCGTATTTTGCTGATGTTCTGCAGATCCAAGTGAAAGTAGGAAATAGTTTGCAATTTTGAGGTAGCATCTGGGCTCTTCCTTTTCTCCATTACTCTTTGATATAATAAATTATATA